>CAHIKZ030000091.1:842500-882500 GCA_903632075.3 Acanthosepion pharaonis | reverse complement strand
CACACGATGAATAGAAGACGCTGAAAATTTAAATTATTTAAAAAATAAATACGTGTTTAAATATAAACTTTAACCAATTTCATTTAATTTATTTTCTTTCTGTTTTTATCAATTTTGTTATTAAATATCCAAGTGTGATAATAGAAGATCTACTAAGAAAGGTGAAATGTTGTAAGAACCTGGACATAAATTTATTGTAAATGTCCAAGCGATTAAAACATTTTCTATATATGTTCGTCATAATAAATTGTTTTTCTTTTAATCATTTTAAAAATCAAAATCATGGTCAGAAACATTACGATGAGCAACTAATACAGTGAGTGTATTTTAGTAAAAGATTTTTGTGTTTATATAAACTTAAGGTTTCGTTGATGTATTTCTTGTGGCAATTCTCAGGTCAACCCTTGACTTATATCGACATCGAACTATATATATATATATATATATATATATATATATATATATGTGTGTGTGTGTGTGTGTGTGTGTGTGCATACACGATGCTTTCTTTCTTTATTCTTCAATCTATCTATCTATCTATCTATCTATCTATCTATCTATCTATCTATCTATCTTTCACTGTCTGTTCATATCTATCTATCTATCTATCTATCTATCTATCTATCTATCTAAATTCCTACTTTCAGTTTTAGCGTATTATTTCGTTTTGTATTAATTAAGTCTTTTATTATTTTATCTGCAGTTGTAACTAATTTCATATTAGATTAGATAATTTTCAATTGTACGAGGGTGGGCTGGGATGTTCATAATCTGACTATGAAGAACTTATGCTAGAGTTGTGAATTGTTGCATGCATTAATTTCAACTCTTCTTATATTAATAACTGCATTGCTACCCTCCAGGTAAACTGACATCTGACTGTTCAAAGAAGACTTCAAAAGTATGTGGTAGCAACTGCTGTTGAAAATGGTCAAAATTTCGTATCGTGCTGTTATCAATTACCTTAAAAAAACGGTTTAGCCTCCAAGGACATTCATGTTGATATGGTTACTACACTAGAGGATGATTCTCCAGCTGTATCAACAGTGAAAATTGGGCAGCTGAATTTAGGAGAAGAAGGCAGGGTCTTGAAGATGGCCCATGGTCTGGACGTCCTGCAACTGCCAGCACCGAGCAAAACATTGATTATGGTGATGGATGGCAGGTGATTGGCTATAAATTTAAATAGACAATGCTATTAGCATATCGCGTGTGAATGTTGAGAATATTTTGCATATTGAACTTGTCAAGACGAATACTTTTGCTCGGTGGGTGCCACGTCTTTTGATAGTTGATCAAAGGCACACCAGGTTGATCATATCACAGGAAAATCTGACATTGTTTGAAGCAGATCCAGAAGTTTTCTTGAACCTTTCCAAATCCAAGATGAATGTTGGGAAGATCACAGAGTGACACTCCAAACAATGGAAACACCCCCCCCTTCACCTACTCCAAAGAAGTCCAAGGCCGTTTTCATCTGCAGGGAAGTTGATGCAAAAGGCATTGTGATTATTGAGTATCTTCAAAATGGCCATACCATCAATCGGGAGTGTTATGCCAGCTTACTGAGGCAGTTACGAAAGGTTATCAGAATCAAACAACCAGGAACATAGAGGAAAGTGTTCTTGTTTCATCTTTTCACACAAGATCTTGGTTTCAATGGCTGGCTCTTCACTCTCCCTATTCTCCTGATTTGCTCTTATAAGATTATCATCTGTTCCCCAACACGAAAAAAAACACCACTTAACCGGGGACCAGTATTGCAGAGATGATAATGACATACTTGCTGTTGATGACTTTCCTTTTTGGCTGCCAGGTCATGCAATTTAATAATTGTGTATTTGGGTAGCAACCCTTCTTTTATACAAATTACTATTTGTAGATGATAGTTTTATTTTAACCGCAGTACCTTGTCAGTCGTTTTTAACAAAACTTATATGCGCATGTGTGTGTATTTAGGCAGCATATGTTCATTCAAGCATGTTTCATTGAATAATAAATAAATATTATATCTATTTATTTTCATAATAACGCTTTCCAATTTTCCAACCAGTTTCTTGATGTTAAGATGAAATTCATCAAGAAAGGCACTTGACTATAAATCAAATAGCGAATACTATTAGGATATTCTGCGAAAGAGTTGAGAATATTTTGCATATTGAACTTGTCAAGACGAATATTTTTTCTCGTTGGGTGCCACGTCCTCTGACATGTGATCAAAAGCACACCAGGTTGATCACATCATAGGTAAATCTGACATTGTTTGAAGCAGATCCAGTTGGTTTCCTTGAAAGTTTCCTCGCCCACGATGAGTGTTGGGTTCATCATTTCGAGCCAAAGATGATCAATGTAGTGGCAACTCCTCCTCCTCACCTGTGCCAAAGGAGGCTAAAGTCGTTTTATCTGCAGGGAAGGTGATGATCAAAGATTTTTTGGAGGGTACTACGCCAACTTGCTAAGGCAGTTACGAAAAGCTATCAAGGGCAAACGCCCAGGAAAACTAGCGAAAGGGATCTTGTTTCTTTAGGACAATCCTCCAGCACACGAGTCCTTAGTTTGGTACCTGCTGTGCATGTCTATGGCTCTGAATTGAATTGGTTGATCTCCCTCCATATTCTCCTGAGTTGGCTCCATCTGACTATCATCTGTTCCCCAACATGAAAAAAATAATTAATTGGGTACCAGCATCGCAATGATGATGACGTCATATATGCTGTTGATTTTTTTAACCAACGGGATGAAAGCTTCTTCACCATTGGGATCAAAGCATTGCTACACAGATGGAAATCTGTGGACCACAAGGTGGGACTATATTGAACAATAAATCTCATGAGAATGGCCAGCCTATGAACTTTTCAATCGACTCTCGGAGTTGTAGTTTTCCATTTTGTCATAGATTATTACTAACATTGTTATTGATATATAACAATTTTTATATCTTTCTCCCCAAGTATATATATATATATATATATATATATATATATATATATATATATATATAGCATCATGTTTTATGAAGACATTTCTCATTAAATAATTTAGACAAGTTTTGTCTACTTATTTTTAATCGGATCCACTCATAATTACGGACAAGTTTCTTAGAATCCTTCTTGAAAGTAGAAAGAAAATTAGCATGTTGATACATATTCATTTTATTCCGAGTACTTTCGGCATTAACACAATGTCATCATCGGGGTCTTCATCAGAGAAAAAATATTGTCTCAGAAATTCTTTAAATTATTTAATGAGACATGTCTTAATATATTTATCTATCAATCTCTCACTCTGTCTGTCTGTCAGTCTGTCTCTTTTTCTCTCTCTCTCTTTCGATATATATATATATATATATATATATATATATATATATATATATATATATATATAGTTGTGTCTGTGAATAAATCAAAAGGAAATCTTAGCCAACGCTTTTCGTCCTTTGAGGGACTTTATCAAGACAAATGTGACACAAACTCTACACACACACACACACACACACACACACACACACACACACATATATATATATATATATATATATATATATATATATATATATATGTGTGCGTTTCTGTGCTTATTTATGCGTGTGTGTGTAAATATGTGTGAATACCATATCCATACATAGTTCTGTTGTTGCTATTGTAGATTTCGTGGAAATAAAGAGAAGGCATTATTTTTGGAGCGTCTCCCGTATGTATGTATATATATGTTTTACGTATACATATGAACGTGTGTGTGTGTTTGTATGTGTCTGTGTGTGTGTGTGGGAGCATCCTATAAACACATATCTTCCGATTATCGATTAGCCATTTTCTTGATCGATTGATCGGCGAATGGGTTACCAAGTGAGAAAAAAACTTTTAACATTTTTTTTTCTCATCCCATTTCGTCTCTCATTTCATTTCGTCCCGGCCATTTGCACGCCGTTCCACTTTTTGCCAATTTCATATTAGCATCAGGAGTGCGGTGAGAACTAAAAGCCGTAACTCGTGTCCCCCCGGGAACAAGAAAGCAAGGCAAAAATGAGCATTTCTTTTTTCGTTTTTCTTTCTTTTCTTCTTTCTTCTCTTCTTTTTTTTTTTTTTTTTGCTTATGTTTTTGCTTTTTGATAAGCAATTTTTTGAAAGGGTATGCGTGATCCTTGCAAATAATCTGGCTGGTGCTCATTTGCTAATCGTGAGACTCAATTTGGCGAGGATTGCAAAGATTAAATTGAAAGAGGCTACTTTAGCTTGGTTCGTCGACGTGATCGGGACGCGTTAGATTGAAAAGACCGGCTTAGCGTTGCATTGCCGGATTAATTCTTCCACGTACCCACACGCCCGCGCACACACACACAAGCACACGCAAAGTATGTGTATGAATAGAGGGAATTATATTCGCTGGTCACTATCTTTTTAACTTTTTATACTCTATATATTCATATCATATCAGGCATATATATATATATATATATATATATATATATATATATATATGTATATATATATACATCTATACACACACACACATATATATATATATATATATTAAATCGCCTGAACTTAAACTGTTTCAGTTCATCGATACACGAATCTCGTAAAGAAATAGTATTCTGTACATACACATATTTAGGTCTCTCTCTTATATATATATATATATATATATATATATATATATGCGTGTATGCGTGTGTGTGTGTGTGCAAGCATTCATGAGGATGCAAATACACATATGTGGAAATTCATATCAACCAAACACATCCATCTATCTATCTATCTATCTATCTATCTATCTATCTATCTATTTCTGTCAGTTCATATATATCTATTGTGATCTGTTCATTATTTCTCTCTTTCTATCGCCATCTGTACATTATCTATCTATCTATCTATCTATCTATCTATCTATCTATCTATCTATCTATCTATCTCAGTCTGTTCATTATCTCTCTCTCTCTATATCTATCTACCTACCTATCTCAGTCTATTCATATCTATCTATTGCGATCTGTTCATTATCCCTCTCTATCTATCTATCATATCTATCTATCTATCTATCTTCTATCTATCGCAATTTGTTCATTATCTATCTATCTCTCGATCTGTTCAATCTCTCTCTTTCTCTAACTATCACACTCTGTTCTTATTCATTATCTACATTATCTATCTATCTATCTATCTATCTATCTATCTATCTATCTATCTATTTATCTATGCCTTTCACCTGATGTCATTTTCATAAAAATCTTAAGTGCTTCCTATGCATTTCTCACTCCGGTTTTACCTACCTACTTACTATCTACCTACTTACTATCTACCTGGCGATATACGAATAACTTTGTCCACCCCCCTCTCTCTATCTCTGACTTTCCGTTATTTTCCTATTTTTCTTTCTGAACATGTAATTTTCATAAAAGTCTTGGGTTCTTTGATTGGCTGATTCTCTACAATGCCATTTATGAATAAGCCAATATGTTCAAGTAACCGCATCTCCGTTTAATCTACGAAATAAGGAATCACATTTACCCTTTTATACATTTATACAATTTTTTATGTATCATCTGTACGCAGGACCTTTACGTGTTCGACAAAAGGCTATAAAATAGATTCCCCAGTTCGATTTAAACGAAAAGCTCTTGAAAAATTAACTCCTTTTGCGAGATTTTCTTAGGAATTCTAAGGAATTCTACTGTTTATGGGTTTTCGTAAAGATGCTGTCTACAAATTAGATCAACGGTTTCACAACTTATACTCCGAGAATAGGATCCAGTCGGCAAACGGAAATTATTCTTTCTTAAAGCCATTCGGTCCTTGCTGGTCCTGTATGCGGTTTTATTTGCTATTATATTCTTCTATGTGCCATGTTCCTTATGTAATTTGACGATCATGGCTCTCCACAATTTCCTGTTCTTTGTAGCTCTTGATAAATTTTGTATTTTTCTTATCTCTCCTAAACTTTCTTCTACCATCCATTTACTGACACTCGCTAGGTAGGTTATGCGTTATTTTCCTCTGCCTCTTTTCCCCACAATCATGTCATGTGAGTATCAAATTTTCAAAACCCTTATTATGTGCCACAGAAATTTCAACTGTTTCTTCCTGATATTAAGTAGACTTAAGTAGTGACTTTCATGTCTCCATTGTCTCTAAAACTTCGGTCCATGGTATTCTCAGCATCATTCTGTAGAAACACATTTCTGCTGCTTCTTCATCTGTGAGGAGATTGTCCAGCATTCACTGCCACATAGGAGGACTGATATTACATAACAGTTCAGTACTCTTTTCTTTGTTTCTCTTGCTTTAAGTCTCTTCTTTATCTGTGAGGAGATTGCCTCGTATTCACTGCCATATAGAAGGACTGATATTACATAACAGTTCAGTACTCTTTTCTTTGTTTTCTTGCTTTAAGTCTCTTCTTTATCTGTGAGTAGATTGCCTCGTATTCACTGCCATATAGAAGGACTGATATTACATAACAGTTCAGTAATCTTTTCTTTGTTTTCTTGCTTTAAGTCTCTTCTTTATCTGTGAGGAGATTGCCTCGTATTCACTGCCATATAGAAGGACTGATATTACATAACAGTTCAGTACTCTTTTCTTTATTTCTGTTCCTTCAAGTCTCTTCTTCATCTGTGAGGAGATTGTCCAGCCTTCAATGCCATACAAGAGGACTGATCTTGCATAAAAGTTTAGTACTTTCTTCTTTGTTTCTAATCAAATTATCCAGTTTCTTAATACTTTGCTTAGCTTTTGGAAGACATAGTTTGCTATTGCAATACATCTTTGTATTTCAGTATCGCTCTTTCCATCCTTTGTTAAAACACCTCCCAGGTATTTAAATTGTTGCACCTGTTTGATTTCGATTTTCTGTATTTTCTAATTTGAATGTTGGGCTGCTGTTCCTATGGTTAACAATAATGCATTCTGATTTCTTACAGTTTATATTTAGTTCTTTCTTCTCGCTTCACTTTCTTCTATTGGCACTAAGTCATCTGTATACCTTATGTTAAGATTGTTGCCACCAATAATGAATCCTGGTAGGAATTCTAATTCTCTCAGAATCGCCTCACTGTATGTTGTGGTGTCCTCCTTCTAAGACTATGTTGAACTCTTCCGCCTACTATAAGTTTAGTAGGAGAGAAGGTTCGGTGAACAGTGAATAAATTGTTCATTACTGTCGAACTCTCTGCCTTGAGCAGAGAGGAACCCACATGAGACTTTGCCGAAGGGCAATGATTCGTCCGGGGAGGTAGACACGTTTAGGCGGGTTGAAAGGGAATATTTTTGGCCGAGTCTACAGGCTCAGAGAACCAAGGCTAAACTCGGCCTTGTGCCGCATACATTCCTCGTCGGTGTGGCGGGTGGGGGGCTGTTAAATATAGCAGTGAATAGATGGTCCATTACTGTCGAACTTTCTGCCTTGAGCAGAGATGAACCCGGACGAGGCTTTTCCGAAGAGCAAAGATTTGTCCGGTGTAGTCGATAGACCCTGAACCCGTTCATACGTGTTCAAAGGGAATAATTTTAGCCGAGCCTACGGGCTTGGAGAACCCACGGTAAACTTGGCCTTTGTTCCACATACATCCCTCGTGGGAGGCTGTTAAATATTAACAATGAATGGATAGAGAGCTGTTTCATACGATACACTCTCACTAGTTGTGTAATAATCATCTGACCTATTTACTGTTTATATATCTGCAAAGCTGGTTTTTGTTTTACTTAACCATTTACTTGGTCACAACACTGTATAGATTGAATAAGTCCGGCGAGGAGACACATCCTTGTCTTATACCCCTTTCTATTTTTGTGTATTTAATGAATGAATTTTCTATCCGCATGCAGGCGGTTTTATGCCAGTATAGGTCCTTGATTATTCTAATATTCTTCCCAAATATGTCAAGGTTGCCTAGCAGTTCAAATAGTTCTTTGAGGCATAATTTATAGTGGATTTAATTAGACGTCTAAATCTTAAGGACTCTCTTGCCTTGGTTGGTGACTTGTCTAGGTGAACAACTATAAATTGAAAACATTGTAGAAGTC
Organism: Acanthosepion pharaonis; assembly: GCA_903632075.3. Taxonomy (NCBI): domain Eukaryota; kingdom Metazoa; phylum Mollusca; class Cephalopoda; order Sepiida; family Sepiidae; genus Acanthosepion; species Acanthosepion pharaonis. Next base: position 874,479 of record CAHIKZ030000091.1, on the reverse strand, counting down.
AACAGGAAGTCATTCTACTATTTTTCGCAAGAATAAACGTGGTATAGGCAAAACAATGGAGATAATAATGAATTTTTATTAATTTCATGCAACTCTACGATTTCTACTGGTGACATGTAACCCAGTGCTATCTGCCGCATTGTCGGGTCACCAATGACTAAACTGGTTCCCCCATCAGGGTTTTGTCTGGTGACGAGTGTGGCTAGCCACCCAGCAGGATAAAAATATCTGTCAAAGGGCAGATTAACCTTATTTTAGGTTCATTGCAGTCGACTGGGCGCAATAGATATGTATGGTGGGCGGAGGGGGTGTCTTCATAGACTGACGCGAACGGCCCGGGCAGTGGGTTCGCCAAATCGAATTAACGTCTACGTGCCCGTGACCAAGGCGAGCCTTCAAACTGAATGACATCGTCTGTGGTTTGACCTGTTGAGGGATGGACTCCGTCAGGTCAACTTACCATGAATGAATACCTATCTGGAATTTAAGCCAGATATGTGGAGTGAATACGACCGAACCTGGTGATAATGGAGGGGAGAAGAGTGAGGGTGATGAATTAGTAATATGTGGTAGTGAATAAAACGTTGATAATACAAATACTGCTACAATCAAATAAGAATTGATATTTTAGATTTTGGCTTGAGTATGGTAAGGCCAATAAATTTATGTTATTCACTGTAGAGCATGGGCAATGAAGAGATAATCATTCAAAAGATATTCTTCTTCTTCTATTATGTGCCGTATCTCTTCGTGACGATGGTGATCATGGCCTTCCTCAACTTCCTATTCTTTATAGCCGTGAGTAAGATGTCTCTGTCCACCCAATCCCTGATCCGCCATAGTGACAATAAGAATTAAATATATAAATACTTTTGCATTCGGTAAGGAGATCCCTCGCTGCTTTTTTTTTTTCTCCTTTTGACTTTAATATTCTCCAAGCCCTCTATCTTCAATATAAAATCTAGAAATTTCAACCATTGCAGTTTAATCCTTTCTTCTCGCTTTTCTTCGCTACCTTCTGTAGGAGATTATCTAGTTTCCTTTGTGTGTCTGCTATCAACACTGTTTCATCTGCATATCTTGTTAAGATTGTAGTCGCCAACTATGAATTGAATCCTGGTAGGATTTCTCTCAGAATCACATTGCTGTATAGATTGAATAAATCCGGTAAGAAGACACATCCTTGTCTTACATCACTTTTTCTTTGTTTCTAACATAGTTTTCCTGTCTCATATTACTCTGCTTAGCTTTTGGAACGCAACATTCCATCCTCAGATAAAACACTTCCAAAATATCAAAATCAAACAGGTACAAAAATTTTAATATATGTAAATTTTAATTTGCATTTGGGACCCATTCTTTTGCTAACAACCATGCATTCTGTCTTCTTGGGGTTTAATTTTTTCTTCTCGCTTTCCTTCACTACCTTCTGTAGGAGATTTTGTAATTTCCTTTCTGTGTCTGCTATCAACACAATATCATCTGTATACCTTATATTGTTAAGACTGTGGCCGCATATAATGAATCCTGGTAGGACTTCTAGTTTTCTCACAATTGCCACTATCTAATTAAAATATGTCTTTTCTTTTCCATTTTCTTTAAAACTTCGTCCTTTTTTCACATCTTCTGTCCACGGTATTCTCAGCATCCTTCTGTAGAGACACATTTCTGTTACCTCAAGTCTCTTTTCCATCTGTGAAGAGATTGTCGAACATTGCTATAAATTACAAAAGACAGGAAGTTGTGGGGGGCCATGACGACCCACGTCCTGAAGGGACATGGAACATAAAAGAAGAGACAGGTATAGTCAATAAGCATTGGTAAAACAACAGGTGTTAACTCGGTGTATGGCATAAACTGTTCAGTATTCAGAAGAATTGCAAGAACACCTCAAATCCAACGCTATTTGCGAAGATAATAGTATTTTCAATTTTAGCAATATCCAATTATGTATCAGCGAATATTTTAGTTTCGAAAAATGCATTAGATTAATCTAAAATTGACGTCTTAACTCGGATTAACTAAACACTGATGAAGATTCTTTTGAGTCTGAAGATATAATTTTGTGGTTTTATTGTACTGACGCAACAGAGACGTGAATGGTTTCATTAATCAGTTAAAAGACGATCTGAAAAATAATAGGGAAAAAAAGGATGAAAAGAAATATCATGGGTTTTGCCATCGGATATTAATTGTGGTAATAACACGTTTCCCAAAGAAAACAAAATCAGTAACATCTCAAGAGATATCAAATGTTAATCATGTGCTTCTTTTTGCGTTATCGTCCACCACAGTGTCAGAATCCCTCCCAGTGGGAAATTTTAAAACCTGTAACAAAAGACACGTTCAGCCCGCAAGCGAGGCCTTAACTGCCTCCGTCTTTTCAAGGACAACAGCAGGAAACCGCTGCGGGAGCAAATTTTAATTAGCCTCTAAAAATGGATACTCAGGGACAGAACAACAGACGACTACTTTTGAGAGAATAGCAATCGTCTAACTTTGTTTAAAACTAGCACTTTTGGCGTCAATGAGAGATGTCACATATGTCGATGTCCTTGCGAAACCTGCCTTCAGTACCGGTGGTAATCACAGTAGGAAAGCGTTTTAATTATTTCTGTTGCATTTTAAGAAAGGGTTCAAAACGGATAATATATTTAATTGCAAATGGAATCGTTGTTCAAACTATTTCAGCAAATTGGCAATATTTCTTCAATATGAAAGTTTAGTTAAAAGATAAATGTAGATGATAAAATGTGGTCAGGGAAAATGGGAATTTTAAACCGGAGATATGAAAGAAATTCCTGTGTGGATTTCTGGTGTAGTCGACAAAAGACCAGAAAACAGAAACAGAGGAACATTGAGGAAATATTTTCTAGAAGTCTTTGAGCAGTGCAGAGGATTTTTCTCTCAATTGAGATTAAGAAAGAACATAAATATTTTGTAAAATAGATAAATAAAAACAGAAAAGTAATAATTTTAATCATATATATATATATATATATATATATAGAGAGAGAGAGAGAGAGAGAAGTGTGTATATATATATATATATATATATATATATATATATATATATAATCCTGAGTGCTCTGATAAATATCGATATATATATATATATATATATATATATATATATATATATATATATATATATATATATATATATATATATAGGTCATCCCATAAGTTCTGTCCGAATTTTGAATAAAGAAAACAAGTGACCAAATGTTACATTTAATTACAGATTCAATAAAAAATGTATTTTCCCTGATTATCTATGAGTTCCTTCCATCTATTAACAAGCTTACTAATTCCCTTACTGTAAAATTCTTTTGGCTTTGATTCGAAGAACTCACAAATGTCAGTTTTAACTTCTTCCTGTGTTACAAATGCTGTTTCTTCCAAATGATTCTGTAAGCTACGAAACAAATGGTAGTCTGAAGGAGCAAGATCGGGAGAATAAGGTGGATGAGGAATTTTCTCCCAACCAAGTTCTTCGGTCTTTTGTGACGTGATTCTTGCTGTGTGGAGTCGCGCATTGTCCTGAAGAAACATCACCTCTTTTCGATTCACTGGAGCAGGTCTTTTTTTCTCAAAACTTGGTTCAAACGCTCTAATTGCTGACAGTATATTTGAGCATTAATTGTTGCCTTAGGTGGTAAGAATTCAAAGTGGATTATTCCTTGGCGATCCCACCAGATTGAAAGCCACTGTCTACGACGCTTAACATTTCGATAAAAGATCCATTTTTCGTCGCCAGTCACAAGTCTATCCAAAACAGGTGAAACAAGTTGGTGAGAATGGAGAGAAGAGCAGATGTCAACTCGCGATTTGAGGTTGTTTTCAGGCAATTCATGAGGCACCCATTTTCCAAGTTTAGGAACTTTTCCAAGTTGTTGAAGATGACGATGAACAGTTGTATGGTTTGAACTGAGAACCACTGCCAATTCCTCAACTAATAAAGCAGGATTTTCAGGGCTGCTTCAATTTTTTCATCAAACTCAACTGGACGTCCGGTTCGATCTTCAACTCTCCACCTCTGAATTTTGCAAACCATCTTCTGTTTCTTTCATTCACACATTCCTCTCCATAAACTGAGTGAATGTTTCTAGCCGCTTCGGCTGCTGAGTTTCCTTTCTTAAACTCATAAAGCATTATGTGCCTCAAATGATTCTTGGGTACTTCTATGTTAGCAGGGTTTTAATCAAACACTATATAATTTTATTGTTCTCTGAAATAAAATTTGATCAGTTTAAATGCATCTAAGCATAAAAATAATGTTCAGCTCCATTAGACATTATAAAATACTATTTAAATTTTGTTCATTTTAACAAAAAGTTAAAATTCGGACAGAACTTATGGGATGACCTGATATATATATATATATATATATATATATATATATATATATATATATATATATATATAAGAGGAGGTTATAGTAGTTCCAACAAGAGAAAAGTGCGTGTATTAAAAAAGAGAGAAACCGCAAACGTTTGTGGTCGTAATGTGGATTTTTTAAAAAAAATATTATGCTTTATTTTCCATAATTTTGCTACACGTGTTTCCGGTCTCTCGACCGTCATCAGGCAAAGGGTGGAGATTTCCACACGAGGGTCGCCACTTTTGACTTTTACTAGGTGTTGTAAGCAGCGGACGATCCCTTTCGTTACGCTGTATGGATGGTGAGGCCAAAGTGCGAATTGCAGTTTGGAGATACCAAAATCAAACAAATTCACAAATTTAAATATCTGGGAAATGTTTTAAAAGAGGACGGAAATAGTGAAACTTAAATCCGAAAGCGGATTGGGATAGCCAAAGATGCCTTCCAAAAGCTAAGTAGAGTATTAAGAAAGGAAAAGAGTACTAAACTGTTACGTAATATCTGTCCTCCTGTACGCCAGTGTGTGCTGGACCATCTCCTCAAAGTGAAGAGAAGACTTGATGCAACAGAAATATGATTCTACAGGAGGATGATGAGGATACCGTGGGCCAAAAATTTGAGCAACGACGAAGTTTTGGAGAAAATGGAACGAAGAAAAATTATACTTAGCACCAGGAAGAAGCCGTTGATGTTTTTAGGGCATATAATGAGGAAGGGGGGCTTGGAAAATCTGATACTCACGGGACAGAGGCAAGAGGGACAGAGGAAAAGAACGCATGACATACTTAATGAGCTTAAGTAAATGGGTGACGGAACAGAATCCAAGAGAAATAATAGGTGTCATATCGGAAGAAAATGGTATCTGCCGACACCAAGGTTCGAACGTGACACTCTGGACTTGTGAATATATGTTTTTCGCCAGGTGTATAAATAGCGGTGTCCGGCTACTGACTGGAGTGACTATTGTGTGGAACTATCCAGTCGAATTAGTGTGAATTATTGGGCGTCGATGATTTGGGTTTTGATTTAGGATTTACCGGATGTTAATCCGAGTCGAATTACTAACAAGGTATTCACTGAAGTGGTTAATTATCTTTGATTGACTTTTACTTCTTTGTTCTTGTTAAATATTTATTTGCTCTTGTAATTAAATACTGTTTTATTTAACATTGAAGTTTTGAGTTATACTTAATTATTAACGGCCATCGTACGTCACAAAACACACTCAGTAATCCCTTGTGTCTTGGTGGCTTTGCTGCCTTGCTTGGGGTAAATCCGATTAAAAAATTGGACATTATTACTTGTCTGTCCAATATAATATTTAAAAAAAAACGATGTACCTCCAAAAATGACTTAACTCGAAATGACTTAAGCCGATATTGTATTAGTTATTTTTTATCCTTAAATTATTTTTAAGATAGTGCAAGGATTTTGCATTTTAAATAATAAAACTTATAATTTTTCACAAAAAATGGAGGAAATTTATTGTATCAAGATATGTACCCTAGTAAAACCAACTTTGTACCTCCACCTACCTGTTTGCACTTCTCGCCAAATCGGTTGTCATATAGGAAGAGAATGAGTAACTACCGCCACAGAGGTTCGAGCCTAACACACTGAACTTATGAATGTGTTTTCTGCTAGGTGTATAAATAGCGGTGTCAGGCTGCTGACGGCAGAGTTGACTATTGGTTAGGGAACTTCGACGCGGTAAAACGATTAGCAGGCTTGTCTTGTTTTACGACTGAAAAGTGAGTTCAATCCTCACTGGGTGCTCCACATTTTCGACCTTGTGCCACATCTAAGCTACACTTAGAAAGTCTTTTATAGTCCTTGTCGAACTCTCTGCCTTCGGACAGAGAGGGACCCAAATGAGGCTGTGCTAAAGGGCAGAATCTCGTCTGGGGAGGGAGAAAAACCCGACCCCGTGTATATGGGGTCTACGGGGAATTTTTTCCCCGGGGACTACGGGCTCGGAAAACCCCACGTTAAACCAGTCTTGTGCCAAATCCCGTTCTGTAGGGAGCTCGGGTAAATACCGAGTTGCCTATTGGTCGATTACGAGTTGCTTACGAGCAGATTAGTAATTGATTACTGAGTGATTATCGATTGATTATTGGTCGTTAAAAAAAGCCGCGTTACTACAAGGTATTCACTGAATTTGTTAATAAGTTTTGATTGACTCTTACGTCTTTTGTTGTGTTACGTATTTATTTGCAATCGTAATTAAATACTGGTTTATTTACTGTTGAAGTCTTGAGCTACGGTTTATCATGTACGGCCACCCATACGGCTCACAAAAAAAGGGACAGGAAGTTGTGGAGTGCCAGGATTGCACACGTCCTGAGATATGGTATATAATGAAGAAGAAAAAATTCAATAAAATATTCATCAAATTTTCCCTGTCAACGAAAAATGTCTGAAGGCAATGTTGTTGCTCAAATATACATTATATAAATTGTCTGAGAAAAATCAGTAATTTCCTTTAAAACTAATCTTGATGTATACAGAGATGTAGTTACAATTCCCATCTACGATTCCAAATCCTGAACAACCTAACGGTACTAATGGGCATTTCGATGTTGTGTAATGGTTAGTACGCTTGTTTCGCTATATAAATTCCGACTGAATAGTGAGTTCTATCCAAACTGGGCGCTACATACTTTCAGCCCTGTACCACATATAAGCTACGCTTAGAAAATCACCACCTACCGGAACAATATTCGTCAACCTGGTGCCTTCTCACAATCCGTTGTTATAATTTGGAAGATGAAATATCTGTTTTTAAACTGTTTGGGCCCTGGCACTGGATCTAACTAACGCCTTTATCCACTGTGCCATGTGTCACAGGGCACAGTGGATAAACGCGTCAGTAAGAGTGTGAGTTCAATACCCGGCTAAGGTAGTGGAGAACTTTCAGAGGGAAATTAACAGGAGATAACTGATAACTGACATCCATTAAACATGGCACGTGGAACTTAAACAGTCTACCCCAGTGAGCGAAATAAAGGGTTCAGATCGACATTTCAGCCACCTGAAGAAAGTCGGAGCGTACAACGGCCGAAACGTTGTAATAAATATGGCGATAAAGATGAGGACAATAGTCCGAATAATGTAAATACATAATACCTCATCTCAGAAATATAGACATATACTAAAGGGCCGAAGCTTTGTAATAAATATGGCGACAAAGATGGGGACAATAGTCCGAATAATGTAAATAGTGTACATAATACCTCATCTCAGAGATATAGACAGATACTGAAGGGCCGAGACCTTGTAATAAATATGGTTACAAAGATGAGGACAATAGTCCGAATAATGTAAATACATAATACCTCATCTCAGAAATATAGACAGATACTAAAGGGCCGAAGCGTTGTAATAAATATGGCGACAAAGATGCGGACAATAGTCCGAATAATGTAAATAATGTACATCATACATCATCTCAGAGATATAGACAGATAATTATTTATACTATAAAAATTATTGGTTCGAAGTCGGTCATGAGCTAAAAAAAAGTGTGGAACCACTGATTTAGAGCAACAAAGGAGAAGAAGCTGTGGAGAGACATAAATAATGAACTGAAGCAAACGTTAGAGATATATAGCTAATGTAGTATTAAAATGCTACTATCGTTATCGCTTTTATCAGTTTTTATTTTACGTTTGAATATACTTTTTGATTTTAGTTATTTTTTAACCATTTTTTTCTATATTACGACAAGATCTCTTTAAGAATCTATAGTTCCGTTCCTCTTTAACAGACACTCCTACAACGCTTTCTTTCTTCAAAAATTAAAAAAAAACAACTTTCTTTTGTTCGTTTATATTTTTCTCCTCAAATTATTCTTTCGGGGTTTTAGTTGCCACTACGCTTTATAGCGTCCAAATAAATAAACGAAAAACTTTGAGGAATCAAGTGCAGAATATATTTTTAACGAGTAAAATAGGAAAAATTTTTAAAAAAAAACTTGCCCAAAAACATGTTGTGGCACGAAATAGAGACAAAGCAGAAAATAATGTGTTTATGAAGAAAACATTGAAAGCGTTGGGACACAACATCCTCACGCGAGGCGATAAACTCTCGCGAGAGCGCGTCTTCTTCCGTGACGATTTTTAGATACGATCTCGCTTTTACCGATCGTTTTCGCAGCGGAAATAATTTGAGAGAAAAGACGCAATATAAAACCGCACAAAAGCCTCCGAGACTTTTCTGCGCCGGAAGTTCGGATTCCTGGATATTTCTCATTCGTTTTGATTTGGTCTTCTTTTTCTCAGAATATTTGTCTCCATCTTTTATAGTTTCCGCTTTGCAATTTTGCTCCCCTCCCGATCGCTCGCCTCCCAGTCAATCGGCTTTTGTTAAGATATTATTGCATTTTTTTTTTCATTAATATCATTCTGATATTTTTTAAACTTTTTTTTTATTTTTTGTTTCTTTCTTTTTCGTTTTGGTTCTGGTTGGCATCTTTCTTTCTTTCTTTCTTTCTTTCTTTCTTTCTTTCTTTGTATTACAACCATCCTCGTGCTTGTTTCTTTTTTGTTCTGTTTCTGGTTGCGTTTGTTTTTTTGTTTCTTTCCGGAACTAGTTGTGGTTTTCTTTCTTTCTATTTTTCTTTCTTTTTCTGTTTCTGCTTGTGTTCTTTCTTTCCTTCTTTTTTTTCATCATTTCCTTTCTTTCTATTTTTCTTTCTTTTTCTGTTTCTGCTTGTGTTCTTTCTTTCCTTCTTTTTTTTCATCATTTCCTTTCTTTCTATTTTTCTTTCTTTTTCTGTTTCTGCTTGTGTTCTTTCTTTCCTTCTTTTTTTTCATCATTTCCTTTCTTTCTATTTTTCTTTATTTCTTGTCTTTCTTTCTTTCTGTTACGTTCAATTGTTTCACCTCTTTCTTTGTTTTTCTCTTTTTTTTCTTTGTTTCTCCATTTTTCTTTGTTTCTTTCTTTTTTCTGGTTATGTTCGATTTTTTTCTTTTTTCTTTCGGGTACTGAATATATTTTTTCTTTCTTTCTTTCTTTCTTTCTTTCTTTCTTTCTTTCTTTCTTGTTCGAGTTCTTTTTGTGTTCTTACTTTCATTTTTCTTTCTTTTTTCATTCTTTCTTTCTTTGTATTACTTTCACTTGTTTCATCTATTTCTTTGTTTCTTCCTTTTTTCTTTCTCTTTCTGATTATATTCTTTCTTTTATTTCTTGATTTTGTTTGGCTTTCTCTTAAGAACAACACCTATATCCTTCGCTTCCAACATTGTATAATAATTCACACACATCTTACTATTATTTATTTTCATTTTACTATTTCATTATCATCCGTAAGACCGTCATTAGTAACATGCAATTTTGACATCACTTCCGGATACAGTGATAGACGCGAGATGTCATGAACTCACTATTCAGCTACACGTAATGAAATTATGATAATCGAAAAGCAAATGCTAGGACTAACAAAGTTACATACAGATTATCTATTCATCGCCATGTATGTACGTCCGTATTAATCTATCGATATATACAGTCAAGGTCAAGCAAACAGAAAAAGAGATAGGTATATGGTTATACCAACAGAAACAGCGTGAATGAAATGTTTCGCCAGGGAAAATCGGATAGCAAGTTTATCATCTAGACTGATACTGTTGTAGCGAATTCGATTCTCACTGATATCCAATAATTGTGGTTTCATGCCTGAGCTGTGCATAAGAAATAAATTGACTAAGGATGATATTTAATGAGCGTCTTTCATTTGTTTATTCTCAAGATTTTGTTATCTGCTGGGATCTTTGTGGATGGCCATAACTCTCCACAACCCCCCTGCTTTTGGTGCTCTAAATAAGACAGATATTGAAGGGCAGAAACGTTATAATAAATATGGCGCCAAAGATGAGGACAATAGTACGAATGATGTAAATAGTGTACCGTATGTCCTATTCTAATAGTTTCTTTTCTTGCACTTCTTCCCGGTGGAACTCTCTTCCAGTTTCTTGCTTCCTTGCCACTTACAACCTTAAAATGACGCTGACAACCTCGTAATATGACGCTCACTGACAGCGAAAGAAAACCCTTAAGAATGCTGGAAAGTGAGGATTGTGCAGCTCCAGACCAGATATGGCAGCAATACTTCATTTTGGATGTGTAGTAATGATAAAACCAACCATTTTCCCGGCACCTGTAGAACTATATTATTTATATGATGTTCAGCTTGAGGTCTGGATTTTCCTTGACGTTCCAAGCAAGGAGGTCATTGAGAATAAACCAATTCATCATGACTGGAGAAAACTCTGCTCTGTGATGAGCTGCTAGTTACTTTCATTTAACCGTAAGCTGTAACATAAATATCAGTTATCTCAATTAAGTAAGAAGCGCTATTCTGAACAAAATATAAAACACATGATGGTAGATATAGGCAATAAATATATACGCATATAATGTTAGTCTCGCATAATATTTATATAAATACACACGGGATGAGAAGCACTTTGTGTTTAACCCTGCATGAGCCACCTGAGATTTCCGAAAATGGATAGTCCCCTCGGGTGTTTACATTCACCAATATAAGAATAAGTATAGTGTTACAACTATGCAACTTATTGTCGTGCTGCTGGAAAAATGACAAGAAATCTTCGTTAAAACATACATTACATCAAAACTTAAACTGAAGATATAATAAAATGAAAATTATAATAAATTTCTTGCATAAACATATGTTGTAAATTTTAGGTGATCAAAAATAGTCACAATATATTTCAATGAATAGAAAGATATTACATTAGCTAAACTCATAATTACAGGATTGAAAGAGTATATATATATATATATATATATATATATATATATATATATATAAGAAATATTATCTTAAGGTGTGCTATATTTAAGGTGTGCTATATTTATGGCTCAATATCAGAGATAGAGCGTGAAAATTCATTTAATGAAACAAACTGTCGCCTGTAAGTGTTGACTTCAATATTCACTTTTACACACACACACACACACACACACACACACACACACACATATATATATATATATATATATATATATATATATATTACATAGATTAAAAATACAATGTTACCTCATTCGAAAATAGCGTTTTCGACCCAAAAAGATTCTTTTTTACTTGTAGGTCTTGCCAACTCAGGCATATGAAGAAATAGAATAAAATATTTAAACATTTAACGAATAAAAAAAAAGAAGATGAGGAGGAAATAATCAGTTTATATATATATATATATATATATATATATATATATATATATATATAGGGTATATATAATATATATATATATATAAAGGTGTTTCATTAAGACGGATTTTATATGATGACGTTTCATTAAGACGGATCAATTTTTATTAACAGTTAACTCGCCTACAAAAGCGCCTAATAATTATCCACCAACCCAGTATATATATATATATATATATATATATATATATATATATATATATGCATGCGTGTATATTTTTGACTCCCCTGGTGTACTTTATCTTTTCAAGAGCAAGGTCAGACTAAAATGGAAGTATTGATGCCATATCTGGGCTGGAGTTGCCAAATCCTCACTTACCTATATTGATCAAGTTCCAAGCCTCTACGCGGCCTTCTGGGTGATGAATCATCTTTCACCCTACAACCCCTTTCCCACAGAGGAAATGTTGCAAGCCGCACTCTGCTCTGTCGCTATTTTCATGGCATTTGTTCTGACAAGCTGTATTTCTTGGTTTCACCAACCCTGATCTTTGCGACCTTGGACCCGCCATGTCACGCACGCGAGAATGAATCATCCTCATTCTCTTCGTATTCTATGAAACAAGCTCACTGCAGGATTTTTTTTCTATTCACCATAATCTTAACCTCTTCAACACTATCTTTCCTACATAAACTCATAAACTGCACTTCTTGGCTTCTCTTACTCTCATACAATACGTTGCAGTAAGACTCTACCTTGAGAGGCTTTCGGGTCTTGTTTTGTTTGAACATTAGTATAAAAAGTACAGCATCGATATAACCATCGATCTGTAAGTTTTTATATATATATTTATAAAATGTTATATATATATATATATATATATATATATATATATATATATATATATATATATATATATATATATATATATATATATATATATAAATGAGAGAAAGAGCAGATACAGTAAAATTCCACTGTTTGTAGCATTTACCTTTAAAAAAGTGCTCAATTTATAATAATAAAAATAATATATATACATACATACCTATTTATCTCTCTCTCTCTCTCTCTCTCTCTCTCTCTATCTATCTATCTATCTATCTATCTATCTATCTATATATGTGTGTGTGTGTTTATGTGTGTGTGCTTGAGTTTGTGTATGTACTATTCCGCATTCCATTTCAACCATTCACCACCGCCATGTTGACTGGCGCGAACAGACAGCGTGTCGTGTCGTTTTACGACTGCTTTTCCCTAATCTGATAGAAGCCACAAACTCACGTCAAGGGTCTTGCCTTAATATAGACTTCGCTTGCCCTGTCAGGCACTGCGGTCTGCAGTTATTCATCAAACTGCCGCGCTATCGGTCTGTCAATCTGCCTCCCGCCCAACTTGTTCAATAATGATAATAATAATAATAAAGATCACCGGCAACAAGAGAGACACGATCTCTCAGGCTTGGAAAAATATTTGACTCGCAAAAAGACAAAAAGAAAAGAAGTAAAAGAAGACGAAAAAAATGTAAATAGAATCAAAACAAGGAAGAAGCAGACGAATGTATTATTTTGGTGCTAAAAAAAGCGACAGATATACAATGGAATTTAATATCGTAGATATGAATGGAACAAAAGCTGCTTAGGTACCTTAAAAGATATTTGATATTGTTTTCACTAATGCGACATATTTCTTTTGTCGTGTAGGGCTGGCCCAGACACCAAGTATAGACTAATAATGATTAGCCATCTTTATTTAAAAATATTTATTAAATTCCATTTCTATTCAGGGAAGTGAAACACAGAAAGTGACATTTGTGATCCAAGTTCAAATTCCGAGCTAGTTAATTGTGTTGCCTTTGCATTAATGTCCTTGAAAAAGATATGAATCCCTCTCTTTTTGCTTCCTAGGTTATGGGTTAAGAAGTTACGGTAGACTGGTCTCTGTAGCCTTGTTTGGCAACCAGTCTAATTGTAGGAAAGCTCTGAATGCAAAACAGTGGCGAAGAGAGAAAGTTACTTGACTATATTTCGCAAGAATGCCGGTTAAGTTACATATAATAAAACAAATAGAATCTGCGGGGTCATGATTTTTTTAAATACTGTTTTTCTCCAGCTATCAGCCTTGAAAATCAAATCGGCGAGCCGATTTCATATACCTGCTTAGTCTGATGGGAAAATTTTCATGGGTAGCACACTAGTTCAAGACAAACCTCGGAAAAGGCAAGGGGAGATCACTCCAATACCTTTCTAAAGAATGGATTGCAATTCACTGGCTATAAAGAAAAGGAATCTGTGGAGAAGGCAACGAGGAACTACTCAACTATTTTTTACCAAGATTCCACAGATATTAAGCTTTGATGATAATGTTTATGATCGCCTACTTCCTGAAAGAATATGGTATTTAAAAAGAACTTCCCTCAAGAAGTAACCAGTTTATGACTGTACACAGAGTCATTTCCTTTAAGATAATGGAGTGGTTTCCTGTTGCGTTTTATATGGTTTTCAATAGTCCTTCTCTGAGACTGACTGCTATCCAAGGCTAGAGAGTCCAAGACATCTTATTACTTCACACAGTCGGGGGTGGGGAGAGAGAGAGAGAGAGAGAGAGAGAGAGAGAGAGAGAGAGAGAATGAGAGGAGAGGTTGAGTTTTGTATCTTCTAAGATCATCAATGTGAAACGAACTCAGCCCGCTGATTTCAGTAAGCGTGAAGTTATTCGTCTATCCGCAAACTCGTTATTAGCATAATAGTCAGGAATTCGATTCATATTAAATGTTTCACATTGATTACATCGGTCGACATTTTTTGCCGACCCAACTGTTGTTGGGCAATGGGCAATTTTTCACGCTGAATCTGAAAACAAAGTCCGTTTTTCCACATCGCACCACGTTTTCTCAGTACAGTTAATTTCTATTTTTCTTAAAATAGGCCCAAATATCCATTTAACAAGGCCAATTAGGACCAACATGAAACGTTTTCAGTTTAGAATAACTTACCATAAAATAAAAAGTATCTCAATAACTTAAAGATTGCATTTTCAGCATTTTCAGTTCAGAAAAGTTTTCAGAAAGATTTCACACAAAATTAAATTAAGGCAAGCATGTATCATCAATTTTTAAAGCAAAACAAAGATGATAGAAAGGAATGAAAAATACCTTCATTTTTGTTCAGACAAAGTTGTAAATCTTGGAAACTCTACAGTGCTTTTCAAAAGATTGATCTCTTTTGATGTTTCAGCAGAAAGCAGCCACCATGTTAACATCTCATCTGCAAAATGCCTAGTTGGCTATGCCTATCTGATGTTTGGCGGCTATTTTAAGCGCTGATAAAGAAAATTGTAATCTTGCTAGTCTCAAATACACTTGCCTAAAACCATAACAACCCTCATTTATCGATGTTTGTATGTTATACAGAGACTGCATAACAATACCAGACCTCCGTAAATTCAAGTGATATGATAAAATCTTATGACGGTTTCAGGCTCGAAGTGAAACTACTAATAAAAACTAAAATCGATGTTCTTGAATGACTTCTAAAGAGCTTCTTCTATGAAAAGTAGAGAAGTAACACAAATCACAAAGTTTTAACAAACTAAGAATTGATGGCACAAGAACGTCTTCCAGTGAGATATCTCTCATAAAATCAAGCATTATGGAGCTTAATGGATGTCAGTTATCTGTTATCTCCCATTAATTCCCCCCTGCAAGTTCTCCACTGCCTTAACCGGGTATCGAACTCACACTCCCTGAGTCCTGTCACTGGATTTAACTAACGCCTTTATTCACTGTGCCATGTGTCCGCAGTGGCACGTGGAACTAGAACAGTCTACCCCGGTGAGCGAAATAGAGGGTTCAGTTCGATATTCCAACCATCTGAAGAAGACCGGAGCCTACAACGTCCGAAACGTAATAAATATGGCAACAAAGATAGTCCGAATAATGTAAATAATGTACATAATACCTCATCTTAGAAATACAGACACGTACATAATATGTTTAAAATTTCTCTTTTCAATTGCTATATCCCTTCAGGACATAGAAGATTATGCCACTCCACCGACTTAATTTCTTTTTAAAGGTCTCTGTGTTTTATAGATTACGCAAAAGCGTTCAATAAGGCGTTTTGATGAGCTTCGATAAAGTACGTCACAAATATCTTTTGGAACTGCCGAGCGACCTTGACATATTTTTGGAAAGATAGAATAATCAAAAAACTATACTGGCAGCAAACCGCCTGCATACGGATAGAAATGAATTCAACGGATATATAAAAATAGAAAGAGGTGTAAGACAAGGATGTGTCTTTTCGCCGGACCTTTTCAACCTGAGGATGATTCTGAAAGAACTAGAAGTTTACCAGGATTCATTATTGGCAGAACACAATATTAACAACATAAGGTATGCAAGTAACGCTGTGTTGATAGCAAACACGGAAAACAAAAACTACAAACGTTTCTACATATGGTAGTGAAGTAAAGAGAGAAGAAAGGATTAAACATCAGCTACAGGAAGACAGGTTGTTAGCAAATGGATGAATCCAAAATGCAAATTACAAATTGGAGATATCAAAATCAAATAACTACAATATATCTGGGAAGTGTTCTAGCAGAGACACTGAAATCCGAAGACGCATTGGGATAGTCAAAGATGCCAAAAAGATAAGCAGAGCATTAAGAGACAGAAAAACTTCACTAGAAACAAAGAAAAGAGTACTAAACGGTTACGTAATATCTGTCCTCCTATATGGTAGTAAATGCTGGACGATCTCCTCAAAGATGAAGAAGAGATTTGGATCAACAGAAAATGATTCTACAGAAGAATGCTAAAAATACCATGGTACAACAATGTGAACAATGACGAGGTTTTAGAGAAAAAGGAAACAAAAAGGAATCTTATACTTAACTGTTGAAATTTCTGGGGCACATAATGAGGAAGGAGGGCTTGGAAAATCTAATACTCACAGGGCAGATTGAGAGCAAGATGGATAGAGGAAATCAACGCATAACATACTTGAGGAGATTAAGTAAATAGGTGGTGGAATAGGGTTTTGGATAGATAACAGAAAGAGAAAACTTATTAAGAGATAAAAAGCACAGGAAAATGTGGAGAGCCATGATCGCCTACGTTCTGAGAGGATACGGCACATAAAAAGATATAACAGCCGCCTGTCTTTTAATGTTCATTTGTTGCTACACTTTTGTCTTCGTAGTAATTGTTCCTCTATTTTACTAAACTTATCAAATCGTTTAATTACCGACTTTCATTGATTCTTAAGCCTTCAAATTACGTTTGATAATCAGGATATTTTTATAAATATCAGCTGCATTTCAAAACACCGCTGGTTCACGAACTAATATATCTGAAATCTCTCTCCTGGATTGCCATGTCCTTTCAGGACGTAGGTATTCATGTGTAATGAAAGTGTGCCAGTTAAATGATCAGTTCAATCCAGACTTCATCGATTACTCTGGCCAGCATGTGCTATGCGGCGCAAGAGAGCCTTCGTCCGAAACGTGATCCTGATATTTTCCAACTGTGTATATGAGATTATCCGAGTCTGCCTAAATCATATCTGCAGGAGTCGTTTATATAATCAAGTTTATTACAAATCTTTCCCACACTTGCAACCGTCTTTGTTACGGCGATACACTACATCCGCGTCCTGGGTAAGACGATAAACTACATCCGCGTCCCGGGTAAGACTATAAACTAGATGCGCGTCCCGGGTAAGACGATAAACTACATCCGCGTCCTGTGTAAGACGATAAACTACATCAGCGTCCCGGGTAAGACGATAAACTACATCCGCGTTCTGTGTATGACGATAGACTACATCCGCGTCCCGGGTAAGACGATAAACTACATCCGCGTTCTGTGTATGACTATAGACTACATCCGGGTCCTGGGTAAGACGATAAACTACATCCGCGTCCCGGGTAAGACGATAAACTACATGCGCGTCCCGGGTAAGACGATAAACTACGCCCAACAGCAAGGCCTCAGGTCAGGAGGTTTTGAGGGGTGTGGAACCACTTCTTAATTCCTGGTGTTCCTAAGTCCGCCCTGATCCGGGGTGGTATCACTTGTTAGGGTCCCTGTTATGGGCAAATAGTTAACCCCCAAATTGGTTCAAAGCACTATGGAAGTGTAAAAATAGGTTTTAATACCAGAAATACTTTGTAAAAAAAAATTTACCAGCAATGAATGTTTGAAGAAAGAAATATAAGCAGCAATACATTTAAAAAAAATACCAGAAAAAAAATTGTTGGCATTAAATAACCCGTTGAGGTTGATATGCCGTAAACCAAACCAAAACAAACCACACTTGAAATACTGGATTTACAGCCTTGTGCAACTTATTTGAAACAAAATGAATAATTCCATTATTATTTACTTTTTTTCCTATTTTTCCAATGAAACATGACCCAGGACACATGTTAGTACTTCGTATGTCCATTCCACAAATTTGTTCCTTGCAGATTGACCACAGATTCTCGATTGGATTTAAATCAGGGGAGTTTCCGGGCCAATCTATAGTACTTTGATTTGCTCATTGGTAATGTTTGCTAGTGTGTTCGTGCAGCGTTACAATTTTTGTACGCTTCCTTGGAGTAACGTTCTATTGACCATGTTTGAGTTAATCTCTGAATATGGAATCCAGTGAAGTCCGTAATGTGTTCAATATCAGAGGTTGGCAGTAAGGATTCAGAGAAAGTAGCGGCTGTTAAGTAATTATTTAAGTCTTCGATATCAGGTTGGCAGTAAAGATAATTTGGGAGAAAAAACAAAATGGCTGCCTTTATACACGTCGCATTGAATATTTTGAGCTTTCTGATTGGTTAACCCTTCTATTGGTGAACTATAAAATGAGTCAGCTCATTTTGAATGGCTCACTAGTACATATACCCAACAAACTGTAACACGTCCATCGCAGAAAATGGCCATAGAACAACTAATCGACAGTCAAGTAGGTGTGAGGTTAGATGCTTCTCCATTCGGCGGCTGAGCGTGACCCCAGGTTAACCTCTTGGTGGACCAACTTCTTTAATGATCTGGTGTGACTACAGCTTTTAATTCAAAATTTTACTTTTCTTAAACTGGCTGTCAGCCAAGGCTAGAAAACCTATTCTACCTTGTAAAATAACCCAGTTCTGAGGTGGGAAGTCCCTCTCTATCTCTTCAGAACATTGGTCACCATGATTCTCTACAGCTTTCCAATTTTTTCAGCTCTTTTATAACTACATTTTGTGTTTGTGGTATTTGATCTTCCAGACATTTTCTCAAATTTGTCAATTCGGTCAATTGCTGTCGTTATCGGCTTCCCTGTTCTTCAGTATGCCTTCAGAGTCTTACATTCTCTACGCCTTGCTTTTGTTGCCAAATTTTTATCTTTCTGTTTTTAATTGTTATAATATTTTTAATTATTTGACTCCAAGCAAGGCAATAAAGCGACAAAGATGCAAGGGGTTACTGAGTAACATAAGAAAAAGATCTTTACTGGGCGAAGATAACAACAAAAGAAAAGGAATTAAGAAAACAGAAGATAACGATTAACCTTGCATTTAAATCCCCCCCAGCAAGGTACTAAAGCCACTAAGACGCAAATGGATTACTGAGCGTTAGAGAATATGAGGAAAACTACTGTTAAGGAAAGAGAATAATAAAAGAACAGGAATTAAGAAGACAGAAGATAACGATTAACATTGCATTGAAATTACCCACCCAAGCAAGGTGCTAAAGCCTCTAAGACACAAAGGGGTTACTGAATGTTAGAGAATATGAGAAAAATACTTTTACGGAGAGAGGACAATAAAAGAACAGGAATTAAGAAGACAGAAGATAACGATTAACATTGCATTGAAATTACCCACCCAAGCAAGGTACTAAAGCCTCTAAGACACAAAGGGGTTACTGAATGTTAGAGAATATGAGAAAAATACTTTTACGGAGGGAGGACAATAAAAGAACAGGAATTAAGAAAACAGAAGATAACGATTTACATTGCATTTACATTTTTGAAGATTAAAGTTGACTGTAATGCAAGAAACCAGAATTGAGTTCTACAAGCGAGAAGTGGGAGAGAAGAAATTATTAGCAAAGAACATACGGTTATATCTAGCCTTTGTAGTTTTTATTCTCTTTAAAACTTCCCTAGTTGTCACATGCTCTATCCTTGATATTCTCAACATTCATCTTGATCGCTTCAAGTTTTCTTTTATTCATTTGTAACCAAAGTGTCCAGCATTCCCTGACATAGACAAATGATGAAATATTACGTGTATCCCAGCCTTCTTATCTTCGATTTCAATACTGTTATTGATCTCTTTCTTCCTTATCCATGTACTGAAAAAGAAATAGAATATTTATATAATAATATAAATGGCGAAACTTACTGATATTCGCGCAAATATTGATCATCGCATTGCCAACAACAAAAATACAACTATTGACTTAAGGCTAGGTATTCGTAGATAATGCGAAAACATATAGGATTCACTGAAAGGAAAGATTCATAATTCTAGAAGCCATAATAATAGAAAATAAAATAATAAAAAACCGCATTAAATAAAATATCTATTCTCCACAGGAGATGGTGTATTGAAGTACATATAAAATATTTAATATCCTTACGAAATATTTAATAGGCATACAAAAAATAACACCACGTCACGTATAAAAAACTATTCGGTGCAAGCTTTTCCGTCTATATTTCTGAGATGAGGTATTGTAACTATTAAAATATTTTTATTGTTCGGACAGTTGTCCTCATCTTTATTGTCATAAAATTTTATAAGTCCCCCAAATTCATACACTGAAATCCCCAAGGACACGTGGCCCAGTGGATAAAAGCGTCGGTTGAAGTAATCCAATGTAAATTTATGTTACTAAAGGGAAATAACCGAGAAAAGGCATGGCACGTGGAACTAGAACAGTCTACTCCGGTGGGCGAAATAAAGGGTTCGGTTCGAAATTCCAACGTATATCACCTGAAGAAGGCCGGAGCCAACATCGGCTTAAACGGCGGTGCTATGACAATAAAGATGAGGACAACAGTACAATGTAAACAGTGTAAATATGTCAGCATTTTGAACTGATTCCAATTCCAATTCTAATATCACCAAAGTTAAGTAACGTTGAACGTGGTCAGTAGCTAGATGGGTGACCTCTGGGGATGTATGGGTGGTGTAATAGATAAAAGCTCGGAATGGTTAATCGGAGAGTCGTGTTCGAATTCCAGTCGGATTCTTTATATTCAGTTACGTGCAACTACCCTGTGAAAGGTATGAATCCACCTCCTTATGAGTTATGGGTTAAATAGTAAGACTTGTATCATAAAATCATTACTATTTTTCCAAAACAATCTTACATTCCAAATATATATTTCGTCCTTAAATAACCTCAAAAAGTTGAAAAAAAAAAACGGCAGGATTTAGTGTGCAACTTCTTACTTAAAACTTTGTAAATGTCTCCAAATGCATATAAAGATTTTACGATCGGAACATCTAAGGGACATATGAAAAAAAGAAAAGGAAAGAAAGGAATGAATTATTGGATCGGGACTGTGATAATCATTTCATTGATGATATCTCTAAGTTAAAATCAAAGAAACTTTTTTTAATCATTTGATACGAAAGTCACTAAGATGCAAGGAGTTATTAGGTGTGAGATAATATAAGAAAAAGAAAGCATTATTGAGTTGAGAGAGAGAGAGAGAGAGAGAACATGAATTAAGAAAACAATGAAAGAACATGAATTAAGAAAACAATCTTTTTAAATTAAAAATCTTTATTGAAGGTTTAATTTTAGTTTTAATTTCAAGCTAATGATTAAATTTAATATTTCCAATAAGCAAAATACTTTATTGTCATTCAAAACGAATTTATATTGATTGGGATGGGTTTTTTTTAATTGATAAACATCACTGATGTTAGCGATATTTACAATTCATCACAGCTTAATTCTCTTAAAAAAATCTTTCAAAAATAAGATATACTTTTCTGAAACTTTATTTGAGAAAGATTAAATTATTTAAAGTTTAATTAATTTGATTTAAAACAAATATTACTTTTAGTTTAAAATATCACAGAAAATCATTTTTTTAACATGGCTGTGGATGTTTTTATGAAGGCTTGACAGTTCTGTTAATAGTTCGTCTGAGTACTTTCCATGGAAGTAGCAATGGAGCAATGAGAAGCTCGCCATATCCCGCCTGTGAGAGAGAGAGAGAGAGAGGTTATCAATTTATAATAATCAATAAATAGAATACTTATCGATATGTTCTCTATTCCTATCATCTTTCGAATTTCCCTGATCCACTTTCTTTCGTCTGTTCGTGGGCTAGCCCTGATAGTTTTATTTCTGTCTCTACTTTATTTTTCGAAACACACAGCTTGGACTCTCCGCTTTTGAGCAATCACTCTTTTATTATTTGACATAAAATTGAATGTCAAAAATGCCCCATCTTGAGCTCGAACTGATTACAATCTTCTTCAATGTGCTGCGCTCCTTCTGTACGGGGGCGATCAAGTCTCTCCACAATATCTTATTCCTTGCAGCTCTTAATAACGTTATTTTTTGCCATCTTTCTCACTCGTTGTTCCGCCATCTTTTCTTATAAGGTCGTCAGGTAGGTTGCCCGCTACTTTCACCTGTCACTCTTGATTTCGATATGTCCCTTGCGTGTCAAATTCTCCAAGTACCATTTCTCATTATGTGTCCCATAAATTTCAGTTGGTCCTTCTGATTTTGTGTGGAAGTGTATTTTTGTTTCCGTTAGACTTCTTCTTTGATTTAGCGCTTCATTCATGGTATTCGCAGCATATTTCTGAGACATTTCTAAATTTCTGTTGACGCCAGTTATCTGTGAGTAAATTGTTCAGTCTTCATTGATATATATATATATAGGAGTTTTTATTTTACGTAGCAGTTTAGCACTTTCTAGCGTCCTGCGTATGACGATAAACCTACATCCGCGTCCATGGTATGACGATAAATTACATCCGTATCCTGGGTATGACGATAAACTACATCCTACAGCAAGTCATCTGATCGAGAGATTTTGAGGAGCGTGGAACTACCTGTTAATTGCTGGTATTCCCAGGTCCACCATGCCCCGGGGTGGTAGCACCTGTTAGGGTTCCAGCTATGGGCAAATAGTTAACCCCCAAACTGGGGTCAAAACACTATGAAAGTGTAAAAATAGGTTTTAATACCAGAAATACATTTTTGTAAAAATTACTACCAGCAATGAATTTTTGAAGAAAAAAAATATTACCAGCAATAAATTTTTGAAAAAAAATATTAGCAGCAATACATTTTTGAAAAAAATATTACCAGCAATAAAAATCTTGTCGGCATTAAATAACCCATTGAGGTGTTGATATGCCGTAAAAGAAACCAAATCAGAAACATTCCTGTTTCTCCGTACTTGAATTTGAAATACATGTTTGGATTACGGTGCTACATTTTCTATCTTCTGTAAAGACACATCCGACATATTTAAACATCTCTTCCTGTTTAATTTTGGCATCTCAAATTTCTAGTTAATCTCCTTTTTCTCTTGCTAACAAATCACTTTGCAATAATGCTTTTAAAGGAGCAAGTTTGTACTCTTTATCTCCATTTCCCAATACCGTGACAAAAAGATCTCATTCTTGACATGTCACAACGGTTGATACTGAGGCTTGCTTTTTTGAGTTAGATGTTCAAAGCGTTCTTCTATAACTATCATTTTAACTTGTTTGTTTTTTAATTGAAGGTTACTTAATTTTTTAATTTTCCAGGTTATTTACAGCTAGAAAATACTTTGAGAAAATAATGGTTTAGAGATAAAATTCTTACTAATTAACCCATAGCAGTAGAGTGAAGAGATGGATTCATATCCTTTCCCGGGAGCTTTGTGCTTTAGTTAATATAACACACCCAACGGGTATTGGAACTTGGCGCTCCGGTTAACGATTCCGTGCCATTATCCATTACACCACCCGCACACGCTTACAGAACATGGTATTCCCAAGTGGTCACCAATCTAGGTACCGACTAGATTTGACGTTGCTTAACTTCGGAGATCATTCGAAATCCGGTATTTCAGCGTGATATATTTATAAACCAGCTTGTTCGAAGTTAAATTAGAAAGTTGATACATTCATTAGCAACCTTGACAATAGCAAACTCTTTTCGTTGGGAAAAATAGTAAAGATAAGGGGGAAAAATTGTCTTAAAAAAAAGAAAAACAGTAAGATCTAAATGCATTAAAAAGGTTTTTGGAAATTTCGCACGATCGGATTTAGTCTATCTGATTGTAGGATTTTTATTACTTGAGACAGAAAAGTCAGGTCCATTTTATTTTCCTGCCACTAGTCTTGAGAAAATCAAAGACGAAAGGGAATTTCTTACGCTTTATTTTCCCATTCTGTTCTTCTGAGCAACTGTGACTGGGGGAAAAAAAAAACAAGAAAAGAAAAGATTGCGGGAAGATGAGCAAACGTAATCTTTGGTGTGATCTCTGTCCTTTTTGTCACGTTCTTTCGACTCATTTCGACCAGCAGGACTTGGCGTCGGTGCTTTGCAGGTACGGTTTTGTTGGATATCCCGTGCGTGGCAATCACAAAGTGATTATGGGGACACGGCTGGGGACAGGCATAATAAATAGCAAGAGCCTAAGCAGCAAATGTGCGATATTAAGGTGATGAGCTACCCGACTAATGAGAGGATAAAAGCGACGCCATAAGCTGTCATCGAATTAGAAGCCCACTCTTCGTAGAACGATTTTTAACATGCAAATCTCGCAAGCCATTGCCTGTTATCTTGTTTCTTTCTCACTAATCGATGAAAAAATATCTATAGTTACCAAAACACCTACTATTTACCTGGCACTTTTGCTAGGGAAATTTAAAAAAAATATTAAGCTCAAGCCCTAGGGTGGGGGCACCCCCAGGCAGTACCTTTCCTTCGGGAAGAGGCTGGGTGTATTACCCGGATTGTACTCAAAAAGGGAAACGCAAAGAGGTCTTGGACAATAATTCCACGGTTTCACCGTTAAACCCAATTGAAACCATGACCTTGTGTCAAACTTCGTAGCGACATGGGTACGCTGAAAAATAAATACTACCTACTATTAACTGGCACTTTTGCCGGGGAAGTTTCAAATAATATTAAGCTCAAACCCCAGGGGCTGATCACCCCAGGCAGGATCTCTCCTTCGTTGGGTTTATTGTCTAGCGCCGGAAGCATCCTCAAAGAGGAAAGTGCCAAGGGGCTTGGGTAATTTTTGCGCGGTATTGCCGTTAAACCCACTCTAGACTGACCTTGTGTCACATTTGGTAGCGACGTGGGTACACTGATAAACACCACTACCACTGGCTAATTTTAAGCGTTCAAATCTCACAAGCTATTGCTCGTGTATTCGTCCCCTCTTAGAGGCTTTACAAAGGTTCCTCTTATCCAAAGTTTGCCTCGTCCAACGAATGTACATAGTTATCTAAGGACTTGCTGTGAGGTAAAAGGGGTTAATGCGCTACTAAATTAAACTTAAGACGCTAAGAGACCAAAACATTATATATATATATATATGACATTAAGCACGAACTAATCTCTAATCTAATTTTACAGAACGATCACACGCTCAGCAACTAAATAAATAAAGAGTTGGATGAGTCTAATGGTGATTGCAAAGGTATGGCAGCAAGGAGGCCTACATCAAGTGCCTCTATGAGGTAGTGGTGCTCTGGGCCTAGAGGATGACTGCTGGAAGACCCTATGTCTGGCAACAGGACTCTGCGCCATGTCATACAAGGAGGAGAACCCAGCCATAGCTTTTAGATAATTTCTGCGACCACATCTCCCCTTACATCTGGCCACCTAACCCCCCAGGCTGCAACCCCTTTGATTATTATGTGTGGGGTGCAGTTGAGCAAGGGACCAATAAAACTTGTAACACCAAAGATGAACTGTGTCGCAGGAGATTCCGAAGTCGTCTGTAGGCCGTGGTTGAAGCCAATGGCGATTTTATTGAATAAACTCCCTCTTTATTATTTCAAGATATTTTTGTGTAATTTTGGTAAATACCTCTGGTATAAATGAGATGTCGGTGTTATTTTTATTTTTGCGTCATTTAGACGACAATTTATCCATCGCACCCTGCATATGTACCCCTCCGTGTGTGAGAAAAAAACTTTTCGGAAATCTCTTTGGTGATGAAAATATGCAAATTGAGACCAATGTAGAAAATCCTACGAATGTTAAAAACCGACAACCAGTTGTGGAAAATAACCCTAAAGTAACAAGTGGGGCATATTCCATTGACGTTTGTTAACGACTGTTATTGTAATTAGTGAAATAACTGGACGAACAGATCCAAAATGAAAGGCTAGAAAGTCAGAAACGAAGTCACTTTGAGTTTTATTGGTTATTCGCCGCCTAATTATGATGAAGAAGGAATGCCTGATGCTAACTGCAAATGCATAGTTTGTTTAGTGATTATTTAAAAAAAGATATTATTAAAAAAAATCAATATATCAAAGAAAGATACATGGCACAGTGGATAAAGGCGTTGGTTAGATCCAGTGACAAGATCCAGTGACAAGATCCACAGAGTATGTGTTCAATACCCGGTTAAGGCAGTGGAGAACTTTCAGAGGGAAAATTAACAGGAGATAACTGATAACTGACATCCATTAAACATGGCACGTGGACTAGAACAGTCTACCCCAGTAAGCGAAACAAAGGGTTCAGTTCGACATTCCAACCACCTGAAGAAGGCCGGAGCGTACAACAGCCGAAACGTTGTAATAAATATGGCGACAAAGATGAGGACAATAGTCCGAATAATGTAAATAATGTAAAGAAAGAGAGTTGCCCAAATATACAATAGGTAACAATAACCTATATTTTTATATAATTTAATTGTTCTGATCAACTTTCCTCTATGGTATTTAAACTTTAGGAATTTAAGCACAGTACTAGATTGGCGGATAGGTTTCATCAGTTCATAGTTGAAATGGTTAAATGTAACCGTAAGTTCTACGCTGACAGTTTCTTTTCTCGCACTTCTCGCTTGTGGAACTCTGTTCCAGTTTCTTGCTTTCCAGTCACCTTTGATCTTCAAAAATTTAAATTCAACGCCAATCGTTATCGTCTGTCTTCTTAATTCTTGTTCTTTTTTTGTTCTCCCTCCCTAATAATGTTTTTTTTGTCTCATATTTGTTAACACTCAGTAACCCCTTTGCGTCTTAGTGGCTTTATTACCTTGCTTGGGCTGAAATTATTTAAAAAAATAAGGTTAAACTGAACATGTTTGGGCCCCCTTGTGAGGACCGAATATGTCACGGCTGTAATGAGGCGCACACCTTGAATAAAGTCTAATATTTTACCATAACTGAAGTACTAAGTTTTTCTTCATAAAAAAATGCTCATGAGGTGACTGCAATTTGGACAGACCTTAAAAAGAGCAATTTTAAAGGTGATTTAAGGAAAATTATTTTAAAAAAAAAATCAAATGATATCAGATGAACTTTTCCACTTTTATTTGAGGTCGTCTTAAACATGCATATATGCTATATTTCTGCGCATGTGCATTAGTGTGGTCGTCTAAGTATTCTTGTACAGCCAAGTTAATAAAACCCATTGTAGTGCGTTTTTTCCCATTTCGGAGTCGTGAGACCTGCGGGATACACGAGACAATTCCTTAACGATCAATATCCCTCCTACCTCTGCCATTGGCCGGCGTAATGTCACACCGAAGCTTTCCCGCATTTGTGACATTTTTATGCGCCGTTCGGACAGTCGCCGTCAAAATGGCTTCCCTGGTATTTGAGTGGACGAAAACGACATTACAGGTCATCGGAAACGCTGGGCAGTCAAAGTGAAAAGGAAATAAGATGACAGGAGAGGAAGTGTAAGAAGAATAAAAGACACACACAGAAATACGCGTGCGCACACACACACACATATACATATATATGA
Organism: Acanthosepion pharaonis; assembly: GCA_903632075.3. Lineage (NCBI taxonomy): Eukaryota > Metazoa > Mollusca > Cephalopoda > Sepiida > Sepiidae > Acanthosepion > Acanthosepion pharaonis. The sequence goes on along the minus strand of CAHIKZ030000091.1, from coordinate 846,953 downwards.
TTGGATGGAGAAATGGAAGTGGAAGAGTAAAAAGATGGCTGACCAGATTGTCCATATTATGAAGGTATTGATCAATAGAATGATTTATGTTAAGCTTTTGACAGGATCGGTCAGCGTGGTTTTACATGTGTTCGCACCAGGTGATGGCTGCAAAGATCCCAAAATGGAGGAGAAATAAAAGAGAGAAATGGTCAGAAAAAGAGAGAATAAAACAGGAGAGAGAGAGAGAGAGAGAGAGAGAGAGAGAGAGAGAGAGATGTAAAGAGATAATGACTGAATAAGAAGAAGATGGATGCAAAGAAAGAAACAATAAACGAATGAGGGAGAAGGAAACAGGGGAGCGGGAATGAGATAATGGCCGAATAAGAAGGATAGAGAAGAATAGGAGGAAGAAATAATAGTTGAATGACAGAGAAGGAAAAGAGGCGAGAAAGAGAGAGAGAGAGAGAGAGAGAGAGAGAAAGTAAGAAAATAGTTGAATAAGAAGGAGTGGGACAATGGAGAGGAAGAAATATTAGTCAAATAAGAGAGATGGAAAATGGCAGAGAGAGAGGGAGAGAGAGAGAGAGAGAGAAAGAGAAAGACATAGGAGTCGAATAAGGAGCGGAACAATGAAGAGGGAGAAGTAATGAGAGAGAAAGATATAATGGTTGAATAAGAAGGAGTGAGGCAATGGAGACGAAGAAGTAATAGTCAATTGAGAGAGAAGGGATAATGATTAAATAAAGAGTTGGACAATGGAGAGGAAGAAATAATAGTCGATTTAGAGAGAAGGAAATTGGCGAAAAAGGGAGAGGGAAAGTGATAATGGTTGAAAAAGAAGCAGTGGGACAATGTTGAGGAAGAATAATAGTCTAATGAGAGAGAAGGAAAAGGGGAAAGAGAGAAAGAGAGAGAAAGAGAAAGGAGTGGGATGGAGACGAATAAATAAATCCAATTATTAGATAAAGTGGTTAAACGTGAGAGTGATAGGTAGAGATAATGAAAGGGATAAATGTCGAAAGAAGTAGAAAAGTGAAAGAGAGGGGGAAAGGATTGGAACGAATAAAAGTGAGAGAAAGGGAGATAGAGAGAAATTGATAATGGCAAAACGAGAGAAATATCCGAGGAGAGACTAGATATGTAAGAAAAAAAATGCAATGGGAAAGACAAAAAAGAAGCAAAAATGTAAAATAAAAAAAAAGAAAGAAAAATAAAAAAAAGGAAATTTTTATAAGATAAAAGTGTTTCGACGCCTTCCGCATATCATTGCACAAGCAGTGATGACATCCAAGGTCGGCTGTATGCGTATATGCACGCGACACGCTATGTTCACAGGCTTGTCACACTTGTCGTGATCGAATTCAACAAAGAATAACGACAAATGCTTTTCAAGACACTGATAGCAAAACATACGCTTTGTCACTTAATCGGCAATGTCTTCTTTCTGTTTCGAGAAGGAGAGCTGCCATCTTACTAACTTCTGGCCACGGAAAAAGGGTCCCTTACATTCAGCGACTTCTGACACACTGACTGCTGGTCCCTTCTTCACTGCCAGTCGATCCCTTCTTCACTTGACTGCTGACTTCCTGCCTACTCATTATATATTCACCTGCTGGAGTAGCACCCCTACTCGTCCACTTGTGTTCCGGAAAAGGAGGCCGCCCATTCAGCTGAAACATCGTAATATACTAGAGGACGGTTATCAGCCGTTCTCTTCTGTTCAAGTTAGCACAGGAAGACTCCAAGCACCCCTAGAAAAATGTCACCTTACAGGAAGCGTCACTCTCCAGACCTTCAAAAGTGAACACAATACCAAAACATTTTATGTTTGCCAATTCAAAGGCGGGCTGGAGACAAAGTTCCTGAAAATCTTGGTCATTAAATTGACTCAAAGATGGACTGGAGATATGATTTTTAAGAAACTCGGGGTATTAAATTGACTTAAAAGGAAAAAGAATCTATCTATTTATCTCCTATCAATGTATAAAAAAATGGTATCGATACACAAAGAACTTCAAAGAAATTCGTATAGCTGAGACGATTGTGTATTTTTCAATGGCGTCAGTTGTTGGTTTTTGAATTCAGACAAAAGCCAGTAATTTGGATGTTCATTTTATGGCAGCAGAAATTATTCAGTATTTGTATTTTATTGGACTTTAGTAAAAATCAGTAAACAGTACTTCCTCGATTATCCTGATACCTCGAGACAAGGTTTCAAAAATATCTTTTATTAATTCAAATTCCCAGATAATCAAATACTTAAATTGTCAAAAAAAGAATGAAAGATAAAGCCATTTTCTGAAAGAAATTTAACATTTGTATCATAACATTTTCAAACGCTTTGTTCAAGGTTTTGTCTATTTAATGTTGATGAAAAAAAAATGCGTCAATTTTTGTCTGTTTTTGGCTGACCTCACAATTTTTAGCCACTAATTTCTGGCCATTGGTTTTCGTATGTAATACACAACTAAAACAGCCACTAAACAAGCCCCGAAAAAAATTACTGATGAACGCATCGATAGGAAGAATTGATTGATTGATTTGTTTTTGTGGCTTATCGAACTTTTACCGGTTATTTAAACTCAGAAAATATTTTTAGATTTTAAGAATTTTCTAGAGATAATAAAGATTTACTAATACTAATTTTACTAATTAATCCGTAGTTGGGGAGAACAGATGGATTCATAGCTTTCCCAAAGATATTTTGGCGTTAATGAAAATAACAACTCGACAGTAACCAGACTCGAAGAGGGGGTCTGACGGCTGAACTGTGCAGTGTAACGATCAACAGCAGTAGAATAAAGATCCCGAGTTCCAACTCAAGTATAAAAATATGTGATTGATTTTTTTGCGACTTATCAATTATAAGAATATTGTGAGAATATTTTTAAAATAATAATGATTTACTTATACAAGTCCCATTAATTAACCCTTAGCTGGAGGGAGAAGGGGTGGATTCAAACCTTTCCCAATAATATTTATGCGTAACTGAATATGACGAACTTGACTGGAATTGGAACGATATCCAAATCAACATCAAAAGACGATGGACATAAGAGTAATTCATGTTGAATTGAATATCGTCTAATGTTAATTATGTTTTATAAATATGTCCTGAAGAAGGTCTACTAGACCGAAACGTCTGACGTTGACATTAAATTAACATTAAAACAGCATAATTGCATATTAGGATTTTGTTTGTTTTTCGTATATTTTTCTTCATATATATATATATATATATATATATATATATATATATATTTTGAATCAATCTCTATACAGGATCTGTTTAAGAAATCCTAGAGTCGGGATGCTGAAGATTACATCAGTCAGATGACAAATGTTAGACTTTTATTAATTCCTCTCTCTCTCTCTCTCTCTCTCTCTCTCTATATATATATATATATATATATATATATATATATATATAGATATATATTAAAATTTACTAAAAAAAATATGGTCCCATCGCTACACAGGAATGACCATGTTTCAAAAACAGAAACTAGAAACTTTAAATTTAATTACAGAATTAAATTAAAATTCTTCATACCGTTTCATTTTCAAGCGATTTTTGAAATTCCAAAATCGCTTGTAAATGAAACACACACACACACACACACACACACACATATATATATATATATATATAAAGCAGAAAAGTGAAATGTAATGATTTAGACAGAGGTAAGAATTGGGGTAAGTAATGAAGACATTGGAAAATGAAGAAAAACGAAAGAAAAGGTGAAGATGAAGGAAAAGTCAACGGAAAAAAGAAGCAAGAGAAACGAAAGGAAGAGAAAAAAGTGGCGAATGATTTTAGCTGATCAAATAATGGAAAGAGAATTTGGAAGGAAAACGTATAAAAAGACACAAAAGTTAAAAGAGAAATTAGGCTGATTCTAAAAAAAAAAAACAAGCACAAAGTATGAAAAAAAAAAGTGAAGAATGAAAAAAGCCAAAACGGTTTATTGTTTTGTCGCTCCATTTTCTCTTTGAAAGTAAAAAAGAATTGTAAATGAAGATGTAAGTAACAGTTAGAAATTCAGTATAAAGTGCAAATAAAAAAAAAATCAAGTTAAAATCTGATACGATTAAATAAAAAAAATGGTATGCCGTAATTTTATAGGAGGCCGTAAACCGGACCGCCCAATTCAAGGTTTGATCGGCGTAATTTTACAACCATAAGAACAGTGAAATAATAGTTATCTTGATGTAAAAAAAAGTAATGGCCGTTGGTTCTATTGAGATGAATGCGTCGCCCCGAGACATTTCCTGTAGATTAAACTCTGAAGAACGAACCAGCTGCTGTTCTGGCCGCTTCTGACGAATGGCCAAAATTTTACTGTCGGCTGCTCACCATGGGGGAGATTTTCTGAATACAAAGGTTCATGGTGGAAAATGCTTTATAAAAGGAGGGCAAACATATCTGTTATCAGACACAGTGCTAGATATTTGTTTGTATTAACAA
>CAHIKZ030000091.1:835000-837500 GCA_903632075.3 Acanthosepion pharaonis | reverse complement strand
AATGTGGGGTGTATGATACCCTTCGTAGTGAAAGTGCATGGTATTTAAAAAATGGCATGCCACTATACGGATTTACACACACACACACACACACACACACACACACACACACACACACACACACACACATATATATATACATATACATACATACATATAATAATTTATTTCACCAGAGAGTTTAATTTTTCTCTGGATCTTCAGACTTCACTTTCAAAAGGTGAAATGAAAAATGAATTTAAAATTGACACTTTTGACGGGCAGTATCAATCTTATATAAGTTGACATAGAGGGTGGTGAGGAATGGTATGAGAGACATGATCAAGTTTAGAGAGGTAAAAGAGAATTAAAAAAAAATTATATTTCTTTTTATTATAATACTTAGTATTGAGGAAGGAGGGAGTAAGGATCAGACATTAACCTATTTAATCGGTCAACTCAACGGAAATGATATGGGAAAAGGAAAAGGAGAAAAAAGGAAAAAGAAATATATATATATATATATATATATATATATATATATACTTTATTTTTTTTAATATCGCATTATATATATATATATATATATATATTTTATTTTAGGATATTACATATATATATATATATATATATATATATATATATATATATATATATATATATACTTTGTTTTAAGATATTATATTGAAAAACTACAATCCTGATGAGATGCGTTGATACACATCGAAGCATGACTGCAACTATGCAGTGATTTAGACATGTTTTCGATGTAATATCCTAAAATAAAGAATATTGCTCTTCTTTGTATTGAGCTCTCTTAAATTAAATGTTACCAATGTTAGAATTGTACTCTTTTCGTTCTCGTCTTACCTGAATATATATATATATATATATATATATATAAAAAGAGAGAGTGAGAGCCTGAGTATTTGTGTGCGGGTCTAATTAATTAATTTCTGTGTCTCACTGGTAAAGGACACTTTACTAGAAAGTTGTTTCCCAGTTTAAAAGAAAAGGAAGACGGTTCGGCTCTTGTCTAGGGCGGATTTTATTTATAAAACCTTCATTTTTTAGGTCGGTAGGCATTAATTTAAAAATAAAAAAAAGCACGTATGTTTCCTGAAACACATGTACGCACTAAACAACGTTTGTAGTAATAAGAAATATGTATGTATGTATATTTAGAAGCATTATATATCTATATCCGCATATGAAGGCTGCGATTTTTTCTTTAATAAAATTTCACGGTTCCGTATAGGATACAGGTTCGATTCCTGTTGGATGACGCATTTATTCTATGAAAAATTTCTCGGACATTTAGGCCAGTAACTGTTTATTATAAACAGAGCATTTACTTAAATATTTGTATCTATAAAAAGAACGTATAAACATAAAAAATTTCTTATATATATATATATATATATATATATATATATATATATATATATATATATATATATATATATATATATATATATGTGTTTTAAATATATACCTAATTATTAAATATCTATAGGAAGATGTGTAGAGGATAAGAATATCTTTACAATACGATTTCTAAGTTCGATTTAAATTTGTCTGACAAGAAAAAACAATGGATTTGGTTACCAATTCTACAAGAACCAGTTTAATCTCTATTTTTGCCGCTGACGTCCCTCGATCGTCTTTCTTAAGTGTTTTTAAAACATATTTTTCGCTAGAAAATATACATCCTGCTGACAGAACAAACACTCAGTGAACAACATCGAATGTGGCACAAGGTTATGTGCAACATCTGGCAGTCACTGAACATTTTACCGATGCTTTGCAAGCACTGCAGGCTCTGTGGCTGACATCTTTACGTTTTTGATATCTTACCAAATAATAGGACTAAGATATTGTTATGGAACCATACCCATAATAACAGAATGGACTATTCCATACGTAATAAACACTACGCCTCAAGAGGAAGCAGAGAGTTCAGCCTGACGTCCGGAGACCGGCTGATCGGCTGATCGGTTGAACTCTCTGCCTTCGGGCGGGGAGGAACCCGAACGAGGCTACGCCATAGGACGGAGTCTCTTTCGGGGAGGTAAACCGACCCTGAACCCGTTATATGGGTTCAAAGGGCATATTTTTGGTCGAACCCACGAGCTCAGAGATCCCACGATAAACCGGCATTGTGCCACATGATGCCCTCGTAGTGGGGGGTGACTAAATACTGTTCAGTCTGAAGTCTGGAGTGAAGTCCGTCAGTCAGTCTGTCAGTCAGTCAGAGCGAGCGAGTCAGTTAGTCGAGTCAGAGGCAGTCCGAAACAGAGTCGCGTTCAGACAATTACTACTATACCTGATTGTTCGTACTAACACTTTCTACTTCTCTGTATATATTCCTGTTTGTAATATATCTGTGTTATTCCATATCCGTTTTCTAGTTCTTATTTATTGGTTCTACCTTGGACTATCACCGTGGTACAAGGAACCGGACCATAACAGATATACTTATCAAATTTAACTGATGTTTTTTCTTAATTGTAATCGCGTT
>CAHIKZ030000091.1:820000-830000 GCA_903632075.3 Acanthosepion pharaonis | reverse complement strand
TATTATTATTATTATTATTATTATTTTATCGTCTTCCACACGGTTTTTAGTATTTTACCGGAAATCATGCATTATATTTTCCATCAAGTCGCACAATCTCAAACAGATAGCAGCATTCGTAGAATATTAGCAGAGACAAGTAACGGGGACTTCTAAAGCGATGGGATATTCGGCTTTATTCCGATTTTCTTAATGTACGAATTTAGGTTCGTTGGCACAAACCACAACAACAACTAGGATAATAGTGGCCTGGACGTCCCACATTCTGACAACGTCATTCTGGAAGTCAGTGTACTTTTTAAGCGTTTCAGCTTCTTTGACCATAATATTATGATCACCAGGAACAGCCATATCGATTATTATTATTATTATTTTTATTTTCTTTGATTTCTGGCGTTTACACATTTCTTTCCGGGTCCCGCCCAGGGACCTAAGGTTAGAAATGGCATCATGACACTTTCCACTGACAAAAAATAAAAAAATAAAAAAATTACATAGATAAAGCCCTTCGTAAAGTGTGGGCTGTACTTGTCAGAACAATTTTTTGTATCTCTTTGAGGCATAGACTTCCAGGAATCCCTTCAATCAGTCTACTGCAATCTTTTCCAACCAATCCTAGGGCTCCAACTACAACAGGGATTGTTGATGTTCCCATATGCCACATTTTTGATATTTCTGTTTCAAGGTCCTTGTATTTTGATAGCTTTTTGAATATCTTCAAAGATACATTGCAGTCTGCACGGACTGTCATATCAATAAGGAGGCACTTTTTTGTTTGTGGTTTTTAATAACAATGTCTGGGCGGTTGGCTTTGATTATTCTGTCAGTGTGTATTGTGTAGTCCCATAGAATTGTAACAGGTCCTATCTCCGTAACCGGGTCTGGGTGGTGTTCATACCAGTTTCTTTCAGTTTCCTTCCCGTAGAATTTGCAGATTTTCCAGTGCAAATATTAGCCCACTCTGTCATGCCGGGTTTTATATTCAGTGGGTGCCAATATCGTGCAACCTGATACAAGATGATCAATTGTTTCTGGATATTTATCACAGAATCTGCATTTTGGGCTAACACAATATTTTAGTATATGTGCTTGATAATTCCTAGTTAGCAAGTATTGGTCCTGTGCAGCAAGGATAAAACCTTCAGTTTCAGCTTTCAACCCTGCACTACGTAGCCATTGATGGGTACGGGTTTTGTCTACGTCAGCTTGTTTGCTACGGGCAGAGTATTGGTCATGAAGAGGTTTATCTTGCCATCGCTTCTGTATCTGGTCGGTTGCATTTGTCTTTGCTGTCTTTTTTAGGTATTTTTTCAGTTTCAGCAGGTGTATTGTGCTGTACTTGCATTTCTGCACCCATTTGAAACTCCATTTTGAATTTGTTGGCTTCTTTCATTACGGAGTAAAGACGCTTACTACTTTCATGTTCCTTGAAGCATACCATCATCCAGTCTTCTGTAGTTTCCAAGTATCTTTGGAGGCCAATTGTTGTAGTTTTGTAGGACAGTTGATCTTTGCAGCCATATGAACCTCTTCTGCATCCCTTCTGTTCCAGCAGAAGAATGCTGTTTGTTTCGAAAAAGGAATAAGTACGGTTCGTCAGTACAGACGTGAGCAGCTTATACGTTGTGGAGAGACATGTTATTGGTCTATAATTTTTCGGGTCGTCTGTTTCAGTTGTTTTTGGTATGAGGTATGTAATACCTTCAGTAATCCATTTCGGGATTTTATTGAGATTATTTACAAGCGTTGATAATGTTTTTGCAAGAATCTTATGGATAGATGAGAGATGATAAAGCCAGAAATTGGGCACCTTGTCATTTCCTGGGGATTTCCATTTTTGGGATTTCGTTAGAGCTTGCCTAACATCATCTGTGGATATATTTTCCCATTCTTGCAGAGGTGTATCCAGCATTCGTTCTTCTTCACATCGGATCCATTCTGCATTTGGGTTATATTTCGTTGTATATTTTCACGATGTGCTTGTTGGAATTCGTCATATGGATTTTGGGGAGCTGGTCTCCGTCTGACAATTGTATGAAAGTTACTCTGCTGAGTATTGGATGACGTCGTTTTTCGCTTCTGTGATTGCAGCTTCGTGGTTCTCAAGGAATTCTAACTTAATGTACCTGGAGTCATCTTCAGTGACAATGTCTGGAAAACTGCAGGTTGTGTTTAAGGTAGAGTCTTTGATTTTATTTCCTGGGAGATTATTTCGTATTTCATTTGTTTTAGTTTTTACCTCATCCTCTGTCACATTCCTTAGTTCTACATTCATCTCATTAGAGTTTGAGTGATGGGTCATACTATTTTGTCTTATATGTAATTTTATCCTATTTATTTCTGTCTTTGAGAGTCTGTTGTTTCGCATGATGTCCCTACGGACATTGGCAAACATGTTTGGATTGAGGTTAGGTCTTATATCATTTCCCACCATACTTCTCCATATTTGGTATGTTTGATTGGTGGTGTTCTTTACTGGGTTTTCGAGTGCAGTGAAGAAGGATGTCATGATTTGTCGATACTCTTCGCGGCTCGTTTACTTTTTATTAGTCGATTTGGTATAGAGTCACTTGGTCCAAGGTTGGCAATAATCCGGGTTTGGTGACCTAGTGTCTTTTCGTTTGTGGAAGAGTTTGTTCCAGTAACAGATTTTTCGTCCTCAGACTGGTTTCTCTCTGATGAAACGCGGCCCTTGTTGTCCCAGGTTACGGCCGATCCGGTATGAAATTTTATTCGTATTCATTGAAATTGGTAGAGATATGCGTTTTAACCTTGACCGCCAGGGGGTAATTATGCTCAGCTTACCAGGTTTAGGACGATTCTCGAAGATGATCCAAGTGGGCGCCCAACCAATGAGATTGGTTACAATGTGGATTTATTAATAGATCAAAAGTGGAATAGTTCATAATAGTGTATGGTATTCAGTAGGGTAGGGTATATTAAGTTTTAACTTAGTATAAGTCGGAGTGACCACTCCAAGGGGGAATATCGCATATGGAGTTAGAAAAAGAAAAAAAAAAAGAAAGGAAGGAAAGAGAAAAGGGAAATGAAAAGGATAGAATTAACTTGAGACAAAAGAATTTCGAATCATATCAAACTACAGGAAAAGTATGACTGAAAAAAGGTAGAACTTTTACCATATCTTACATGTTCGGAGCATGGCACAAGTGACTTTCCACAAATGTTCAACTTTCCGTCGCCAACGACAGATACTTATCAAATTTTATGGGGTAAGCTGGACTTATACTACAGTTTGGTAGGGGAACTATCAAAGAATTGATTAAACAAAGGGGTAGAAGCAAGGGAATAACAATTATACATATCCGGTCATCTCCCAACGTACTAGCCACTAAAAGATATATTTTTAAATTTTCACTCAAAGAGACGACAGTCAAAGGGCAGAGCATTGTAGGAAAATTACACCTGGAGCCATGAAAAAAAAATAATACAATATGATCCCTATCAATGCTGATACATAAATATGTACATTATATATATATATATATATATATATATATATATATATATATATATATATATTGCGTCTTGTCGAACGTAATTTCAATGAAAAAATGAATTGAATAAACATATATATTTTTTCTTTTCTCAATAATTTTGTAGTTTTTAAACTTAATAGTGATTAAATTTGGATTTTAAAATTGCCAGTTTTTAATTTTAATATTAAATTTTATCATATAATTTTATAATTATTGGTTAGTATAAATTATTTTTAATATTACACGTATTTAAAGATCTGAATAGCTATTATAACATGATTTCGTTGTCAAGCTTTTGAATCTTTCTATACTTCGTTTTTGATTGGTTATTCTAGCTTTTGTAACAATGTTTCCCCTAGTGTAGGATCGTTAATTAATCTGAAACTTTTAAAACCATTTATTTTATTTTCAACATCATCACTTGATAAGACACAGAGTGTGTTGAAAGAAAATGGCTATTTTTTAGTGATTTTATAACATACTTATGTTATAATTTTTTTTTTTTTATAAAAAATAATTATATATGCTCTACTTTGTATTGAGCACTCTTTTAAGAATAGTAATTGTTGGTTATTGGAATTCATTCCGTATATACCAATTATATACTTAGTTATATATATATATATATATATATATATATATATATATATATATATATATATATATATATTATTATTATTATTATTACTGGTGTAAAAAATATAAAATTGTACCGGCGATTATCGTCGGTAGAAGCTAATTTAATTTATGCCTCGGCGGTAATCCTATAATTAAGCAGTAAGTAACTACGTAAGGAGGTAACTTAAAGGAAGTACCGATAACGGTAAAACACTAAGGAGAGAAGAAAAACAAAATAATGCCGTCGAGAAATGTGTCCGTTTATACGTAGCAGCAAAAGAAGAATGATTGGTAAAAGGATATGTGTAATTAGGTTTGGATTTCATTCTTTATTTGCAGCTGTACAGGAGGCAACTTGGTTTTTTTTTATACAGTAATGTTTTCTATAATATCTAAGAATTTTTGTAATGGTGTGTAAAGTAATAATGACATGCTTAAAGATTTACATAATTAATTGGGCTATTTTTTTCTTGAATATGACCTGCTCAAATGGAAGTTCATCTAATAGGTCGTATATCTTTCTTGCTTTTAAATACGACTCTCTCTCTCTCTCTCACACACACACACACACACACACACACACACACACACACACACACATATATATATATATATATGAAGAAATTTAGTCTTAAGATTTATGGGATAAAGTGCTCAATATCAGAGATCTATCTATCCATGTGTCCGTATATGTGAATATGACCATACAAACATATATATATATATATATATATATATATATATATATATATATATATACTGATTGAGGGAAAAAGCATGATGGATCTTCGTGCGCATGTGTAGTCGCACCAACATAACAAATTCAGTCCGATGAAGTCTTAAATGACGAAAGGCGTCATACGAGAACTTTTTTTACACTTATACATTTTTCCCCCCAATATATATATATATATATATATATATATATATTTATATTTGCGTTGTTGTCAGATGGAAGACACATGCCAAGTACATTATTTACATTATTCGGACTATTGTCCTCATCTTTGTCGCCATATTTATTACAACATTTCGGCCGTTGTACGTTCCAGCCTTCTTCAGGTGCTTTATTTCGCTCACTGGGGTAGACTGCTCTAGACGTGTCATGTTTTAATGGATGTAAGGTCAGTTATCTCCTGTTAATTTCCCTCTGAGAACTTAACTGGGTATTGAACACATACTCTTTGTGTCCTGTCACTGGATCTAACTAACGCCTTTATCCACTGTCCTATGTGTCCTTGAGGGCATCTGTGTATGAATTTCTAGGTATTATAAACCTAATGTCTTAAGCAACCATTTTTACCATTACTCATATTGCAATTTTTGCTGTTATCAATTCATGTTTTTACCAGAGCTCATATTGCAATTTTTTGTTGTTATTATCGCTTTTCTCTGGCACTCCTTATTACTGGTTCCCATATTATATTCATTTATATGCTTGGTCGGCTCGGGAGATTTTTGTGGCCTAGCATATGTGCTGATTCCTTAAGTTTACGAATTTTGCAATGGTGTTCTTTGTCTATGATCTCAACCTGATCACACAGAGGGCGGTGATCTCTCTCCATTTGTGGTCAGCCACGTCTGATTTTTGTTACAGCTTTCTGGTTTTCTTGAAGCCTTACCTTAAGGAGGTGGTCTGTCTTAAGGTAAGTGCAGACTGAAGGATGTTTTTTTCAGTTATGCTATTTATTGACAGTTTGATATTATCTTTTGGGGCGTGCGATGCCGCGACGCTAGAGTTCTTGTTCAAATCGATCAAGTGAGAATTTTGTTTGAATTTTGAAAAGTTCGAAATCCACGAAATTTTCTTGTTATGTTTATTAATTATCAGTTAAAGTGAAATGGACTTAATGTAATCTAATTAGTAAAAGTGTCTTTATCTGCAGAATTCAAGATTCTGTTTATAACTGTGTTGCCGATCTGATGTCGTCAATATATTATAGTGTACAACTTATATTTTATATATTTTTTGTATGACTTGTTTTGTTATGATATAATATATATATATATATATATATATATATATATATATATATATATATATATATATATCATTGTATGTATGTATGTATGTATGTGCAGGTGTGTGTGAATGTGTGTGTGCGTCGGTTTGTGTGTATGTGTGAGATTATTTATAGATATCCTGAGCATCTGGGTGAGTGATGTACTACGTTTGAATTATATTTTTTTTTATCAGATCTCTATTTTCTTACATCCATTTTTCCATTTTCCTCTTAAGTTTTTATTTTTATTTTTTATTTTTTGATTCTTTCTTGTTTGTCTGTCTTCAATTCCAGACAAGAGAATCGACCAGAACTCAATTAATCCTCCCATTTCTTTTTCTGGAATTCCTTCTCCTACCATTTTTTTTTCTCTTTCTCTCTCTCTTTCATCTTTCATCTCTCTCTCTCTCTCTCTCTCTCTCTCTATCTATCTATCTATCTATCTATCTCTCCATTACACAAAACCCCTCTCTCTCATTTTGGAATTCTTTAAGGAAGTTAAGTCGAGATGTTTACTAAGTCGAATTTATTCTAGAACACAGACAAAATAGTGGGCCATTTACTGAGTAGCGAAATTACTACATTGCGAATGGTCTTGGTAATTAGAGTGATAAATGTGCTTTACACGCATGCCCACAACATTATATATATATATATATATATATATATATATATATATATATACACACACACACACACACACACACACACACATATATATATATATATATATATATCATAGCTGGCCACTTGTATTCGAGAATACCCGTCTACTAGGGCGGCTATCCAATCCCTATTGCAGGCGCTCGCTCAGGCACATTTGTGTTTGTTCAACCCTCACAGAGACCACCTGTGGTTTACACTGCAACTATGCTGAGCGGACCTTAGTTACAGTTTCCGTATATGGGCGCGTAGCCGAGTGGTTAGAACGTTCGCTTTCTGACCATGAGACCAGGGTTCGATTCTCACCACGATTGATTCGTCAGGAAGGAGGACTTCCTGATGTTATCGGTCTGGAGGGGGATGATCCCAGCGTGTGGCACCTTTGGAAAATGCCTGATAAACCATACCACAGGTCAACCCAAGCTATGTGAGTGAAATTGGGTAGATGGAACACTTGAGACCGTCGATAGCTGTGCTAGCATGAAGTCACAAGTCATCGTGGCCGAGGGATTGAGCGTGTTGGTGTTGTTCAAATTGTTGATCACGCTAGATATCTCGCTCCCTCCCAGAAACTGTAATTAAGGTCTGCTCAGCATACGAGTGGCCAGCTATTATATACACTGCGTGCCAAATTATTATCGAGATAACTTTTTTCTAATATTTCAAAAAACCGTTCAATCAATTCACACAAAATTTTCGCACAATGTTGTCAACACTGAACTGCGCAATTGCTGAAATTTTTATACTGATCTGCGCAATGTAAACAAACTGTCGCCATATTTGTTGTCAGCACGGTAATTTGCGCGTGCCAAATTATTAGAAAAGTATAAGAATTTAGTGAAAAGATGGGCCGTAAAAGCAGTTTAAGTGATGTTGAAAAGAAAAATATTTCCTCAGAACTCTAAAAAAGTAAATCTACCCGAGAAAGTTTTAAAATGATAGGGAAGTGTCATCAAACAGTGAAAAATTCACCGCCGACCCTACACAAGTACGCAAAAGGGCATATAAAGGCAAGCCGAGGGTTATTTCACGTCGTCTCATGTCACGACTTAAACGAGAAGCCACGAAGAACCCAGAAACTTACCAGTCAAGAGTTTTCAGTCGTATTGGGGATCCTACTTTGTCTAAAAGTACTCGGTGTCGGTATCTGAGGGAAATAGCAAAAACAGCCAAACCTGTATCGAAGCCTCCGTTGACGAGAAATCACATTCAAAATCGATTGAAATGGGCCGAGACAATATGAAGATTGACTTCTCTAAAGTTTTGTTCACAGACGAAACTCGAGCAACACTTGATGGGTCAGATAGATGGTGTAAAGGCTGGGTAATGAACGGACAGAATCGCCATCAGTGTTTGAGACGCCAACAAGGCGGTGGAGGCATAATGATCTGGGGTGGTATTATTGGAAAAACATTATTGGGCCCATGGAGAGTACCAGATGGCGTCAAAATGACTGCTGATGCATACATAGCGTTTATGAAGGAGCATCTTGAATCGTGGATGAAAAGGCAAAGAGTTGCCTTCAGAAGGGACATTGTTTTTTATGCAAGATAATTCTCCCTCACACGCTGCTCACAAGACTACTGAATGTTTGAAACAGTTAGGCTTCGATGGACCTCGAAAAATGAAGTGGCCATGAAATTCTTCGGATTTGAATCCAATCGAAAGCCACTGGAGCATCATGAAGCGAAAACTGTACGCCAACGGACGACAATTCAGGACCAACGCTGAGTTATGGGAAGCAATTCTTGACATATCTCGCGGCATTACAGCAGATGGCATCCTACAATTAACAAATTCTATGGATCGTCGACTTTTTCAAGTAATTACAAAACAGGGAAAGCACATTCCCTATTAATTTGTTTAAAACTGTGCCTTTGTATCTGTTATTATTTGTTTGATTATCTTATTTATTAGCTTCTTTTGATCATAAACATTCACGTTCAACATTAATAAACGTTTTGTTTGCTCAATTCTGGGAATTTTACTAAACCTTTCTAATAATTTGGCACGCTCAAATCACCGTGCTGATAACAGATATGATGCCAGTTTGTTTACATTTCGCAGGTCAGTACGAAAATTTCAGTGATTATGCAGATCTGTGTGAAAATTTTGTGTGAATTGATTGGACGGTTTTTGAAATATTAGAAAAAAGTTATCTCGATAATAATTTGGCACGCAGTGTGTATATATATATATATATATATATATGAATTTCTCAGAGTTAACCTGTTAATCTGTAGAAAAGACATTATATATAAATATAAATGACAATAGGACAACTGTAGTAGTTGCTGACGCATTGTGAATGTCCACATTGGACGAAACGCGTCAGTAACTTCTACAGTTTTCCTATTGTCATTTATATATATATATATATATATATATATATATATATATAATATTCTAAATCTTTATATATTAAAAAAGATATGTAAGATTATATAAAGATAATTAAAGTTAAACAGGTTTACTTGTGACTTGTGTTTTTTTAAAGGAGAGTATGAAATGTACGTAATAAAAATGTTAAATTATATAAAAATTAATTAAAAGCCAGGCGGCATGTATCTGATCTGATGTAAAAATAGCGAAAATGAGGAGTGATGTTTTATAACAAAGATAAATATATATAATTGTTTTTTTTTTTACTTTCGCCCCAAGCAAGGCACTGAAGCCACTAAGACGCAAAGGGGTTACTGAGTATTAGAGAATATGGGAAAAACTACTATTGAGGAAAGAGAACAATAAAAAAACAAGAATGAAGAAGAAGGAAGATAACAATTGACATTGCATTTAAATTTCCCCCTCAAGCAAGGCAATAAAGCCACTAAGACGCAAAGAGGCTACTGAGTGTTAGAGAATATGAGAAAAACTACTATTAAGGAAAGAGAACAATAAAAGAACAAGAATTAAAAAGACAGAAGATAACGATTGACATGGCATTTAAATTTCTCCCTCAAGCAAAGTACTAAAGCAAATAAGATGCAAAGGGGTTACTGAGTGTTAGAGAATATGAGAAAAACTACTATTAAGGAAAGAGAACAATAAAAGAACAAAAATTAAAAAGACAGAAGATAACGATTGACATTGCATTTAAATTTTTTAAGATCAAAGTTGACTGGATAGCAAGAAGTTTGGAAGAGACTTCTACAAATGACAAAAGCGAAAGAAGAAACTGTTAACATAGAACTTACGGTTGCATCTAATAAGTTCAAAATG
>CAHIKZ030000091.1:780000-815000 GCA_903632075.3 Acanthosepion pharaonis | reverse complement strand
ATTTCCCTCTCTCCTTAATAGTAGTTTTTCTCATATTCTCTAACACTCAGTAACCCCTTGCATCCTAGTGGCTTTATTGCCTTTGATCTTCAAAGATATAAATGCAATGTCAATCATTATCTTCTGTCTTCGTAATTCTTGTTCCTTTATTGTCCTCTCCCCTCAGTCGTATTTTTCCCATATTCTCTAATACTCAGCGTCCTTCCATTCGGTAGTATTTGGTTCCAAGAACTATTGTCTTCGAGATATTTACCGACTGGACTACTTTAACAAAACATTTAACTAGTCGTGTAAATATCTGTTTATCTACATTCATAGTTTCCCCCGTTTTAATTAGCTTTGTGTTTATAAACATGCTTACAAGTTACAGCATTGTGGAATTGGCACAGGTCTCTACACCTTTCCCATATGGAACATTAAGATTATTTCTATCGATAATTTAACTATCTACTATTCTCACTCTTTGATACACTAAACTTTAACTTTGGAGATTTTAACTTAGAACACTATCTATCTGCAATGGCAGTCATTGGTATATAGTACCCAGCGCAAATTTTCCTATTTTTAATTACAATTTTTCAGTACTTGATTTTCTTACCTAAATAATATGTTTTCAGTTCCTATCAATGTTAACTCAAAGTACAAAGTTTGAAGTGCCTGCATGTAAAATATTTCAAATAAAGATTTATATTTAATATTTTTTTTGATATTTTCAAAATCGGGTATGATATACCCATGGTTAGTAGTGAGGTAACTTTAATTGATGCTTAGTGTTCTAGGGTTAATACCTAACTGGGTAGCCAAGTCTTCCAGAGGTGTACGTGTTTAGGCCATATACTCGAATGTACCGTAAAATCCGACGATAACGCCAGGCAATAAAATAACAGTGAACATATTCAATGTGTTCTGATACGTTCTCTTTTAACAATGAGGGATTTACCCAGTTTGTCTGCTAAAGGACTTTTGTTAACAACCACTAGATGGCGTTGTTAAAGCAGTATATATGATAAGGGCGCGAAGTCTCATCCTCTTTTCATAAAGAATACTTCAAAGATAAGACAGGTTTCGAACGTCATTTAGCATTGAGTCTAACAATGAACAGTACGCATCTTACAGTGTAAGCTTACTTTACGTAACTTCTCAAATGTCTGTCTTTTAATATTTTTCATCGGAACTTCACACATACTTACGTATGATAAGGACATGTCTACAGACACGACTTCATTTATCTCTTTTGTATTCTTTCAATTCAGTTTGTAGTGCAGTTGCTTTTATATTCATTCTTACTGTCTTGATTGAAGAAATCCCAAGGCGTCCATTTTAGAGAAAATGGAAACAAAAAAGACGCTTGTACTTAGCACCAGAAAGCGACAATTAAAATTTCTAAGACACATAATGAGAAAAGACGGCTTGGAATATATGACACTCACAGAATATATTGAAGGCGGCATTCTCTAGGATTTTCCTTCTGGGTAAGTTATTTTTTTTTTTATGAGTGTAGCATTTTTAAAATCAAAATTGTGGTTGAATTTATTTCTATGTGTGGCTAGAGAGTGCCGCCATTGAATATTACCCAAATATTAATCTACGCCCAGGCTTTTTTCCATTTTCACCTTTCTTAACAGAATTACTACTCTGCCAAACAAACAAACGTACACAACAATATCGTGAAATCAAAAGAAAAATGATTGAATCCGTAAACACAGCAATAATAACAATATCTCCACACATGACAGTAATTGACGTAATTTTCAGTTAACAGTATAAATATAGCGTTCTCTAAATTCTTCCAGTTGCTAAGGACATTTTGTTTTTGTTATTATTAGTTACTTTGTTTAAATAAATTCATTTCGTTTTTTGTCTTGAGAAAGTCCACATTGGACGAAACGCATCAGCAACTACTACAGTTTTCCTATTGTCATTATATATATATATATATATATATATATATGCACATTTCATTGAACACACACACACACACACACACACACACACACACACACACATATATATATATATATATATATATAAATAAATATTCGTACACTTGAAAATTGTATTTTTATAAATGTAAAAAGCCTTTAAATAAAACAAATCTCCTACATTTTATGTATAAAGACACATTCTATTAAAAATAATAATAAGCTTAATTAATTCTTATTCTAACAGAAATTAATGCATTTTTAATTCTAACTGGTGAAAAAAGTATTCGTACAAATCAATTATTAGAATAAAATAATCAATTAATTATGAAAAAAAGTATATTCTAGAATGTTCCAGTAATGTTATCAGTAATTATAGTTAACGCTATTAGTCATTATCAGAGCATTCTGCAATTTCTAGTCTTACGAGAAGGTTCTAATAATGCCTAAAGGTAAAGAATTGACTATTTCACAAAAACAACACACAAGATGGGAACAGTTACAGAACGATTTCTAACAACTTGAATATTCCTTTTACTACAATTGTTTCGTTCATTGCAAGGTTTAAAACTCGTAACAGCTTTGAAAACCAAAGACGAACAGGTGCTCCGAGGAAGATTTCTCTAAGATCAGCAAGGATATTAAGACGCCAGATCCAACAAAATCCACAGGTTACCCGAGAAGAGCTGCAGGAACATCTGCGTGCATTAGGGATTAAAGTAACCAAGCGTACAATAAGTAATGAACTATACTAAAACAAAAACTAAAACGCATCCCAAGGAAGACTCCACTCCTCTTGAAACGACACAGAGATGCTAGGCTAAAATTCGTTAGAGAGCATAAGGATAAAGAATATTCATTTTGGGAAAAAGTACTATGGACAACTGAAACTAAAATAGAGTCGTTTGGTCATAATTATCGAAATCATGTGTGGAGGAAGGACGGTGAAGCCTACTTACCAAAGAACACGTTGCCAACTGTAAAGTTTGGTGGTGGCAGTATCATGAGATGGGGCTGTTTTTCTGCAAAAGGTGTTGGCAGAATATCAATAATAGGTGGCAAGATGAATGCCGAAAGATACCAGAAAATCCTGCAAGACAATTTAATGCGTTCTCTTGAGAGACTTCGGCTACCTCCTGATTGGGTTTTCCAACTGGATAATGATCCTAAGCATACCGCTAGATCTACAAGGGAATAGTTAGCTGAAAGTAACGTTGACGTCTTGCAATGGCCAAGTCAGTTCCCAGACTTGAACCCAATCGAGAATTTATGGCGATATTTGAAAATTCAAATTGGGAAAAGAGCACCAACAAATATCAAGAATTTGAAGACAATATGCCAAGAAGAATGGGACAAAATACCACTCAATGTGTGCAAATCATTAGTTGAGACGTACAGGAATAGACTGGTAGCTGTTGAACTCAATAAAGGATATTCCACAAAGTATTAAATTAAGTTAATATGCTTTTTTTGTTTTGTACGAATACTTTTTTCATCAGTTAAAATGAAAAAAATGCATTAATTTCTGTTAGAATAAGAATTAATTAAATTTATTACTATTTTTTAATAAAATATATCTTTACACATAAAATGTCTTAAAATTTGTTTTAGTTAAGGCTTTTACATTTATAAAAATACAATTTTTCATGTGTACGAATATTTATTTCCACCCCCACTGTATAACCCCAGAAGAGAGGAGCGAGCGACGCTACATTCTCATGATAATATAGAATCCACCTTCGGAGAAAGCCCCAAAGTCCTACTTTCACTGACCGACGTAACTAATAAAGTCCTGGGTTGAGTAAAATGTAATGTTACTGTGGCGGACATGAGACAGAACCTGGGACGAGCACAACCGGTCGCGACTTGCCTTGTCCCCGCCAAAAAAGAGCCCGTATTTGCTTAGCATGTAAAGCTACTGCAATTGAAATGAGGGAGAGAAAAAAAAAAAGCGCTTACCGCTCTGCCGTAATCCATCCTCGGCCAGATAACGTAAAAGAATGAGGGGGGACTGGCATCGCATTTTTATGCAATAACGATGCAATGCATTATGGGACATGGACGCAATGAATTATGGGATCACATGAAGACGCAAGGGATTATGGGTACATGAACAACTATAAAAGCAACTACTTTTTTTCCGAGTCGGGGAGTTCTTCGAGGGACGTTCACGGTTGACGGCAAGAACGGGCAGTTAGTGTGATTTGGAGACAGAACTCAAGAAGGAACAACTCAAGGTTGAAATACCAGCTGGGAGAGCTTGAATTTACTCGCTGGTTACTGTTTTCTTTATTCGCCTCAGTTACCTATGAGAGCGCTTCATTAGGCTGTACGAGATGATAATATTTTTCTCGGGATGTTTCTCTCCACAACTTCCTATACTCTGTAGCTTTTAGCAACGTTTATCATTTTCCTGTTCTTCCATTCATTTACACAAGTTTCTTAGTTAGATTACTCGCTGTTTACTTCTGTCTCTTCAGGACGAGGTGATCTTGGTTCTTCACAACTTCCTATCAATTGTAGCTCATCGTAATGTTTATCTTTTTACTATCCTTCCCAGTCCGTGTTCTGCCATCTATTTATACAAGCTTGCTAGGTAGGTTGATCATGGCTCTCCACAACTTCCTATCCTTTGTAGCTTTGAATAATCTTTTTTTCTGTTCCCCAAATCATTATTTCCATGACCAAGCCGAATAGTGATTTTGTGTTGTGGGGGGGGGATCTCCCCTTTTTACATAAGATGGACTCGTCCAAAGTATACTTATACTGACAGAGAGAATACCTGCTGTTGAGATACGTTGAGATACGTTGAGATACGTGGAGATACGTTGAGATATGTTGAGACAGGTTGAGAGATACGGAGGCAGACACAGGGTGTTCTCAGAGAGTTATACAAGAGTCCAGAGAGAGAGAGAGAGAGAGAGAGAGAGAGAGAGAGAGAGAGAGAGAGAGAGATATTACGGCTTTACTTACAGAGACTTGTATATATACTTTCTACTAACCCGCATTCCTGGACTACTAATTACGTTTAATACACTTATTTTTCTATCTCCATTACTGGCGTTGTTTATTTATTTGTGCAGGATTCCATTCCCGGAATCCACAACATTTTGAAATGTGGATTAATTCATGCATTTTTTCGTAGTCACTCGTAATGTTGACTTCTTTCATAAACAATAAATAGCTGTTTAATTTTACTGACACTTCCAAGATTTCTTTAACATAGCGCAAAAGACGACACCGAGGACATTAAAATCGATTCATTGTGTATCTATCGATTAGCGTGTCTCCTTATCAGAACGTTCTCAATTGCTTGTGGACGTCTAAAATGGTCTGACGCCTGAATTCCTCTCAGTCTGTTAGTCCCATTTCTCACACTCTTATTTTCCCGCTCTTTTTAACTTACCTTCTTCAAAGACAACGCCGCCTCTTCCCTGCCACAACTCACACTCTTCCTTAACAGCCATTAATTCTGTTCTATTGAATGACCAATTCCTATTCATTTGATTCTTCGACCATCTCTCAGCCTCGCTGCAATGACGGTCAGTCCCGAAATGGTGCCTGGAAAATCGAATATGAAACTAGATGCAAAATATCCGGACAATGTTGGTATGTACAATTCAGCCCGACATTTCGTTCTTAATTGCACAGACGGATGCGCTGAGCGGTCTATTCCGGAAAGGTTGCGGGTTCAAATGGTGGTTGAGGTTCCGGCTGGCATCGCTTAAATGTGGGTTAATGAGATGTCAGTAGGTCGGTCGAGGACAGAGAGGGTGGGGTGTATCATTCGCTTTGTTGGTGTACCAGACGTAGTGTACGTGGTCATATCAGTCGATCATCAAGGAATCTTTGCAATGTGTCCACAAAGGGAATCGCAATGAAAAGACTAATGTCAAAGAGTCACACGCAAGCGTCAATTATTGGCTCGCCGGAAATGTATATTCGGTTTATTAAGTAAAAATTAATTTTTTTATTTTATTTTCGAAATTAATTTTGTATCTCTCTATATTTCTGAGATGAGGTATTATGGATATTATTTACATTATTCGGATTATTTTCCTCATCTTTGTCGCCATATTTCGTTTCGGCCGTTGTAGGCTTCGGCCTTCAGATGATTCGATCTCTGAAGTAAGGTAATAATGAAAGTAATCTTAATACCTTATGATTACTTTCATTATTTACATTATTCGGACTATTGTTCTCATCTTTGTCACCATATTTATTACAACATTTCGGCCCTCCTCAGTGGTTGGAATGTCGAACTGGACCCTTTATTTCGCTCACTGGGGTCAAAGTTCTAGTTCCACGTTTAATGGATGTCAGTCAGTTATCTCCTGTTAATTTCCCTCTGAAAGTTCTCCACTGCCTTAACCGGGTATTAAACTCACACTCTTTGGGTCCTGTCACTGGATCTAACCAACGCCTTTATCTACTGTGCCATGTGTCCTTGAGGACATCTTCAGCAACCATTTTTTATCAATGCTCATATTGCAATTTTTGCTGTTATCATTGCATATTTTTACCAGAGCTCATACTGCAATTTTTGTTGTTATTATCGCTTTTCTCTGGCACGCCTTATTACTGGTTCCCATATTGTATTCATTTCTATGCTTGGTCGACTCAGAAGATTTTTGTGGCCTAGCATATGTGCTGATTCCTTAAGTTTACGAATTTTCCAATGATGTTTTATGATCTCAACCTGATCCCACAGAGGGCGGTGATTTCCCTTCTCTCTCCATATGTGGTGATCCACGCCTGATTTTTCCACTTCCCCTCGTGTTACAGCTTTCTGGTGATCTTATTTCAGTGATCCAATCACCTGAAGAAGGTCGAAGCGTACAACGGCCGAAACGTTGTAATAAATATCGCGACAAAGATAAGGACAAGTCCGAATAATGTAAATAATGAAAGTAATCATAATACCTTATTTCAGAGATCCAAACACCTGAAGAAGGCAGAAGCGTACAACGGCCGAAATGTAATAAATATGGCGATAAAGATGAGGATAGTAGTCCGAATAATGTAAATAATGAAAGTAATCATAATACCTTATATGAGAGATCCAATCACCTGAAGAAGGCCGAAGCGTACAATGGCCGAAACGTTGTAATAAATATGGCATATTTGGCATTTCTTTTTATCTTCTCATAAGAACATGTGACCGAGTGCTGGGAGCGTTCCCTTTCCTACTAAGATACCCGGGTTCGAATCTCAACGTGGTCGATGTGTCAGGCTGCTTACTTCTTGATATTATCAGTCCGTGGGAGTCGATATGTGTGCGTGTGTGTGTGTGTGTGTGTGTGTGTGTGTGTGTGTGTGGAGGGTGATTCTATTGTTATCACCCACAAAGTCCCAATAACAACGGATGATGTTGTTGTCTTGCGTTGCCACATTCTACTGTTTTCTATCTCGAGGTCTTTGTATTTTTTTAAGCATTTCACCCCAAGCAAGTTGGGTGTGCCACTAGGCCGTAAGGGGTTACAGAGAGTGAAAGTAAGAGAAAAGATGTGAGGATTGAAGATAGGATAAACAAGAACCGGAATCAAAAACGAGGCATCAGCAGATGTCGATTGACATTACATTTAAATTTTTGAAGATTGTAGTTATCAGAGAAGCAAGAGGAAGGGAGTTTCACTATCAGGAAGTGTGAGAGAAGAAGATGTTGGAGTAGAAGGGGTGGTTACATTTAACTGTTTCAACACTAAAAGGGCGGGACCTAGGTGCCAACCTAGTAGCACATTTAAATTCATGTAATCAGGTTACCAGGAAAAATAGCTCGTCAGAGAAGTTGGCATGAAAATATTTGTAGAAAAGAGAGAGGAAAGCCACATTACATCGATGAGCAAGTGTCTGGAGTCAAGATGGCAAATCAGGACCGACTACATTGAAGATCCTTCTTTGGATTTTGTCGAGGACCTCAAGATAAAAAGAAGGGGCCCCAGACCTTATATGGTAACAGTATTCCATTCATAGATGAATGGTAGATTTGTAGATGCGAAGGATGGACTCAGACGGGAAAAACCTTCGGGTACAACACAAAGAATCAACTTTCTTTCCGGCAGATGAAGCTATTGATTCAATGTAGTTGTTGTCCCACACTGAGTGAAGTTGAGCATCAAGTCCTTGTATTCATTTAGTTTTCAAAGATGCGACTTTGTCGGTTGGGCCGTCCTGGATATGACGATAAACTCCATCCGCTTCCAGGGTAAGACGATAAACTACACCCGCTTCCTGGGTAAGACGATAAACTACGTCCAACAGCAAAGCCTCTGATCAGGAGGCTTTGAGGGGCATAGAACCACCTCTTAATTGTCTGGTGTTCCCAGGTCCACCCTGACCGGGGTGGTAGCACCTGTTAGGGTCCCTGCAATGAGTAAATAGTTAACCCCGAAACTGAAGTAAAAAGCATTATGAAAGTGTAAATTTAGGTTTTAATACCAGAAATACCTTGTAAAAAAATTATTACCAGAAATAAAGTTTTGAAGAAAAACAATTACCAGCAATACGTTTTTGAAAAAAAAAAATATTACCAGCAAATCATTTTTTTAAATTATATTGCCAGCTATACATTTTTGAGGAAAAAAATATTACCAGGAATAGGTTTTTGACAAAACAAAAATATTACCAGGAAAAAAAGTTGTCGGCATTAAATGACCCATTGAGGTGTTGATATGCCGTAAACCAAACCAAACCAAACCAAACCAATTGTCTGTTGGGGCTGCAACATTTATCGAAAGATACTTGTTTTCAATATGATTTATATAATTTTCGCAATTTATATCCAGTCAATTTCTTCTTCTTCTTCTTCATTATTATTATTATTATTATTATTATTATTCTCTGTGTTGGTACGATCCTTAGTTATTTCACATGTACGTTTCACCCTGCCAATACATCATAGATAATGGGCAATTCCATTTTGATCATGAGGAAAGATGGAAAAGACATATAAGAGACGCTGTTTGTTTTCAGTGAGAAAACGAAAAAAACAAGCAAATATACAGAATGAGAAAGAGAGAGAGAGAGAGAGAGAGAGAGAAAGAGAGAGAGAGAGAGAGAGAGAAGCTACAGAAAGCGATAACGCTCTCATGTGTTTAACATCTACTTCAGTGAAATAAGCAAAAGTGTCAATTTCAAATCTTTTTATTTGTACCCACTTACTTCTTCAAATAATGAACTGTATTCATACTTGTGACTGTTATTTCAATATTTTGTTAAAGCTCATTTATTTTGTAATCGTAGAACTCGTAAGACTCTTATTCAAACATGAACTTAAGAATTATAATTGATTAGGAAATTCAACTAAAAAAAGCCTTGAAATGTTACTGCTTTTATTTAATCGGTATCACCCCATACAAGTCAGTAAAGCCACTAAAACATAAGGGGTTTACAGGGTGTGGAAGAATTAGGAATTAATAAAATCTGTTAGCTATCTCTTTTTCCTTTATTGCTCTCCCTCTTTCAAGGGCTGTAGTATATTAGTCATAAGAGGTGACAGTATAGAAAAATACTTTCTCTCCATCCACCTGCAAACATCTTTGACTACTATGATTTTAATGCTCACCACGACAAGTGGCTGAAGCATTCTAAAGGGACTGATATTACCGGTATTTTTTCATTGCCCAACCCTTTGCTCAAATTGTGGAATTCCTTGGCCATTTCCTTAGCAAAACCGAGAAACAGGTTCCTCGATTTATTTCTTACGTCCTGACCTCCCTCCAACCGAGCTACCGGGTTGGCAGTTTGCTGGCTACTGCTTTCGACTGGTCATTAGGAGCCCGAACTCTTTGGTAGCGCTTGAAGAGGCTGCTCTGATCGCGCATAGGTAGGTGTCCCTGCATGTATTTCCGGCGGGCAACACTGAGGCCACACTATGCTCAGTCATGCTCTGGCTGGTTTGTATTATCATCGACGACAGTTAGTGACAATTACGGCGGTCTTTTCTCTCTCTCTCTCTCTCTCTCTCTCTGTATATATATATATATATATATATATATATATATATATATATATATCCCCTCAAAACGAATACCATGGAAAAAACAACAAAAAACAAATACTACTGAACCAATAAACAAAAACGATCTTCTCTTTTCAGCCGTTCTTTCATTAATATTCGTGTTCGTGTTATCCATTCCAACTTCTGCAGCGTAGAATCTTTACTCTTGGAACAGTCGCCAAATATCTTTGCCTTTTGTGAGACGAATTTAAATTCTTCCATTGATTCTAATGAATTCTTGGTTCCAGGCAGGATGCCAGTATTCACAGGCATGACCTTGCTGTTAAAATCCGGGATGGCCAGGGAATTGTCTTTTGAGGACCCTGACTACTCTTTCAGGTGCTTCCGTCTTTCGCTACTAAACTCTGGTAGCCATTACTTTTAACCTCATCTTCCCAGGATTACAATATATTAGACTAGAAGCATGGCCCGGCGTTGCCCGTGCTTGATTCAAAAATCGTATGACTCATACAGCACTGCACGCATAAACCTGTTTCTTCCCGCGCATAGCGTGACCTTAAATTAATCTGCATTTAGGAAATACCCAACAGGAAAAACATTTTTAAGGGTTGACCGATTGTCCATTTGCACTCTGTTTGGGGGGGGGGCGCTCAGAGTTGAAACTTCACATGATGACTCCCAATGGCCTCCTCATAAATCCGATCGCTTTTCGCTAAAAACCGACATGCGGTTCAGGTGCAATCTGGGCGTATCGGCTTTTGGGTTTTATCGATTTTCCGCGCTGTTTAGGGGTCCGTGGTCATGAAACTTCTGGACAACACTTCTAAAGGTAGACTCTAAGAGGTTGTCAAATTTGGTTGAAATGCAATAATTCCTTCTGTAAGCAGATTTTTTCGATTATCGATTTTTTCGGAACCTGAGTCCGACCTGAAAAATCGGGCTGCGTCATGTCCTTAAGGCAGCCATTTGCAAACTTTTGGTGAAAACCGCATAGAAATCGGGTGAGAAATGCGGCCTGGGCGAGGTAACAACGCCCACGACAGACACACAGACAGACAACATTATCGATTTTTTCGGAACCTGAGTCCGAACTGAAAAACCGGGCTCCGTCATGTCCTTAAGGCAGGCATTTGTAAACTTGTGGTGAAAACCGCATCGAAATCGGGTGAGAAATGCGGCCTGGGCGAGGTAACAACGCCCACGACAGACACACAGACAGACAACATGAGAAATATAGATAGTAGATATAAAAGCTGATAGTATAGAAAAAGACACTTTCTCTCCATCTTTGTCTTCCATGTCTTTAATGTTCACCATGACACGTGGCTGAAGCATTCTAAAGGGACTGATGTTGTCGGTATTCAGATATTAATTTTTTTCCCTTGCCCAATCCCTTACTTAAATAGTGGAATTCCCTAATCGTTTGCTTAGAAAAACCGAGCAACAGGCTTCTCTACTTGATTAATTTCTTATCTCCTCTTCTAAATCTTGTCGAGCTTCGCAACACTGCCCTTTTGATAACTCGGACCACTTTGTGGTAGCTATTGATATTTCCGACTTATGATTATTGTTGTTGTTGTTGCTGATGGTAGTGCTGCTGCTGCTGCTGTTGTCGTGTTAAACGATGTCAAACTTATCAGGGAGACCTTTTTTTTTTCCTTCTAACTTTTTAATCTCTTGTCAAGATTCTAATCTTAAGATAAGAATACGCCTGAATAAAGATACTTTTCGCTGAGCCTAGAAGGGATTACAAATGTGATTTATTATCTAAAAGGAAAAGCATAAACGATGACTAAAAAGAAAAGAGAAACACGGAAAGAGAAGTATATGTTCAATGGCTACTAAGCTTTTCTCAAATATTAAACAAAATCCGCTGGTGTCTACGAGCAGAATTATTAGGACAGCTATTCAATCTGGCCTTAATCCTCTTGAATAAACTCGATATATTTATGTTCATAGAAAAAAAATAACTGAAACTAGTGGCTAAAGTAGTTTCATAATGGCGACAGTGATTTTTAATGTATCCCAAATAACAAAGAAAGGGGCCCGGATACCAAATGACGTGCTGTGGCTTCCTTCTGCCTTTTTTACAAGTATTTTCATGGCAACTGCTGTGATGAGCTACTTTCACTGGTACCCAAACTCCATAAATTTAAGCGTTCTACTAGGTTGCCATATCGGTCCTACCCTTTCACTGTCGAAAAGGTTAAATGCAGCCGTCTCTTCTACTCCAACAGCTTCTTATCTCGCACTTCCCGACAGTGAAACTCCCTTCCTCTTACTTGCTTCCCTGATAGCTATAATCTTCAAATATTCAAATGTAATGTCAATCGACATCTGATGCCTTCATCTTGATCCCCGCCCTTCTCTTTATCCTTTCCCCCAAACACCCCTCTTTAATCTTGCTCACTCTCTGTA
Organism: Acanthosepion pharaonis; assembly: GCA_903632075.3. Lineage (NCBI taxonomy): Eukaryota > Metazoa > Mollusca > Cephalopoda > Sepiida > Sepiidae > Acanthosepion > Acanthosepion pharaonis. The sequence continues at coordinate 802,700 of CAHIKZ030000091.1, read as the reverse complement.
ACCCCTTGCATGCTACTGACCCTCTCGTCTTGCTTGGGATTATATGCATAAAAAAATGAATTCAAGTGGCTTCCGATCACTTGAAAGATTGGCGCAAATCAAATTTGTTCTTAAATAGACTGTTAGATCGAAACTTTCATATGGGGGTCATGCATTTCGTCAGACTAGTTCAGAAATCTCTAAACAGTCAGATGTATACAACGTCTTCCCAAGATCAATGCTAAAAAAGTGACTTTGAGCGTGTGAAGTCTTGGCAAAGATTATACTTCTTTGAACAATGTGGATTTTGGAATCGCTACGGCTTAAAAGAGTACGTTTCATTGGAGAGGAAGAAAAGAGCTATTAAATAAAAGTTCTCTTGTAAGAGCCTAGATACGGAACACGAAAAGAAAAAGAGATCGAATTAACCACACATGGATCAGCTAAAAAAACGAGATTGATTTGAAGAGTGAATATCTAATGAAGATCATGGGTAACAGAAAAATGAAAGAAACACGTCAGTGCTGTTAGTGTCTCACTATGATTGGGGCAACACCATAGATAAGTAAATGAAACTTTTCGGAGTCAAGTGGCAACAAACCGGACGCTGAGGCTTACCGGCTGCGGGTATATATTATCGGTCACACATTGAGTGTAGTTCTGGACTGCTCTTAGCAGAAGATAGACTGTCCCGAAAAGTCGGGATGGGCTACCCGTTATCGGGTGAAGACCGATCATCGAGGTAGTTCCATTAGCTCATTAACCCAAATAATTGTTCTAGCGAGACAAACTTGCTAGAAGATCTTCAAGAAACTACCAAACTACACACAGACAGAACAATCTAAGCCAATCGCCCAGACATTGTGATAAAAAAAACACAAAACAGAATGTGATTTCTTATTTTCCATGGCAGTCCCTGCAGATTGTAATTGTGGAATATTCCACATTAGCCTTCCACACCTTTCGGAAAGATGTATTCTTCCCTAGAAAAAGCCTCAACCAATCACCACTTCGTTTCAGTAAATTCAATCTTCTATTGGTTAAGAAACACTAAACTGTAGCAAAGATCCTTTTTCCCGCTGGGATCCCTGGAGCCGATTTTTAAAAACCAAAGTCTATATAAACAACCGCATGGCTCAATTCAAGTCAGTCAGTCATCGATTTTCGTGAGATGCTACAAAACTCCACGCGTGTCAATTCACTGACTCAACAACACTTCAAAATTCTATACAAACTCAACACAGCACTCAATCGACCATTGTCCGCGTGGTAACCAAATTACAATTGACTTAAAAAGTGAACGTTTTCACTACACAAACAGTAATTGTACAATTCATCAATTTAGCCAAACAGTTAAAGGCAAACAACTCTTCACAACTTAAATTCTAACTAACAAGTAACACATGCATACACACTAATATTTGAACGAATACATTTGAGATTTTTCCTTGCAGAAACCAAATTATTTTAATTTCACTAACAAATCAAAACCATTAACTTTTATTGACCAAATTTCTGCATGAACATTCTTCATAACCTTGTCTCAATTGCCACAATCAACAAACATTCTGTTATCCTTGCATGTATATCTATTGTATATATAAAAAATCTCTTTATTGTTGGATCTCTAACCACTGTGTTTTTTAGTAATTTCTTGCAATGCAAATTGTCCTTATATTCTTTATTTAATCTACGTGTTGTGGGATAATGCATAATAAGCATGCATAATTTTTGCCTTACATAAATTTACCTTCTGATACATTTTCACTCAACTACAACACGCAACATAATGTATCGTTGAAGATCTTCAAAAAACTACCAAAATACAAGGATTTCGATTTCATAGTCCTTGTATTTTGATGCCTAGTAGTTTTAGTTAAAGAATATGTAACCGTAAGTCTTTCAAATCTCCAGCAACCTTCTCTGTGTCTTCGCAAACTGTAGTAAGGCCGTAAATATCAACATAGCCCTAACTTTTTTTTTTTCTTCTTCTTCTTCTTCTTCTTCTTCTTCTTCTTCTTCTTATTATTATTATTATTATTATATTGATGCATCTACCTTTTAGCCTCATTTGTCTGGCATTTGTAGTTAGCGAATGTTTGACCTTAAGTCTTCTCAAATGATTTCTGATATTCTTTGTATTGACATGTTGATAGTGGGCTGCTTTTATCATTTTTTCAGTTTCCTTCTTAAAAACACCTTTTTCAACCAATTCAATATTTTACGTTCTAATTCCCCACACTTAAAATAAAAATTGTATGGTACCTAAGGCTGATGGCTGTGGTTGGTTATGTGCTGCTATTCAGGCAGGAATTACCGGATATTATGATCTTATCTGAGAATTATCTTTTATTAATGTTCGCCCAATACAATGCTCAAGAAGCACTCAAGACAGAGCGTTACTTAATGATGCTGTATGAGCATAAGCGAAGCGGGTAAGAAGTGTAGTTTATCTGTTTGTTTAGGAAAGATAACAGTTAACCCTAGACCTGAAGAGGTTAAGATTGTAGTGATCGGGGAAGCATCCTCTTGGGAGTCTGTTACACAAAGCAGCAGTTCTTAGGAAGAAGCTCTTTGAGTGAAACTTCCTTATTACCAATAGAATACTAATCGAATGATTTGTTCCACTGTACGTGGCATGGTGGGTCTTATCTGCAAGGGTCAGAACTGGTTGAACTAAAGAACGTGCCCCGTCAGGACATTTGCTAAAGAAATAGCAGTATAGTAGTGAGAGACCTGTGACGTTTCAGAAAATTCTGAGAAATGCTGAAATAATAATAATAATAATAATAATAATCCTTCACCCAAATCCGGGTACGTCTTGCAACTTTTCAGCCCAGAAGCACCCCCACGATATTCTTTCTGGAAATAGCTTCGATATCTGCCATGCTGGACCATCCAATCCCAGCTGGACTTCCTTAATAACTGTCAGTATGTTCTTCATGTCCGATTCTTGTCTGATGTCGTCATTCGCCATCTTGTCCCAACGCATGACTCACTTAATCATTTGACTCTTGGTTCCTGCTGTCAGTGTCCAGTACTCACACCCATTCAGAAGAAGTGGCTGCAGATGGTAATCTGCACTTTACGTGGCACGTGCTTGTATTTGAGTAGCAGGTACATCATACCAACATTGTAGCTGTCGATGTTAATTCTGCAATTGATGGCTGTTTACTTCTCGGCCCCAATGTCGAAAACTGCACCGAGGTATTTGAAGGAATAATAATAATAATAATAATAAGTAAAGCACAATACACCGGCTGAAGCTGCAAAATACTTAAAAAAGACAGCAAAGACAAATGCAACCGACCAGATACAGAAACAATGGCAAGATAAACCGCTTCATGGCCAATACTCTGCCCGTACCAAACAAGCTGACGTAGACAAAACCCGTACCCATCAGTGGCTACGTAGTGCAGGGTTGAAAGCTGAAACTAAAGGTTTTATCCTTACTGCACAGGACCAATACTTGCTAACTAGGAATTATCAAGCATATATACTAAAATATTGTGTTAGCCCAAAATGCAGATTCTGTGATAAATATCCAGAAACGATTGATCATCTTGTATCAGGTTGCACGATATTGGCACCCAATGAATATAAAACCCGGCATGACAGAGTGGGCCAATATCTGCACTGGAAAATCTGCAACTTCTACGGGAAGGAAACTGAAAGAAACTGGTATGAACACCACCCAGACCCGGTTACGGAGATAGGACCTGTTACAATTCTATGGGACTACACAATACACACTGACAGAACAATCAAAGCCAACCGCCCAGATATTGTTATTAAAAACCACAAACAAAAAAAGTACCTCATTATTGATTATGGAGGTCCCTGCAGACTGCAATTTATCTTTGAAGATATTCAAAAAGCTGTCAAAATACAAGGACCTTGAAATAGAAATCTCAAAAATGTGGCATATGGGAACAGCAACAATCCCTGTTGTAGTTGGAGCCCTAGGATTGGTTGGAAAAGATTCCAGTAGACTAATTGAAGGGATTCCTGGAAGTCCATGCCTCAAAGAGATACAAAAAATTTTTCTCACAAGTACAGCCCACACTTTACCTAAGGGCTTTATCAATGTATTTTTTTTTTGTCAGTGCAAAGTGTCATGATGCCATTTCTAACTTTAGGACCCTGGGCGGGACCCGGAAAGAAATGTGAAAACACCAGAAATCAAAGGAAATAATAATAATAATAATAATAATAATAATAATAATAATAATAATCAATGTGCATTTATTTATATATTTAGTGTCCCATCTGTAATGGGAAGAAAGGTAAATCAACTCAAGTTTATGTGTGATATTAGTCGCTTTAATAATCTATAAAAATAAAATATTTATTTGCCTTTAGACCAAATTAGTTACCGATAAAAAAATATACAGTTGAATTAATCAGTTCCTTTATTTCGACGTTTCTTAGATCATTTATTCAAGCCTTTCATGTGAGGTACACAGATACCTTTGTCTATTAAGTAATCATCTTTAACTTGGTCTTGAAATAGATTTTGTCTTCACCGTCTTTGTTGTTCTATTGCTAAACTTTCCCTCCGAAAGATATTTCCATTTCACTGTTATATTAAACGTATAAAAGTTTATCATTATAAAATATTGAGCAAAAGGCAACTTATATAATAGCAGTAGTAATCAATGAATCATAGATACCATGCAATCTTTGAGGATAAGTGGTGACCATAAAACAAATTGAATTAGATTTTGCCTTATCCTCTCTAATATCGAGACTCAAAAGAATGTGTATTCGCCTGTTTGTTATATATATATATATATATATATATATATATATATATATATTAGAGTTGTTTGATGTTGTTGGATTTTAAATCCGCCAACAAAAAACTAGAGAGTGTATTTTTATTTAATGTATACTTGCATATAAGTGTACATACATACATACACACCTACCCAGCATTAAAACGTGTTTATATATATATATATATATATATATATATATATATATATATATATATATATATATATAGTCTAAAAATATAAAGAAGGGACGGATTAATTAAACAGTCCACTGGCATTTATTTTAGTTGTGAGTTCTTGACCTCCAATTTATTGACTCTGAATACATTGTTTCAAGACTTTTGTTTCATTGCTTCTCGCTATAAAAAATTTCTAACGACTACCATAAATTTTACGGAACGGGTACAACAACAACAACAACAATAATAATAATAATGATAACATCTGGGCTCGAACTGCTCACTTTCCAACCTTGATAGACTTCAAAATTGTTTTTTATAATATCATGTGGAGGGAGGTATATTTCCCAATCTTTCTCATATATTCATAATTGTAACCGTAAGTTCCGTGTTAACAGTTTCTTTTCTCGCACTTCTCGCTTGTGGGACTCTCTTTCGGCTTCTTGCTCTCCTGTCAACTTTGATTTTCAAAAATATAAATGCAATGTCAATCGTTATCTTCTCTAACACTCAGTAATCCCTTTGCGTCTTAATGGCTTTATTACCTTGCTTGAGGGGGGAAATATAAATGCAATGTCAATCGTTATCTTCACTAACACTCAGTAATCCCTTTGCGTCTTAATGGCTTTATTACCTTGCTTGAGGGGAAATTTAAATGCAATGTCAATCGTTATATTCTCTCTTCTTAATTCTTGTTCTTTTATTGTTCTCTTTCCTTAATAGTAGTTTTTCTCAAATTCTCTAACACTCAGTAACCCCCCTTTGTGTCTTGCTTGAGGGGAGAAATCCAAATGCAATATCAATCGTTATCTTCTGTCTTCTTAATCCTTTTTCTTTTATTGTTCTCTTTCCTTAATAGTAGATTTTCTCATATTCTCTAACACTCAGTAACCCCTTTGCATCTTATTTGCTTTAGTGCATTGCTTGAGGGGGAAAATTAAATGCAATGTCAATCGTTATCTTCTTTGTTCTTAATTCTTGTTCTTTTATTGTTCTCTCTCATTAATAATGTTTTTTTCATATTCTCTCAAATTCAGTAACTCCATATTAATACAAAGATATTGAGCAAAAATACCAGAAATAAACCATGAATCAGATTAAAAAAAAAAAGTTTAATTGGCTTCTATTTTAGTTGCTAATTCTTTATCTTCGCTTTATTGAATACATTGTTTCAATTCTTTTCTTTCATTGCATCTCACTATTAAAACTTTGGCTTTGTAACTTGATTAATTGGACCCTTTGGAACTGGCAACGTGTTGCGTTGTTCAATAAGTTATGGTTCCATGTGGCAGCGTCTGCAGCTACAAGTGGGTTCAATATTGCTGTGCCTTTTCATTCGCTACTGTAACTATTTTTATTCATTCATAGTCTTCACGTATCCCAAGACATTCTGGACTCTTCCAACGGATAGTCTGACTACTACGTTTGCTAGACACGGCCCTAATATACAATTATGGAGTTATGGCGAGGTCTATCTGGATGCAATAGCTTGCGAGTTGTGGACAGTTATCAAGAGTGTTTGGTCCAATATTTGTCCAGAGGTCTATTTTGCAATCCATATTACGTTATATTGCTGGACTTCACCGGGTTAGAATGGGTCTGACGTCAATTCTAGACACCTGACTTTTGACACGTCAGTGTATCATTATGTTATTTCGTAATATCTTCATAAATATATTCAGAATTAATATCATAATACATAATTCTCTATATAATCCTTTTTCATTCTCCAGTCATGTCCACTTTAATTCCTGAAGACAATTCACGTTTGTTCTGATTTTCAATGCACATCCACATTGGCTGTTAAAACTTATTGAAACAAATTTGAAATTAAAACCAAATTGAATTTCCAGTTTTAAGCATCATTATTATTATTAGAGTTGCTTGCCCATTCATAGCTTGATGAATAGGCTTCCCAGATGGTTTTGATTGAATAAAGAAATAAGGTTTTTCCCTATATTTTTTCATGTCTAAATTAATCAGACTCATTCACGTCATATTAAGTGAAAGGAGACAAGTTACAAATAATTTAGAAATCGAAATTAATTTTTCCCCTGTGGCTATTAAGGCCAAAATATGAAAATTTTAAAAATTATATTCGTCGTATTTGTCCATACAGGTTAATCGAATTCTCTGTTCCTTCGATCATACATTTCAGAGTGTGTGTTCTACACGCATTCTATATATTCAAGTTTCGAAATGATGATATTTTATTATTCCATGATTTATTCATCGTTATTTCTAATATAAGATTTTCTCCTGGTTAACATTCTATATGCGTCCCAAGATAATATTTCAATTGTTTTGAATAGAATTCTTTATCTCGGGGCATGATTATTATGATTCAAAACACTGGGGAACCAGAATTCTTGGAATAATGACAGTTCTTCGCTTTAGTATCTGTTAAGGCAGTGGAGAACTTTCAGAGGGAAATTAACAGGAGATAACTGATAACTGACATCCATTAGACATGGCACGTGGAAGTAGAACAGTCTACCGCAGTGAGTGAAATAAAGGGTTCAGTTGGACATTCCAACCACCTGAAGAAGGCCGGAGCGTACAACGGCCGAAACGTTGTAATAAATAGGGCGACGCAGATAAGGACAATAATCCGAATAATGTAAATAGTGTACATAATACCTCATCTCAGAAATATAGACAGATACTGAAAGGCCGAAACATTGTAATAAATATGGCGACAAAGATGAGGACAATAGTCCGAATAATATAAATAGTGTACATAATACCTCATCTCAGAAATATAGACAGATACTGAAAGGCCGAAACGTTGTAATAAATATGGCAACAAAGATGAGGACAATAGTCCGAATAATGTAAATAGTGTACATAATACCTCATCTCAGAAATATAGACACATACTGAAGGACCGAATCGTTGTGATAAATATGGCGACAAAGATGAGGACAATAATCCGAATAATGTAAATAGTGTACATAATACCTCATCTCAGAAATATAGACAGATACTGAAGGGCCGAAACATTGTAATAAATATGGCAACAAAGATGAGGACAATAGTCCGAATAATGTAAATAGTGTACATAATACCTCATCTCAGAAATATAGACAGATACTGAAGAGCCGAAACATTGAAATAAATATGGCATTGAAAATAAATAATATAAATAGTGTAAATAAAGATACTGAAAGGCCGACAATAAATATGGCAACAAAGATGAGGACAATAGTCCGAATAATGTAAATAGTGTACATAATACCTCATCTCAGAAATATAGACACATACTGAAGGACCGAATCGTTGTGATCAAAGATGAGGACAATAATCAATGAAATATATCCTCATCTCAGAAATATAGACAGATACTGAAGGGCCGAAACATTGAAATAAATATGGCAACAAAGATGAGGACAATAGTCCGAATAATGTAAATAGTGTACATAATACCTCATCTCAGAAATATAGACAGATACTGAAGAGCCGAAACATTGAAATAAATATGGCAACAAAGATGAGGACAATAGTCCGAATAATGTAAATAATGTACATAATACCTCATCTCAGAAATATAGACAGATACTGAAGGGCCGAAACGTTGTAATAAATATGGCAACAAAGATGAGGACAATAGTCCGAATAATGTAAATAATGTACATAATACCTCATCTCAGTAATATAGACAGATACTGAAGGGCCGAAACGTTGTAATAAATATGGCAACAAAGATGAGGACAATAGTCCGAATAATGTAAATAATGTACATAATACCTCATCTCAGTAATATAGACAGATACTGAAGGGCCGAAACGTTGTAATAAATATGGCAACAAAGATGAGGACAATAGTCCGAATAATGTAAATAATGTACATAATACCTCATCTCAGTAATATAGACAGATACTGAAGGGCCGAAACGTTGTAATAAATATGGCAACAAAGATGAGGACAATAGTCCGAATAATATAAATAATGTTCTCCGCTTTAGTTCTCCCTTTACAGAATTTATGCTCTTCTCTCACTTTATAGACATTTATACGGGTCTTTCTCTATGTAGGCTAGCGGTTCTTTTTATTGATATTTTGCATTTCATTTTTAATAGATATTTTTGCATTCTTTTTATAGACATTTTTCCAGTCAGTTTTCTCTTTCCATAGACATGCAGTTCTCTTTTTTTACTAGACATTTATGCAATTCTTTATCTTTGTAGACATTTATATAGTTATGTCTCTCTATAGCCATGCAGTTCACTCTTTTAATAGGCATTTATTTAGTTATCATTTAATACACATTTATATAGTTATCTATTTATATAGATATACAGGTCTCTCGTTTAAAGGACATTTATACAGTTCTCTCTTTTAATAGACCTTCAGTTCTCTTCTTGATAGGAATGCAGTTCTGTCTTTTAATAGGTATTTAGGCAGTTTTCCTGCTTATTATGCATTTATGTAGTTCTCTGCCTTTACATATATTTATGCAGTTCTCTCTCTCTCTCTCTCTGTATAGACATAGTTATCTCCCTATATAGACATTCCGGTATATTTTTAATAGAGATTTATACAGCTTTCTATTTTAATAGACATTTACGGAGTTCTTTCATTTAATAGACATTTATGCAGTTCTCTCTTTGCATAGATATTTATAGAGTTACCAGTTTATATAGACCTGAAGTTCTTTTTTAATAGACGTTCAATATCGCCAGAGGTGCCATGTTTATGTAAGGAGTCTCTCCACAGCTTCCTTTCTTTTGTTGCTTTTAGCAATACCTACCCTTTTACGATTTCTTTTCTTTACCCTCTATCACCATCAAAAGATTATACTTTTTTAAATTTCATTTCTGATGGAAAACGGGGAAAATGGTTACAAAATCTGCTCGATAGAGGCCAATATGAGGGGGTGTCGATAAGTTATCAAGAAATGAATAGCCGAAAGCTATTACGGATATGTAGCGTTAAAACATTGGTTTCCTTACGCTCACCGAAGGTAAGCAACGTCGTACCTGGCCAGTACCTAGATGGGTGACCGCTTGGAAATACCAGGTTGTGACGTCGCCCCTCCTTGGTCGCAGCGTCGACTCTGTCGTTCGATCTCGTTCGCGGCTCCAACTGTGACGTGACGTGATGTGGCCGCACAAGGGTCGGTCCTTGTCACGGAGAGCACCAGTTGTGACGTTTTTTGCCGCGGCGTCAGTTGTTCGCTCCTCGCTGCTCCAAGTGTGACGTTCCAACCCTCTGGTTAGATGATTACCAGCCTCGCCGTTCCCAACTCGCTTCCAACACCTGGTTACTAGGGTAACTGTACTGATCTCCGGTCTGCCTACCCACGTTGTGATTAGATCTTAGACAGACGGGATCAGACAGGAGTCGGGGCCGTATGCCAGCTGGGTTCAACGGGGGTGGCAACACACAAGCAAAAGAAAAAAAAAAAAAACTCACGAGGCAAAAAATTACTGATAAGAAAGGGTAACAACCTTTTATATCTAATGTTCGTTACATAAAATTATTCTTACTTCCTGACCCGTTTTGTGGACTGTGGCACCAAGCTTCTATCATACAATTTAAAAACTTCGAGTTGCCTACTCTATAGAATTTTGTATGTCGGAGTGTGGTTTGGTTTCGACACTGGGCGCTAATCTCTACCAGGCGTTCACGGCTGATTCTTTTTTACTCTCTAGAATTTTATATGTCGGAGTGTGGTTTGGTTTCGACACTGGGCGCTAATCTCTACCAGTCGTTCACGGCTGATTCTTCTCTTCGGCTTGAGTTGGACGAGCTTATTCGCTTCGGCTTGAGTTGGACGTATTTCTTCACTTCGATTTGGGTTGGACGAATTTCCACCCTCAGGCTTGGCCTGGTTTCAACTTCTTCTAGACGCAACTGCAAGTAACTTCTTCTTCTTCCGTCCTGCAACTCTTCTCGCCAAGGTCCGAACTCTTCTCTCTGCCGTCTGAGGTGATCTCTTCTCTCTGCCTTCCGGGGCTGAACTGTTCTTGCTTGTTTGGCCTGCAACTTTACTGCTTGTCTGGCCTGCAGCTCTTCTGCCTGTCTGGCCTGCAATTCTGCTCCAACTTCTCTGCGGCTTTCGAGCAATTTTCTTCTCTTCAACTTGGCTGCAACTTCTCTGCCTGTCCGGGCCAAACGGACCGACCCTTCTTGCCCGCAAGGGGCGAATGAGCAGGGCCCGCCGTCCGCTCTCCAACTGCTCTGGCCGTCTACCCGCAACTCTCTGATTTCCGTCGATTGGGGTTCTGCTTTTATTGACGCCGCAACAAACTGGGGTGGGTCTGTCGGCGTCAGGTTCCTTGATAATTCCAAAAGTCGCATTAGTTCTGATTTCCCATTATCGCTCTTATTTTCACCCCTACTTCCTCACAGTGCCTCTGGGGGGGGAGGCGCATACCCATCTCTCCCGGTCTCTCGTATGTCAGGTGACCGTTTTCGACCAATGGGTCCTGGTCGAGCGTCCTTTCTCCTCTTTCTCGCATATCACGTGACCGCTTTCGGCTAATGAGATTCTGGTTGGGCGTCTCCCGTCCTTCGTGACGTCTCCAATCGGGCGTGGTCTATCCCGGCTTTGTTCTGGGAAAGAACCACCTTGCTAAAAAAAACAAAATCCAATTTGGCCTTTTTTGCACGCACGAAAATGACAATCTCGGCCTGTCTCACCTTTTGGTTTTTGTCAAAACAGCCCGCCGCTAATTAGATGTGACTTCAGGAAGAATTTTTCTCGTCTCGCTGGCGCTTTCTGTGAGCCAAAACAATTGTTTTCATGTCTTTATTTTCGCCCAGGCCTGATAGTCAAAATCTCAATTATCTGAATTGAAAATATCTTCACTTTATCATCGTGGGGGTTCTTATCTTCAGCTGGTCAAGATCTGTATACAATTCCAGCGGTCACCTTCCCATTCCAAAGACACCCCTTTCCGAGTAATATTTCGTTTTCCATTGTTCTAAAAATCCCATTTCTCCAAATTGATAATGAGCTTCTACATTCCGTGGACACAAAAGTAGGCCAGATGTTTTGACCGATATTTTTATCAATCGTACGTATGTTCATCCACTTTTACCATGTCTGTTTTCTTTTTATTTCTTTCATTATCTCTAGACTTATTCTTAATAATAACAATTTCCATTGTTCTTGAAATTCGGTCAGGCGCGTTGGCCTAGATATCTCTTGACACCTGTTTTCGCTTATGACCGGCTTATCTATTTCTCCTCCTCTCCTTTTCTTTTCTTCTTCTTCCCTTAGGATCGCCTAAAACAATTAGAGAAATATTCTCAAAACTTAATTACTCTTCGTCTAAATAACTAACAACTGGTTAATAAACCGAATAAAAATTAAATCATATTTCTAGGAATATTTCTTTTTAGTTTTTCTAATAATGCAGGGTGCCACAGGTGTTGTAAGAGTCGGTGTACGGGTGTTATAATGGCTCGGAATTGTTAATCGGAGAGCCGTGTTCTAATTTCACATGGGTTCGTTATATTCACTTACGCGCAAATACCCTTGAGAAAGGTATGAATCCACTTCGTCTCCCCTCAGCTATGGGTTAAATAATATGACTTTTTTCATTAGATTTAATATTATATCCAAAAATTTTTGCAATCTAAAAATATTTCCGTTTTTAAATTAACAACAAAGGGTTGATAAGCCTTAAAAAATGAATCAATCAGTTTAATCCTTTGAAAATATTTTAAGGTTGTTGAAATACTGCTGTCACTTCCCATTCAAAATGTATGCAAGGTTTGGCAGCAAGAAATGGATGAACGAGATCTGGTGAAGATGGTGGATTGTCGCTGTCAATATACCAAATGGATGAACGAGATCTGGTGAAGATGGTGGATTGTCGCTGTCAATATACCAAATGGATGAACGAGATCTGGTGAAGATGGTGGATTGTCGCTGTCAATATACCAAATGGATGAACGAGATCTGGTGAAGATGGTGGATTGTCGCTGTCAATATACCAAATGGATGAACGAGATCTGGTGAAGATGGTGGATTGTCGCTGTCAATATACCAAATGGATGGATGAACGAGATCTGGTGAAGATGGTGGATTGTCGCCGTCAATATACCAAATGGATGAACGAGATCTCGTGAAGATGGTGGATTGTCGCTGTCAATATACCAAATGGATGAACGAGATCTGGTGAAGATGGTGGATTGTCGCTGTCAATATATCAAATGGATGAACGAGATCTGGTGAAGATGGTGGATTGTCGCTGTCAATATACCAAATGGATGAACGAGATCTGAGAAGATGGTGGATTGTCGCTATAATATACCAAATGGATGAACGAGATCTGGTGAAGATGGGATTGATTGTCGCTGTCAATATACCAAATGGATGAACGAGATCTGGTGAAGATGGTGGATTGTCGCTGTCAATATACCAAATGGATGAACGAGATCTGAGATGGTGGATTGTCGCTGTCAATATACCAAATGGATGAACGAGATGGTGAAGATGGTGGATTGTCGCTGTCAATATACCAAATGGATGAACGAGATCTGGTGAAGATGGTGGATTGTCGAATATACCAAATGGATGAACGAGATCTGGTGAAGATGGTGGATTGTCGCTGTCAATATACCAAATGGATGAACGAGATCTGGTGAAGATGGTGGATTGATATACCAAATGGATGAACGAGATCTGGTGAAGATGGTGGATTGTCGCTGTCAATATACCAAATGGATGAACGAGATCTGGTGAAGATGGTGGATTGTCGCTGTCAATATGTGGATGAACGAGATCTGGTGAAGATGGTGGATTGTCGCTGTCATTATACCAAATGGATGAACGAGATCTGGTGAAGATGGTGGATTGTCGCTGTCAATATACCAAATGGATGAACGAGATCTGGTGAAGATGGTGGATTGTCGCTGTCAATATACCAAATGGATGAACGAGATCTGGTGAAGATGGTGGATTGTCGCTGTCAATATATCAAATGGATGAACGAGATCTGGTGAAGATGGTGGATTGTCGCTGTCAATATACCAAATGGATGAACGAGATCTGGTGAAGATGGTGGATTGTCGCAATATACCAAATGGATGAACGAGATCTGGTGAAGATGGTGGATTGTCGCTGTCAATATACCAAATGGATGAACGAGATCTGGTGAAGATGGTGGATTGTCGCTGTCAATATACCAAATGGATGAACGAGATCTGGTGAAGATGGTGGATTGTCGGTCAATATACCAAATGGAAGATGGTGGTGGATTGTCGCTGTCAATATATCAAATGGATGAACGAGATCTGGTGAAGATGGTGGATTGTCGCTGTCAATATACCAAATGGATGAACGAGATCTGGTGAAGATGGTGGATTGTCGCTGTCAATATACCAAATGGATGAACGAGATCTGGTGAAGATGGTGGATTGTCGCTGTCAATATACCAAATGGATGAACGAGATCTGAAGATGGTGGATTGTCGCTGTCAATATATCAAATGGATGAACGAGATCTGATGAAGATGGTGGATTGTCGCTGGGATGAACGATCTGGTGAAGATGGTGGATTGTCGCTGTCAATATACCAAATGGATGAACGAGATCTGGTGAAGATGGTGGATTGTCGCTGTCAATATACCAAATGGATGAACGAGATCTGGTGAAGATGGTGGAATGTCGCTGTCAATATACCAAATGGATGAACGAGATCTGGTGAAGATGGTGGATTGTCGCTGTCAATATACCAAATGGATGAACGAGATCTGGTGAAGATGGTGGATTGTCGCTGTCAATATCAAATGGATGAACGAGATCTGGTGAAGATGGTGGATTGTCGCTGAATATCAAATGGATGAACGAGATCTGGTGAAGATGGTGGATTGTCGCTGTCAATAAATGGATGAACAAAAGATGGTGGAATGGAACGAGATCTGGTGAAGATTGGTGGGATTGTCGCTGTCAATATATCAAATGGATGAACGAGATCTGGTGAAGATGGTGGATTGTCGCTGTCAATATATCAAATGGATGAACGAATCTGAAGATGGTGGATTGTCGCTGTCAATATACCAAATGGATGAACGAGATCTGGTGAAGATGGTGGATTGTCGCTGTCAATATACCAAATGAATGAACGAGATCTGGTGAAGATGGTGGATTGAATATACCAAATGGATGAACGAGATCTGGTGAAGATGGTGGATTGTCGCTGTCAATATACAAATGGATGAACGAGATCTGGTGAAGATGGTGGATTGTCGCTGTCAATATACGAAATGGATGAACGAGATCTGGTGAAGATGGTGGATTGTCGCTGTCAATATACCAAATGGATGAACGAGATCTGGTGAAGATGGTGGATTGTCGCTGTCAATATACCAAATGGATGAACAAATATACCAAATGGATGAACGAGATCTGGTGAAGATGGTGGATTGTCGCTGTCAATATACCAAATGGATGAACGAGATCTGGTGAAGATGGTGGATTGTCGCTGTCAATATACCAAATGGATGAACGAGATCTGGTGAAGATGGTGGATTGTCGCTGTCAATATACCAAAACCTCCAAATTTTCCCCAAACTTTCATCATCTTGGCTGTAAACGGTTTTATTATTCTGCACAAAAAAAGAGAATAATTTTTCAGCAATATCGTTTTCTCTGTCAGTGATACAGTTGTTATCTTGTATAAACTATTTGGCCTTTCTGGAGATAGTCATCAAAACAGCATCTTACGTACGATCACCGAAGTTAAGCAACGTCAAACCTGGTTAGTATCTAGGTGGGTGACTGCTTGGGAATAAAAATTTCTGTCAGCTTGGATGTGCGGATGGTGTAATGGATAACGGCTCGGAATTGGAAATCAGAGAACCGTGTTCCAATTCCAGTCAGGTTCGTTACATTCACTTACGTGCAAATATGCTTGGGAAACGGATGATTCTACCTCTTTTCCCCTCATCCATGGATTAATTGGTGTGAATGGTATCAGTAAATCATTATGATCTCAAAAAATACTTACAATCTAAAAATATTTTCTGGCTTTAAATAATGGGTTGATAAACCGTAAAAAGCAAACAAAATACAAACAAACCAATCAATCAACCAATTCTTCAGCTATGGAGAAACGGAATTCCATTAATGCATGAACTGTGGTTTGGTCTTCGGGTAATAATATGGATATATTTAATCAACAGTAAGAAATCGTTTAAAAATACATCAGTAAAATTACTGTACAATAAAGTTGTAGTTGTCTATTCGGGATCAGTTTCTGATCAGCGTTCAAACATTCCGACGCTCTTTTGGCTGATCAAACTCATTCCCTGAATATATTTTGTATGTCAGTATTTCTTTCGGTCGAGATTCATTGATCAGTAAAAACTGAATCAACAATTTTATGCAGTTCTTTGTCTTCATAGACATTTGTGCAGTTCTCACTCTGTATAGACAGTTTTCTCTGCATATAGACATTCAGGTCTATCTTTTAATAGATATTTATGCAGTCCTTTCTTTTAATAGACACGTACACAGTTCTTTCTTTTAATAGAATTTTATGCAGGGTATCTTAGAGTTTAAAATTTCCACGATGACAGGTAGATGTGCATAACACCCTTGTGCAAATTAATTGAAACAAAACGAATAATTCCATTTTTATTTACTATTTTTCGTATTTTCCAATGCAACATGACCCAGTGCACATGTTAGTACTTCGTATGTCCATTCCACGAAGTCTCTCCTTGCAGAGTGACCACAGATTCTCGATTGGATTTAAATCAGGAGAGTTTCCGGGTCAGTCCACAGTACTTTGGTTTGCTCACTGGTAAGGCTTGCCAGTGTATTCGTGCAGCATTAAAATTATCGTATGCTTCCTTGGAGTAACGTACATCTCAGACAATGGCCGTGGGACAACTAATCGACAGTCGAGACAATAGTGTCTTGGTGTGATAAAATCTGATGCAATCACGGATGACGCAATATTTTTCAAGGCCAAACGTATTTCATCATACACCATCAAAATAGATTCATATTATTGCACACCAAAGCAAAAGACCTAATCTGAGGAAAAAATAGAAGTCTATTACACCCTGTCACTCTAGTGGGTTTAAAACTGACCGTAAGGTGAAAGAAAAGAAACTAAAGTGGTTGTTTCAATTAATTTGCACAAGGGTGTAAAAACAATGTTTGAATTATATGCTCATGGATTTCTTCTCCAGAAATAATTTTTTAGCAAATTGTTAAGATTGAATAAACAGTTGAAAACCAGTTTTTCAATGGAAACATTTACACATAATCTTTTGTTTAAATTTTTCTACTAAAATTCGGTTCATACCCAACATGGTGCAGCAAAATTACTTTTTATATTTTGCAATGAGAGCCTGAGCCTTTTAAAGCTTTCATTAGTCTGGCATAAGATCAGTATACTGGGAAGAAATATTGTCCTAATGAGAATGACTTAGTGTGAAATTCTCTTCTCAAAATACTGATTTGACCAATGATCGACTAACGTCAGGGATAAATACGCAACTAATTCAACCACAAGGTGATTTATGGTAATATTTTTACATGTGCGTATCTGCTTATTATATATAGCAATACAGTTATCTATCTATCGCATTCTGTGCATGCCTATCTATCTATCTATCTATCTATCGCATTCTGTTCATATCTATCTATCTATCTATCTATCTATCTATCTATCTATCTATGTTTTCGAATTGTATGAATAACCATATCATTATATTCATATTTCAATCTACCTATCTACGCGTATGTATTCCAGGATAATTCTATTGCCATTTGAATAATACACGCCCATAAATTCGAGTGTCTGTTCAATTAATTGGATTTTATGATCAAATTATTCCCATGAATCCACAGCTTCGAACGGCCATTGACAGATCGACCCTTCAAGTGACAATTAGACGCCATGTTGTTTCTACTTTTGCAAAGATGGCTGGAAAATGCGGATACAAAATAATGGCGACCAGAATGAAGATCTATAAAAATAATAAGTAACAAAGAAAGAGAGAGAGAGAGAGAGAGAGAGAGAGGCTGAAAAGTGTAAGGCAAGAAAACAATGCCATGAAAAAAGAGGAAAGAAAGAGAGAAAAAGAAAGAATATAAAGAAAGAGAGAGAGGGAGAGGCTGAAAAGTAGAAGACAAGAAAACAATGCCACGATAAAAGAGGAAAAGATGTTAACGCCATAAAAAGAAAAGAAATGTTGAAAATACATTGCAAGAATTCGGATGAAAAAGAATAAAAAAATAAAAGGATTTTAAAAAGGAAAGGGAATGAGTCATGAATAAAACAAATGAAAATTACAGAAAGAGAGGAAAAAGGAAAAGAAGAGGCAAAAAAATAAAAATAGATATTACATCATGAAAGATATAAATGAAGATTTTTTTTTAAAAAAAAGGAAAAGAGGAAATTGAAATTAACAAAATGTAAAGACAAAAATGAAATTAAAAAAATGAAAAGACGAAAATAAGATTTAAAAAAATGAAAAGACGGAAATGAAATTTAAAAAAAAATGAAAAGAAGAAAATGAAATTAAGAATGAAAAGAAGAAAATGAAATTTAAAAATGAACAGTCGGAAATGAAATTTAAAAAAGAAAAGACGAAAATGAAACAAAAAAAAAAAAAATGAAAAGACGGAAATGAAATTAAAAAAATGAAAAGACGAAAATGAGATTTAAAAAAATGAAAAGACGGAAATGGAATATAAAAATGAAAAGACGAAAATGACGCAAGAGTTTACTGGCAGCAAAAAAGAATGAGAAGACTTTAGTGAGGAGAAGTGAGGAGAAAGGACAATAAAGGAACAGGATTCAGGAAGACAGAAGATGGCGATAATGCCACTAAGACGCAAGGGTTTACAGGCGGTGAAAGAGAATGAGAAGACTTTAGGGAGGAGAAGTGAGGAGAAGATCAATTTCGAACTGGACGTTTTCTTTAATCTACGGGGACAGATTATTCTCGTTCTACAGTGCTAAATAAAGTAAGAACTAGTCACGATATCCCTAGCCATGGGCAGTGGAACGAGAAAAGTCTAGCCCCGTATATTATATAAAGGGCTCCTTTCGGAATTCCCTGTAGGTTACCAAGATCGATATACCCATGAAGAAAGCCGGAGGGCATAACAAATCACAAGTTAGCCAAGAGAACAGCAAGAAATGAATTCTCTTATTCAATGTAATCGTTTGGAAATATCGTAAGTGTCTCACTTACAAGTTATGCGTCCAGAAAGAGTAGAAAATGTCCAGATGACAGCAGCGTCAATGAGAGCACTGAACTAAGTAGAGGAATTTCTAGGTAGATTTCTGGATGAGGAGCAAGAAATAAAAACGGAAACGCTGATGGTTGAGGTTTTGGAAATTCGAGAAACGCAGTAGCATTATGGATTGAATCGATTCTGTTATGAAGAGATTTGCTTTGATGAATAAGAATTGAATTTACCATTAATGGCGAGAGAATATGTTAGCAGATACTCAATTTGAACATAGATTGCAACAAAAGAAAGAAAATAGAAAGAAAAAAAAGGGCGAAAAAAAGAAGAAAAGAGGAAGAAAAAAGGAAGAAAAAGAGGGAGAAAAAAGATGAAGAAAAAAGAGAAAGAATAGTAGAAAGAAAAAACGAAGAAAAATGAGAAAGAAAAAAGGAAGACAAAAATAGGATGAAAAAAGATGAAAAACTTACATTCAATGTGTGAAGGAGAAACTGAAACTCATAGTATCCTAGAACATAAATGAATTAAAAAAAAGAAAAGAAATACATTCATTTTGAAAAACGTGAAAAGAACGCTACAGTTCGGGCGTGTCCAAGTGAAACACACGCCCATTTTTAAAATCTCACTGCGTGAAACAGACTGTTGATGGGTAAACAAAAAAATGTCATTTTTATGTGTACTAAAAAGTTCTTTTTGATGTACTTAAAACAGAGAACTTTTATATGCATAAGAAAAGGAATAAACAAATTACACACACACACGTACGTATATATATATATATATATATATATATATATATATATATATATATATCTGTATATCATATTGGGTATTTCAATATAAGCATGTTCGCCGATGTAATTACAGGCATAGAGCTGTGACTCGAAAGGCCGGATGGATTTGTAATACACTTCGTAAATAATTGTTTGTTGGCGTGTATAGAGAGTAAAGTGCCGAACAATAAAAGTCAAGTTATAAGAAAGGCAAAAATCTTTATATAAATGCATCAATAAAAAATAAAGAAAGAACGAACTACAGAAAGAAAGAAAGAAAAAAAGAAAGAAAGAAAGAAAGGTAGAGAGAGAAATAAAAAAGAAAAGGCAAAAAGTAAAGACAAAAGAGGAAAGAAATAAAGAGAAAGAAAAATAATGAAAGGGCGACAAGAAAGAAAAAAGAAACGACGAATGAAAATGGAAAAAAGAAATAGAGAAAAATTTATGAAAAGAAAAATAAAGAACGAAATTTAAAGAAGGAAGAAAAAGAAAATGGAGGACAAAATAAAAGAAAGAAAAACTAAAATGAGAGGAAAAAAAAAAGACTAAAAAGAACAAAAACAAAAGCAAGAATGAATTAAAAGACATAAAAATGTCCGAATTAGATAGCAAAGAAAGAAACCAATGAATGAGTGTTTTTTTTAATTAGGAAAAGTAAACGTAAATGAAAGAGGAAAAGAAAGAAAACTAAAGAAGGAATTGAATTAAAAAAAAGTGACGTGAACGAAAGAAAAGAAAAATAATTGGTTAATCTGAATGAACGCGACGAAAGACAGAAAAAGAAAAATTAGGAAGAAAATGAAAAACAAAAAAACAAACAGGAAGACACATATAGTTTATTATATTGTGACTGAGTCAGTTGCGTTTATGCCATGTGCCAAAGCCAAAGCCCCCCCACCCAAAAAAAAGACGAAAATAACTTAAAGATTGTGAATACTTACCTTCTTTTTTTCTTCTTATTGGGCGTAAGACAATGTGGCCGTGTATCTCTGGCTTTTGTATTGTAACAGTCTAAACATAGTAAAGGAAACAAAGATGTAAAAATGTCGGAGGAAAGGAAAAGAGGAGAAACAAAAACTATAAAAAAAATAGTCGAAATAAAGAAAGGAATGAGATTAAAAACTAATAGAATGTAAAAAAAAAGAGCAAATAAGGCGAAAAATCAGAAAAAACAAAAGGCAAACGAAAAAATATAACGAAAAAAATACGGAAAAAAGAACAATATCCCTTCCCCCTAAAAAAAAAACCCGAATCAAACGATGGATAAAAATATTAATAAAATCCCGAGAAATGGAAAAAAATAGAAGAATGATAAGAAAAAATATAAATAAATATAAAATATAAAATAAAAAAAATATGAAACAAATAATCTCATATCTAAATATATGAGTATATATGTGCGTCTACATTTCGCCATAATCTGTTATTTATTTATTCGCTTCTATTACACATCAACTTTATTTTCTTCTCTTTCCCTCCATTTTTTTTTCTCTCTTCGTTTTGCCATTAGAGACGGGCGCATCGCCTGCTTTAAACGTCTGTGGCATTAAGAAAATCGGATCTGCTGACGATGACGGATGGTTGGGAAACCTGCCGAAGCGTGTGGTTCACGGGCACCAGCAGATTCTATTTCCGCGACAATGATTTGCCGGAAGATAGATTGCTAAAAGCGATTGTCTTCCCGTAGATACCGCTCTGCGCATGCACGCACCGACATTTGGAAACACAAAGACGTCTACATTTGATCAGCGTATAGCGATGCAAACACACATTATTGTGTCAGGTTGAGATGCACTGTAACATCCGTCCATAAAAATACAAATTAGTGTTCAGGAACAGAAATATATATGTTCCCGCACGCTATACATATATATATATATATATATATATATATATATATATATATATATATATATATATATGTGTATATATATATATATATGTGTGTGTGTGTGTAAATTACGACAATTTCAGAATTTTAACTATAGGCTTACTTTTCTTTTTGAGTAAAGTGTTTTAATGATCTAACACCATGTAAGGGTCTCTCAGACACACGCATACATATGCATCAATCTATTTTCTATCTATGGTATATATAGTATAAATCTATTTACTTTATATATATATATATATATATATATATATATATATATAATATAAAGCTATTTACAACATATATATATATATATATATATATATATATATATATATATATATATATATACATTTATTTATTACACCTCTGTTGTTTTCTATGACATTGAGCACTCTTATTTCCATTGTCCAATTTTAGGCAGACTCTTTTGAAGCTGCTTATCCTTATATATATATATATATATATATATATATATATATATATATATATAATAAGAGAATACTTAAAATCCATTTCAGTTATAATTTATTTCATGAATATATTTATTTAAATATTCATCTCTTCAGCTCTGTTACTTACATAGAGCTCTTTTGTGATAATGTCCTCCTTGGAATTATTCCTAACAATTATCAATTGGTATTATATATATATATATATATATATATATATATATATATATATATAAATATATATATTATAATTATTGATTTAAAAATATGGTTTCATCGCTACACAGGAATGACCATGTTTTTTAACAAAACAAAAACTTCAAATTCAATTAATTTAAATTAAAATCATTAGTTCTGTTTCATCTTCAAGCGACTTTTGGATCCAGAATTATTTTGAAGATGAAACAGAACTAATGCTTTTAATTTAATGTAATTGAATTTGAAGTGTTTGTTTTCTGTTTTTGAAACATGGTCATTCCTGTGTAGCGATGAATCCAT
>CAHIKZ030000091.1:712500-775000 GCA_903632075.3 Acanthosepion pharaonis | reverse complement strand
TCAGTTAAAGGCACGTCAAACAATAAACAAAGGATAAGGTTCGATTCCTTGGAGGACTATTTTCTTGCTCAGACATTCAGACTTATAAATTTTTTACCGTTTATTATAAACAGCATTTGAAATATTTGAATGTATAAACATAAAAATGTCTTTATATATATGGGAGGGTTGAAATTGCAAGCATTATCAGTTTCGATGGCGTTCCTCCTTCTGAGGATTATTTCGCGATTGCGTCAACCCTGTTCAATAACAATATACCTTGAGTGTGTCTCACTGAAACAATAGTATATAACAGATAACACATTTCGAGTAATGACTTTCTTCCTTTTCTTTAAAGCATTTAAATGCAGGCCTGGCAGAGGATATTTTGAAAAAATTGTTTATAGTTTGGGTTGGTTCTTCTATTGTACTTCAACGGTCAAATGAACTCTGAAATTTTATTTCAATTTATTTAAAGTTTTTCTTCTAAATAGGAGTTAGGTTCTAAATATTTTCAGATTCCCCTCCGGTCTTTTGAACCGGAGAATCCTTGTTTCCTAAAATGTCCTCGTTCTTTAAAATAATTTCATTCTCTTTCTTTCGCAGCCGTCCGTTTTAGTGACATTATCGCCTTCTTTGTCGTTGATACATTTGTTTACATTTGAAAATGAAAACGAATAGAGTCTAATTCCGACGTTCGTAACATTCAATTTAAAAGTGAGCTCAATACAAAAATAGAACAATATTCTTTATTTTAGATATTACATAAAAACGACACAAATTGTCTAGTTATTTAAATGATATATATATAAATATATATATATATATATATATATATATATATATATATATATATATATATATATATATATATATATATATATATATATATATATATATATATATATATATATATATATATATATATATATATATATACACACACACACACACGCACGCACGCACGGTGGGAGTAATCGACAGCGGCTTGGATTAAGGAATCGGAGAGCCGAGTTCGAATTCCAGTCGAATCATTACATTCACTTACGTGCTAATAACCTTTGGAAAGGTGTGAATTTCTTCTTCTCCCTCAGTTATGGGGTAAATAGCAGGGCAGGCTGGGTTCTATAGCCTTGGATGGCAATTGGTGTAGGAGAAGGACAATTCTGAATTCAAACCTGCGGAGGGTCGTTTGGGGACCTTGTGGCACTTTAGTGCACCAGGTCTCTGTATTTAGTCCCTTCAAAAGTGTGTGGATGGTCCTGCACGAAACCTTCACCACTTAATCAAATCTCATGCGCTGTTGTCGGGCTGTCGGTTTCTGAAACTGATCTGCTTGACCCTCATACGTCGAATTCGACAGGAGAGTCGAGGTTTAGATTCTATCATAGCTCTTGTTTCCTGTTTATTGGCAATGTCTTTAAACTCTATACTTCTAACGTCTCCACCGGAACTCTGAAATTTTATTTACTAATTATTTTCATTTTTTATTTTTCCTTCAATAGGGGTTGATAGGTTTGTCTATCGCCCAAACCTCTCCTATATTTTGAACAGGAATAGGGTCTCGTGTTGGGGATCGGGTTCCGATTCCTTCTAAAACCCTTTTTATTCTCTTTCACTCCCAGTAGCCCCTTGCATCTTAGTGGCATTATTGCCTTGCTTGGGTTGAAGTGATTAATAATAAATAAAAAAAACTGAAGTGTCTTCTCATGTGGTTAGTGTAAAAGAATCAGTCAACGAATGAAGTGAATGTGTGTGGTTATTGATCTCTCGTCACTTAAGATTGGCGGAAAGACAGAAACTCCACGTCCCTTCTGGACATAGGCGTCTCCTCGTAGATTTTCTTGTTATGAATTCTTGAAAAAATCAGTGGATTAGTTTCTTGTTTCCTTCTCCATGGTTTGTTGCCTTCTCCATGGTTTGAAATTCGGGGTTTTAATCTGATAGGGACTACAAGGAACCTCATGTTTCAATCAGAAAGAAGACATTTTTATCTTTGATAATCAACATGCGAAATTGTCTTTTGTTTACATACGGATGATGCGGTGGAGATGTGAGGAGGGTCCAATCACCTCAGCCACCAAGCAGATTTTAGGTAGACGGGCATTGCCATTCGGCCAGTGATAAATTTATTGGCCTTTTGCTGACGTGCAAACAACTGTTAGCGATTATTGTTATTCATGTCCTGTTCGCTTTTATCTCCTTGTTTTTCTGCTTATTTCAGAGCTTCGGTTTTCTATAGATCAGAATCAAGTCAAATGTATCTTTCTTACCGTATGGCTTTTTTTTTTATCAGGCATATCTGAACAAAAAAGCAAATAAAAACAGAAAAGTGAGAGGGGAAAACTGATAAGGAGTTTAATTTATGACTAGGATAAGCGACACGGGAAGGCGCTGTAGGGACATAAATAAGATTTTCCGATGTGGGATTTTAGGTTCTCTTTGATTTCTTTTCTTTTATTTTCTTGGCTAATGCTTATCAGTATTTCTTTTTACTTAGAAATAAACAATTGGCTCTTGTTGAAAGCCCATGAGTAGGCATATACACTCGCTTACACTTCAACATTTGTTTCCTCTGCTATGCAAAAAAGAAAAAGAGCAAAAAAAAAAATGGAGGGTCGTTGTCATAAACACACACATAAATCCACTGAAGCAATATGATGTTCACACATGTTACATAAAATAAGACTGTATACCCACACATTTGCCAGTGTGTATGAGTGTGTGAGTGTGTGTGTGTGTAGTTGCAATTGGAACAGCGAAATGGTTAGAAACCAGGGCTCGAGAGCCTGTTCAATTTCACGAAGTACCTCATTTCTGGGGCCCGGTACTAGTATATATCTCATACTATCTCTTTCGTAATATCTCTTTCTCTATATCTATGTTTGTTTGTCTGTCTATCGCAGTATCCTCATATCTATCTATCTATCTATCTATCTATCTATCTATCTATCTATCTATCTATCTATCTATCTATCTATCTATCTATCTCAGTCTGTACATATCTATCTGTTTATCTGTCTATCTAGCTACAGCAGCCCGTTCTTTATCTATCTATCTATCTATCTATCTATCTATCTATCTATCTATCTATCTATCTATCTATCTATTGCACTCTCCCACCTCTTTCTCTTTCCCTCTCTCTCTGTCTGTCTATCTATCTATCTGTTTATATCTGTCTAGCTGGCTTGTGAGATAAGTCTTTTCATATCTATTTATCTATCTATCTGTCTATCTATCTATCTATCTATCTATTGCAATCTCCCACTTCCTTTTTTCCTCTCCCTCTATCTATCTATCTATCTATCTATCTATCTATCTATCTATCTATCTATCTATCTGTTTATATCTGTCTAGCTAGCTTGTGAGATAAGTCTTTTCATATCTATCTATCTATCTACCTATTTATCTATCTATCTATCTATCTATCTATCTATCTATCTATCTATCTATCTATCTATCTATCTATCTATCTATCTATCTATCTATCTATCTATCTATCTGTGCCCATCCTGAGGGTCATTGCGCCTAAAAAAATTCATAGATATGCGCTCTTTCACATTCGGTTCCACGTTTATGGACTTAGATATATGAATAAATCCGTACGTATTTGTCCACATTCATATAGAGAATTGAAGAAAGAATATATATATATATATATATATATATATATATATATATATATATATATATATATATATATATATATATATATACTACCATGATAGCAAGAATTTATTTCTCGTAGCCTGAAAGATTTACGGAGCGTGACATAAAAAGCAGAAAGACTTAAAGCATGTAAACATGAGAAAAATTTTACGGCAAAATACGAGAAAATATATTTTATGACTTTTACAAATGTCCACAGAGAGAAGAGGAGACAGGACAGAACGAGAGAGGGGGGAAAGAAGGAAAGGAAGAGAGAGAGAGAGAGATACACACATGAAGAATTACAAGGAACATTAAAATAAAATATAAGGCCTTCAGCGAAGCCAATATCTATAAAATTATGTATCATAAAAACATATTCATAAAAAATATATCTATAAACGTACAAACTAAGTATATATATATGTGCTGGTGTGTGTGTTTCTCTGTGTGTGTGCCTGTGTGAGTGTGTGTGTGTCTGCGTGTATGCCTCTGTGTGTGTGTGTGTGTGTGTGGAGGAGGAGGCGTTTGTATTTTTTGCTTAATCTCGCGTGTATGAGATTCATGGCGCGTTTTTAAGAGCTTCAACTCTTATGATCATTTTCGTATGACAGCCTGGCATATTTTTATGATAATGGTTTGTCAGTCTTTGAATATAGTTGTGTTTCGCTTCACATTGCACGCAGAAGTCGAGACAGATCTATCTATCTATCTATCTATCTATCTATCTATCTATCTATCTATCTATCTATCTATCTCAGATTATTCATATCTATCTATCTATCTATCTATCTATCTATCTATCTATCTATCTATCTATCTATCTGTCTGTACCATTCTGTTCAAAACTATCTTAGTCTGTTTCTATCTATCTATCTATCTATCTATCTATCTATCTATCTATCTATCTATCTATCCCATTCTGTTCAAAACTATCTTAGTCTGTTTCTATCTATCTATCTATCTATCTATCTATCTATTTTAATTTTGTTTATATTATATATATATACATATATATATATGTGTGTGTGTGTGTGTATTTTAGTCTGTTTCTCTCTATTTAATTTGTTCCTATCTATCTATCTATCTATTTTAGTCTATTTCTATCTATCTGTCAGTTTATCTATCTACCTATCTGCAATCGTCTGCCTTTATATATTAAACCCTATCTCTCAGTCTAGTCATATCTATCTATCTATCTATCTATCTATCTATCTATCTATCTATCTATCTATCTATCTATCTAACCAAATTGCAAAAATACATAAATCCGGGTAAGCTATCAATAAAAATTGATTCTAACTTTTATAGCCATAGAAATACGCCCCAAACACTTCCCTTGTTTTTTCTTTTGTATTCGCTCGTTGTAAAACTGATCTAATTTTGAGCGTAGGCCGAACACTTTTTATTTCTGCACAAATTATGGAGTTTGTTCTGAAAAACTTGCAAGTTTACCTCGTTAAATGATTCCCTGCCAACCATAACTGCACAGAGCATTTCTTACATCAAACTAACTTTGACACAAGGTCGCATTTTTTGGTCACCTGGTTAGAACAGAATTCATAGATAATGCGTGATGAAATCCAGTTGATCACTAAACAAATGCCAAAATTTATTCAAATAAATTTGCATGCTGTAGACTTTTCCTCACTTATTAGTTGAGTGAACCATCGTATGTAACTTTTTTTTTTTGCACGAAGGTCTAATTTCTGTCTAGATTGTTGGATTGAGGACCATTATCCCCATATTTGTTATTTTTATTTCATTCTTTGGTTGTGCATTCCGGCCTATGTCAAGTACTTGTCGACTTTGATAGTTTGTCAGACATTTTAAATTCCAAGTTACTTTCTCCTAGACTGGTTCTCACCCAAGGCTATAAAACCCAGTCTGCCCTGCTATTTACCCATAGCTGAAAGAGAGAAGAAGAGGATTCACACCTTTGACAAGGCTATCAACACGTAAGTGCAGTGGAACAGACTGGCTCTCTGATTCCTCAATCGGAGCCGCTATCCATTTCTCCAGCGTGCCGGAAAGACAATTAAAAGAATTATGTTAGTCTCGCATATAAATACTAAGTGTGGATGGGGTTTCTTTTGTTTAGTAGGAAATTAATTAGAAAATATCCACGCCTTGAAAATCTGCTTTCTAGGATAATTTTAGTCCGCCCATGTTCGCTGATACACTCGTGCTTGTAACGGAACTGAAGCACTTAGTTTTAGAATAAGATCAATATTCACGTGAACTATTATTGATTGACTTTCATTATTTCAGGTGTTTTGCTTACGACTATATTATGTTGAGGCACCGCTTCTCCTCTGATCGCCGAAGTTAAGCAACGTCGAGCAGTGTCAGCACCTAGATGGGTGCACGCTATGGAATACCAGATGCTGTAGACTTGGACGTGCGGGTGTTGTAATGGGCTTACGGTCAGATCACGTTGAAACACCGGTTCTCGACTAATCACCGAAGTTAAGCAACGTCGAGCATGGTCAGTACCTAGATGGGTGATAGCTATGGAATACCAGATGATATAATCTTAGATGTGTGGGTGGTTTAATAGCAAACGGCCTGAGAAATCGGAGAGTCGAGTTCGAATTCCAGTCAGGTTCGTTTCATTCACTTACGCAATTGCACATGTGCGACCATGAATCGAGAAGAGACATGATCACCCAAGAGTGTCACGTTCGCCTCACCAGTGCGGTATGTTCATGGCCCATTCTTCTCTGTGAATTTGGGGAAGGACTACGTCCAACAAAAGACCTAGCATCTCGAATAAAGTCACGCTCCACGTGACGTGGCTTCCCTCTATCTTTTCTATAAATATGTTTATGGCTGAGAAGTAGATTTCAGGTGTTCGACTGTTTCACTCGAGATAAAATATTTAATAAGCGATGATTATTTGGGCTTTAAGTTATTCTAGTCTCTCAACATAGAGAACAGAATGTTCTTTAGAAAGTCATCTAAGTCCTAAAATCAAGTAGAGCAAACTTTAATTAGCAGATAAGTCATTAAGTTTCAAATTAGTATTTATTCTGTTCATGAACAAAAATGATTTTCGAAGATTCTATAGTTTGGAAATGTAGTGTTTTGTAAAGATAAGACTTTTTTCTTTTTAAATAATCCTTTGGTGAATATATCACAATAATTTAGAGTAGATTTTGCTTAAAATATAAAAATAGTGGATTAACCTTATTTTTTGAGTTCACTATTTTATGTAAAGTCTGTTAATATACTATGGTCAGCGACTTAATTTTGCAAATCATTGAGTGTAAGGTGGTTTCCGGTGTAATACTAAGATCGTTTCCGGTGTAATACTAAGGTCGTTTCCGGTGTAATATGCTGCATGTGAGCTTATAAGATTACAATTTTCTAATAACAATCGATTTATTTCATAAATTAACTTGTAAATGTTACCTAAGACATTTGTGAATTTTAACACCTCCCAAATGAAACTGCTATCATTTGATCATCATAGAGAATCATTTTCACCTCCATCAGCATGGCTGATGCTAACCCCCAAAAGAACAAATTCTTGCGCCTTCTTGGTCTCACGTTTTCTACTGACAGGAAGATAGGCGATTATTATGAATTTCTAGATCTGCTACTAAGAAGGCTGGTTCACTGTGTCGCACCAGACAAATTTTTCTTGACAGACTCCATTTTGCATATTTATAAATTTTCTATTCGTCCGTGCATTGAATATTACTGCCATATCTGTGGCTATTTACCTCGGAATTCTCGACAAAAGAAGTGTCTGCAATATTACCGGTCCTGACCTGGCACTTCGACTTCAGTCACTTTTCAACCGATGTGACGTGGTTTCCCTCTGTTTTCTTTCCCTATATATATATATATATATATATATATATATATATATATTAAGACATTTTTATGTTTATACATTCTTTTTAGAGATACAAATATTTAAGTAAATGCTCTGTTATATAATAAACAGTATTAATAACATTGACCGTCAGGCTATATGACGATTCCGTAGAGGATACAGGTTCGATTCCTCTCGGAGGACGAATATTTTCTATGAAAATCTTTCGGATATTCAGGCCAGGAAATGTTGTTTAATACTGTTTATTATAAAACAGAGTATATACTTAAATATTTCTTAATATAATATGTCTTAAAATAATTGTCGGACTATGTCCATTTCATTATATATATATATATATATATATATATATATATATATATTGTTCTAATGAGCACTTTGACTGCGTGAATTTAATCTACTAGTACGCTTAAATTCCTGTAACTGATGCATCAGAACAGCTGCCATGAAAATATTCGTAGAAAAGTCTGAGTGGAAGACTGCGTTACATCCGTTAGAAAAAGAATGAGATCGAGATGCCAGGTCATTATCGATTACATTACAGGCTCCTTTTTTAGATTTTGTCAAGAATCAAGTGATATATAGTATGAGTATCAGGTCAGATATGACAGCAATAGTCAATTCACGGATGAATGCTAGATTTATAAATGTGTAAAATTAATTCTGACAAGAAAAAATTATCTGGCATGACACAATAATAGACCAACTTTCCTAGCAATAGAGCTAACAATTAATTTAAAATAATGATTCCGCTTTATGTCAGTAGAAAAAGTGAGGCCAAGAAGTTGCAATATCTTGTCCTTCTGGGGGTTATATTAAACAATATCAATACTTGTTTGATATTCCTTAAGTACCATATCTCTTCAAGGTGGAGGAATCACGGCTCTCTACAGCTTCTTTTTTTCCTTTAATATCTCTAGATATTCATGATTGTTCTTGGAATAAATAGTAAATTTGTTTCTTATTTACAGTTTTTTTTTAAATTCTGAGTTGCTCTTTTAGATTGTCAAAAAAAGCTAGAGGGTGCACTTTGCCATCCTATTTAACGTATAGCTGAGTGGGAGGGAAGAACTAGCTTGATGTAACTGTAAGTTTTATCCTAATAGTTTATTTCTCGCACATCTCACCTGCGAATTTCTCGTTATATGCTTTCCTGCCACTGACAATCTTCAAAAATTTAAATGCAACGCCAATCACCATCTTCTTTTTCGAACGAAATTTGATCTCAATTCGCCATCTTTCAATTTACGTTCTGATAATCCTTGTACCTTTGTATCTTTATTCTTGTTAGATATCCATGGCGCAAATCATATATATTTAAATACAATGTAAAAACCACTTTTAGATCGCTAGAAAGGTGATGTTAAATTAAAACTAATAAGTGCCATAAAATAAACTATTCATTGGAACTAAAAGTTTTTCTTTTAATTATGCAACTACCAATGGAGACAAGCATCCTAACTTTGATACGAATAAGGCATGAACCTCACTTAAAAAAGCGTGTGTTCTTACTTTGTAAACGTCATTTTTCCTTGATTCGAATTCTTAAGCGTTTCTAGTTTCTTTTCACTGTTTTACTCATATTAAAAGAGTGACCAAGGCTAGCAACAGCTAGTTCAAATATTTCCATGAAATAAATCATTCGTTGGAACTACAAGTTTTTCTTTTAATTATAAAATCAGATTTATTAACTATTTTCTAGCATAAAAAGTAAAGCGGCAATGTCTTGAAATATGTAACAGCACACGAAACGTTATAACTGCAGAAAGAAGCCAAGGTATAAAATTTTTCTGATGTCACCTAAGCCAAAAAAAAACAAAACAAAAAAAACTCTGGACAAGAGACTTTCCATAAATATTATTTATTGCGCATGCGCACATTCAGACATACTAACAGGAATGTGTCAGTTTCCGATCTCAGTGTGAATTCTTGTGACTATTAGTGTATGGAATTTTTTTAATCAGGAAAATAAGAGTTGTTACTTGTGAATATTTTTCCCTGTTCAATACCTTATAATTTTTGAAAATTTATTTTAGCATAAAATGTTTGAAGCCCTTGAGAAAGATTTCTATATATGCAAAGTTATTTACATAGTATAAAATACAAGAAGAATAAGACAGTTTTTAAAATTATTGAGAGACAAAACAACGCGAATATCGATAAATATCTGAACATGTATATGCATATTTATGTGAGAGCTACCAACATATATAGAGATATACAACAGATATAAATAGATATATATATATATATATATATATATATATATATATATATATATATATATATATATATATATATATTTGTGTATGTATTTTTGTGTATATATATATATATATATATATATACACACACGCACATACACGCATACACACATACATACATACACACATATATGTAATACAGACATATATAATATCATCAATATTTTCTGGAGAAATAAGCAAAAGAAAATATACAATTATCTTTTTTCATACACTCAATAAATTGAGTCTTACATTTTGGAAGATTAATATTTTTTCCCCTAAATTTATTTTTGCATCGAGTAGCTTTCCGTTTTTATGTTGATTTTTTTTTTTGTCGTTGCGGAGGAAATGTTTTTCTCGGGAAAATACTTAAGAAAAAAAAAAAAAAAATAAAATGAAAAGGGAAAGGAAGAGGATTTAGGATATTTTATCATTATTTGCTTGTTCTGTATTTTAAAGATTTCTTTATATTTATATTTATCAAGTTAGATTAATTTTTCCCTGTTTTTAGGGGAAAAAAACTAGGTATTTAGGGAAAGTAGGTATTTGGAGAAGTTAGAGAAAAGCCTTTTGCACTTTCCATTCTTTTTTCATATTTTTGTTTTGTTCCTTCGTTTCTTCTTCATTTATTTCTTCTTACCTTTCTTCTTCTTCTTCTTCTTCTTCTTCTTCTTCTTCTTCTTCTTCTTCTTCTTCTTCTCCTCCTCCTCATTATTCTTCTTATAATTCTTTTTTCTTTCGTTTCTTCTTCTTCTTCTTCTTCTTCTTCTTCTTCTTCTTCTTCTCATTATTCTTCTTATAATTCTTTTTTCTTTCGTTTCTTCTTCTTCTTCTTCTTCTTCTTCTTCTTCTTCTTCTTCTTCTTCTTCTTCTCCTCATTATTCTTCTTATAATTCTTTTTTTCTTTCGTTTTTTCTCTCTCTTCTATTTGTTGCTGTTGTTGTTGTTGTTGTTCTTCTTCTTCTTCTTTTTCTCATTCTTCTTCTTATAATTCTTCTGTTTTTCTCTTTCTTCTAATTGTTGCTGTTTTTCTTGTTTTTGTTCTTTTTCTTCTTCTTCTTCTTCCTCTTCTTCTTCTTCCAATTCTTCTTCTTCTTCTTCTTCTTCTTCCAATTCTTCTTCTTCTAATCTCCGTTTCCTCCTTATTTTTCTTCTATTCTTTTTCTTCTGTTTTTTCTAATTCTTGTTGTTCTTTTCTTATATTTTTCCTTCTTTTTCTTTTTACTTTATTCATTATCTCTTATCTTTCTTTCCATTCGTTGACGCCATTGTCTTTTGTCTTGCTTCGATTTCCAACCACACACTCTTACCCCGTTATTACCTTCTTTTTCTTTCTCTTTTTTATTACTTTTTCTTCATTCTTTCTTCCCTCTTCCTTAATTTTACTTGCTCACACTTGCCTTTATTTTTTCCCTGATACCCACCCGCTTTCATTTCAGCTCCATCTCTCTCTCTCTTTCCTTTTATTTTTCTACCTCTTTTTCCTTCTTCCTTAGAACTAAGACTCGCCATGCCGACATATACACAAGGGCGTATCATCCATATTTCTTTCGTACTGCATTGGTTACAAGGAAGCTGCGTTCGGACAGCCCTCTTCCCAACAGACTCCGGAGGCATCCAAAGTAGTTGGTTGGAACTACAACAGTAAAACAACACACCATCCCTGTAAATAGTTTACTGCAGAAGGATGTGCGTCTAAATCCGTTTACTTATATGTTTATGATGTCTCAGTTTGTTCATTTTCATTTTCATGTCTGTCTGTCACCTTTTAACTTAGGTTTTGTAATAACAAATTGTAATCTATCTCTCTCTCTCTCTCTCTCTCTCTCTCTATATATATATATATATATATATATATATATATATACATACATACACACACACACATATATATATTTATATATATATATCTAATAAGTCGATCTGAAAATGTGAATCATTCCATGCATAAATACTGAAAAACATATAGTGATACCACACACACACACACACACACACACACACACATATATATATATATATATATAAAATGTTTAGAGTTACAAAATTTATATACAGTTTTAAAAACTAGGAATTTATTGATTTTAATTTTGTTAGTCTCTAAGGCCGTTTCAACCAACATCTCATCAGGAGACAATCGCTGGATCATTAATTAACGAAAAACAGTAACGAAAATAAAGAGCAAAAAAAAGGGGGGAAAACACGCTAAAATAACAAACAAGTGTATATACTTGTAACGAGGGGAGGGGAAATAACGTGTAAAGAAATTAGCGAGGGGCAGTTAAAATAAAATATCCCCCAACAGATTAAGGGACTTTACAAATTCTTTCTGCCGGCAGAAATATATATATATATATATACAGGGTGTAATTGAAACGTAATTTTATGTATGATGGACTCTCCCATCTTGTAAAAATTATATTTAGACGGGAGAGGATATTAGGTAGATAGAAACACCAGCTTTGAAAATAAGTATTCGAAATCAGAGTTTCACTCTCGCTCGACCTGACACATTATCATCATCGTCGTTGGTTGAATTCGTTGTTGAATATTGGGGTGCTCAGCAACATTTCCTTCTGTGTCCTATGTTGGGTCCAGACCGCAGCCACCGCTTGGTAGGCTGGGTGAATTCATGGGCTTCTCTTTGCTTTCTCTTTATCTATTTGTCTTCTGGTTTGTTTGAAGGATGTTGTTTTTCTTAGAGCAATGCTCTTCTCCAATGTCTTCTTTAACATTATTATATGTAGCACTAAATATTTCACGAAATTAAATAAAAACAGTCGTTATAAACTGAGATTTACATTTATTTATTTTTTAAAAATCATTTCACCCCAAGTAAGGCGATGAAGCCACTATAAGCTAATGAATGTAAAAGACTCTGAGAAAAAATATTAAGGAGATTGACCAATTGAAATTGCATTTAAAATTTTTGAAGAGAAAAAACCTACAAGTAACAAAGTCAGTTATGATTCTGGAAGAGGCATTCTAAAATATATTTAGATTCTTTAAATCTATGTGAAAGTAACTTGAAAACGCACACGGATTTTTAAACTCAAAAGATAATATCGAGTTCACATGACAAAGCAAATACTGAAAGCTTAAAATTCAAAATTCTACCAACGCTGCCAACTATCATATAGACATCGAATTACGTCAGATTTCTTTTCATATTATGACCCCGTCCTGATTATAACGATAAGCTACATCCGCATCCTGGGTAAGACGATAAACAACATCCGCATCCTGGGTAAGACGATAAACTACATCCGCGTCCTGGGTTAGAGGATAAACTACATCCGCGTCCTGGGTAAGACGATAAACTACCTCCGCGTCCAGGGTAAGATGATAAACTATATCCGCGTTCTGAGTAAGAGGATAAACAACATCCGCATCCTGGGTAAGACGATAAACTACATCCGCGTCCTGGGTTAGATAACCACATCCGGATAAACCACATCCGCGTTCTGGGTAAGACGATAAACAACATCCGCATCCTGGGATAAACTGACGCGTCCTTAACGATAAACTCCGCGTCCAGGGTAAGATGATAAACTATATCCTCGTTCTGGGTAAGAGGATAAACAACATCCGCATCCTGGGTAAGACGATAAACTACATCCGCGTCCTGGGTAAGACAAAAAACAAACTGTTTACCCATAGCTGTGACCCTAACAGGTGCTAACACTGCGGGTCAGGGTTAACCTGGGAACACCAGCAATTAAGAAGTGGTTCCACGCTTCTCAAAACCTCCTGATCAGAGGCCTTGCTACTTGCGACGCGGATGTAGTTTATTTGGTTTGGTTTGTTTTGTTCTACTGCATATCAACACCTCAATGGTGATACTTTTTCCAAAGAATCTATAGCTGTTTGTATTGCTGGTATTTTTTTAAAGTATTGCTGATAATAATTTTTCATTCAAAAATTATTGCTAGTAATAATTTTTTTATTACAAATTATTTCTGATATTAAAACTTATTTTTACACAAGTTTGGGTGTTAACTATTTGCCCATTGCTGGGGCACTAACAGGTGCTACCACCCCTGGTCAGGGTTAACCTGGGAACACCAATAAATAAGAGATGGTTTCACGCTCCTCAAAACCTCCTGATCAGAGGCCTTGCTGTTGGACGTAGTTTATCGTCTTACCCAGGACGCGGATGTAGTTTATCGTCTTACCCAGGACGGGCGCTGCAGGTAGACGTAAAAAATACAAAAAAGGGTCGTCTGTTTTAAACACGCATATCAGCTAAAAACAACGTCGACTGCTATATACAGGGTGCGATTGATAAATTTTAACAGTTATATTTACTAAAATTGCACAAAAATATCTTGAAATACTAAAAAGTAAATTTATTCAATAAAATCAACATTGGCTTCAACCACGGCCTCCAGATGACTTCAGAATCTCCTGCAACTCTTCTGGACGGTCTCTTTGTTTAAGTTGGTAAATGCTGCCATAATCATTGCCTTCAGTTTATCTTCGGTGTTAAAAGAAGTTTTGTTTGTCTCTCGCTCATCTACGCCCCACACATAATAAGCAAGGAAGTTGCAGTCTGGGGAGTTATGTGTAAGGGGTGATCTGGTCGCAGGAATTGTCTGACAGCCATGAATGGGTTCTGCTGCTTGTGTGGCATGGTGCAGAGTCCTGTTGCCAGACATAAGGTTTTCCTGCAGCTAATCTATTGACGCAGGGTATCACTACATACACAAGGCACTTAATTTCAGGCTTCGTCTTGAGTCTGAAGTCCTCATCAGCAAATTTGTGAGTTCATTTCTTATCAAAACGAGCAGAATGAAATTTCCTAGCCACCGTACTTTCGTTATCACCATTAGACTCATTAAAATCTTTCTGAATCCTCTGCACTGTTCTCTGATTGACACCCAAACACTCTGAAATGTTCATGTCGGAGTTTCCGGTGCGAATGCCAATTAGTACAACATGCTGTTTCCAAATATTTCTGTCGAAGTGAATTGCATCATGGTGCTCTTTATTTCACAGACGGTGCCCAACTGACCCTACTATACTGTGCAGTCGACAAAATAAAAAATCCCCCCAAAACAAACAACGAACATGCGCAAAATTAAGAATATAAACTAGCGACTATTTACCCATCGCAACCTGTATATGTGTGTCTGTGTGTGTGTACCTGCGTGTGTTTGTATAAAATATATCAAGAATATAAACATGGCGATATACAGTCACCCCCCACGAGGGGGTCATGTGTCACAAGGCCTTTTTAACGTGGGCATTTCCGAGCCATTAGGCTCGGCCAAAAAATAGCCCATTTGAATCCGTATAAACGGGTTCAGGGCCGGTTTTACCTCCCCGAAGGAGACTCCGCCCTTCGGCGTAGCCTCCTTCGGGTTCCGTAGACAGAGAGTTGAACCAAACCGTCGCTCAGAAAGTGAACGATGGGCATATAAACATGGCTCTTTCACGCAGACCTTCCAATGTATAAGATGTCAACTGGAATGACTTAAAAATTGCAAGCTTCTTCAAAATGCCGGGTTGAATAAAAAGAAGACCATGTAGATCTGCGCAGACCCCACGGAGGTACCCACGGGGGCGGGGCCCACGGTTATGCGCACACAGTTCCTATCAGCTATGATATATTTTGAGTCGGGATCAATGAGGGCAATGTCATGCAAAACAACTTAATGTATGTTCTCAGGATCAATGCCCAATACCAACATCGATATATGAGACATAGTGATCAAACCATTGATCAAATAGGCTATCTGTACGCGTTCTTTAGGACTCTGCTCCTTTTTACATGGGCCAAG
Organism: Acanthosepion pharaonis; assembly: GCA_903632075.3. Taxonomy (NCBI): domain Eukaryota; kingdom Metazoa; phylum Mollusca; class Cephalopoda; order Sepiida; family Sepiidae; genus Acanthosepion; species Acanthosepion pharaonis. Next base: position 759,500 of record CAHIKZ030000091.1, on the reverse strand, counting down.
AAAGCCATGAGTGGTTGGTAGAGAATTATTTTTGCGATCATATCTACCTGTCATGTAAAACAGAGGGAGATATATCATAAAGTCACTCTCACAATACCAACGAATCTTTGTAGGTGGTAATCTGAAAGAGATGTGTGAGCAGTGCAGTTTTTTCAGAAGCTGTATCGTGTTTTCATCATCTGAAGGCGGGTCTGTTAAAGAAACATATATGATGTCTAATTTGAAAATGTCTTAAATTCTTTTCAAATTACACACATTTTTTAAAGAATATATTTGTCCAGTTTATTTGCGTCTTCCCTTTATTGGTACAGAGGGTGAGACGTTATCTAAACAAATTTCACGTGTGATTAAAAGCTGTTATTTTTCGGCTAATTTTCGGGTAATTTTTGTTACCCGTCCTGTTTTCTCTTCCATTCGTAAGGACGTCCCCCCGCCATCCTGTTAATTCAGTGATTTATAAATATAAGTGTAGTTGTGGACTCGACTACATAGGGAGGATGTTCTAACGTTTGGATCTGAGAATAAAACAACACTTACCCCCCAGGATTTTGAATCCGGATGCCAGGAAAAGCCAACTAATTAACATTTCTGGCTCTTCTATTGCAGAGCATCTTATAAATATTAGGAATTGTGTGTTTGGTTTTAGTGGTGACCGTTTTTCGATTTTATCTAGGTCCTACACCTCATATCACCTCAAGTTTCAAGAGTCCTTGTATATCAGATCCCGTGGGCCTTCCCTTTGTAAACAGAGGGAATGCTTACTGGGTCTGAATGTTATTGGACTCTAGCTTTCTTGAAATTCATTTTTCTTTCTCTTCCATTCGTTATATTAATTTAATTTACACGCTTATATATTTTTTATATCCCAGAAAATAAACTTGATAAGGCTGGGACGAAACCGGTTGTTCTTTTTTAGCTTTTTAAAAATGCCATATAAATTTTGCTTATTCCTAGCTATCGTTAAATTTTGTACCATAAGAAACTTATTTAAATATATTTGTTGTTTGGTTGGTTGATTTTTTTAAAAATCGTATTATCCCATGCAAGGCAGTACATCCACTAGAGACACAAGTTGGTACGGAGTGTGAACGAATAAGAAAAAAGAGAAACATTATTAAGGACTGCGAACAATAGAAGTCTAATAACGAAGACAGTAGATAACGATTGGCATTTGATAAAAGTTGGCTGGAAAACCTGGAACCGGAAGAGAATTCTACAAGCGAGAACAATCATATCAACCTCAATGGATTATTTAAATATTTTGTATGCCATTTTATGATTTCAACTATAGATATTTTGTAGGCAATGTTACACTTTCAGAGCAAATTTATGTTTTATGGATATATAGTTTATAAATAATAAAATGTATTGTTCATGAATATATTGCTCGTAATTTCGCTACAAAAATATATTGTTGATAATTTTTTTTTACAAAAATGTATTCCTGGTGATATTACTATAAAAATGTATTTTCATACTTTTTAGTGCTGTATTAATAGTCATATTGCTGTTAAATTTGCTTGTTGGTAATTTTACTATTAAATATATTGTTGGCCATTTTAGTACAAAAATGTATTGTTGGTATTTTTTAATAAAAATGTATTGTTATTATTTTATTATAAAAATGTATATTTTTATACTTTCCTAATGTTTTGATTTTTGCTTGGTGGGGGGTTTCCCTATTTGACCAAATCTGGAACCCTGACAGGTGCTATCACTCGAGCCAAGAACAAAAGCATTTAGAGGTGGTTCCACGCTCCTCAAAAACTCCAATAATATATATGTAATAATAATATAATATACAATATTAATATATATACAATATTAATATAATATACAATAATAATATATATGTAATATTAATATAATATACAATAATAATATATATGTAATAATAATATAATATAATACAATGTAATAATATAATATACAATAATAATATATATGTAATAATAATATGATATACTCTAATAATATATATGTAATAATAATATAATATACAATATTAATATATATGTAATAATAATATACAATATTAATATATATATGTAATAATAATACAATATACAATAATAATATATATGTAATAATAATATAATATATAATATTAATATAGATGTAATAATAATATACAATATTAATATATATATGTAATAATGATATAATATAATAAAAGAGGGGGAAAATGGCAAAAAAAACCTGTTTTATTCTCCCCGCCTTTTAAATATTATATTGTATTCTTCCACGTTTCCTTTCAGTTGATTTATCACTCGTTAATTCTCGTTAGCCATTTACTGGTCTCTATCGATTCTTTTGATGAGGTGTTGGCCCCCTCCAAAAATGTAACCTTTTAGGAAAAAAATATGCGGTTTTGCCTGTTTAAAACTATATACAAGATCTGTGGTATCAGACATTTGTGTGTGTATATATATATATATATATATATATATATATATATATTTAGTTGGATAGATGTGAGTTTGTGACCTGGGTTTCACGCTTTAAGATCGTCAGACAATTTGTCACAAACTCACATCTATCCAACCAAATATATTAACTCTATCTCTGATATTGAGCGCTTTTCTATATAAGTACCGCATATAGTATATAAATAATTATACATATATATATTTATTTATATTTATATATACACTTTTCACATATATATATATATATATATATATATATATATATATATATATATATATATATTCTTTTTTGTGTGGGTGTGTCTGCGTGCGTGTGTGTATTTAAACATATATTGTTAAATATAACAGACAATGTCTATTATGTTTGATCATGGCCGTTCTAAACTCCGTATAGTTGCTTTAAGTCCGAGTGAAAATAAAGATTAAAATTTTCCAACATTTGGATACTTTTTTATAAAGCTGCCCCCCTTTGATCTAACCTTTCGGTAGACATGAGACATCTTCAGAGTGGTTATGCGGACATTTCAAAAAATATTTTCACCATCAAAGACGATATTCTGTTCTGTTATAGCAGATTGCTATGCGACGATAACGGTCGCGAATAATATATATATATATATATATATATATATATATATATATATATATATATATATATATATATATATATATATATATATATGAATATATGATATAGGAGAGGACGTATGTGAAAAAAATCTGGGACGTAGATTTAGACTTTGGTAAGATTTCATAGCGACACTCTCAAGAATTTTCCTTCTAAATAAGTTACTCTCTCTATTAATAAATGTGCTAGCCTTCCATCAGGTAAGTTTTCCTTTTGTCTTTATTCATATTGTTTTTTTTTTACAGATATAATATATTTCTTATCTATACCTGAATTTTTACTCTCACACACACAAAACACACACTCGTGTGTGTGCATATATATATATGTGCGGTTGTGTGTGTGTTATGTATGTATACAAACAGACATGTTCTTTTGGATTGTCTGGCATTTTTAAGAAGACGATACACATGCAAGTGTGTCTATGCATATATATATATATATATATATATATATATATATATATATATATATTACTATAAAGATTATTATTAGTTTATATACATTCTTGAGTTGTTTTTTTTAATTTTATTTTCTTAAAGAATGAAATTAATGACTACCAACCCAAATCGAGAAATCCTACAAAGGTTATTTCTCATCAATGTCACTGTTAATGAAAGTGAAAATCAGATAAGACAACTAAATCCTGTGTACCCACTAATAATATTTATAATAATAAAAATAATTTCGGATTAAAGACATTCATTGAAAAATTAATATATATAAGAGCACTTTTATACCAGAAGGCTATTTTCGGGCAGACTCTATTCAGAGCTACTGATTTAAACCCTGGATATATATATATATATATATATATATATATATATATATATATATATATATATATATATATATATATATATATATATATATATATCGTCTTCTTAAAAATGCCAGACAATACAAAAGAACATATGTCTATATGCGATCTCTATGGCCTGAATATATATATGCACACACACACACACACACACACACACACACACACACACACACACACACACACACACACACACACACACACACACCTCTCATACATGCATATATATACATGCATATATATGCATATATATATATATATATATATATATATATATATATATATATATATATGTCCCAAAAACAATTATATAATATCTATATTCCGAATATATTTATATATATATATATATATATATATATATATATATATATATATATCCATGGCATGTGAAGCCATGTTCATTTCAGACAGACATGCACGCATATATACTTATGTATTTAAGCATGTATGTACATATTCGCCTCAAGTATCTACAACCTACGAAACTAAATTCCTACAGCCGCCCCATACACGTGTATGTATGTATATATATATATATATATATATATATATATATATATGTTGTGCAATATTCACGAAAATAAATTTGTACACTGTACCACCCATTATATATCTATATATTCAATTATATATTGCGTATGTATATGTATGTACATACTTTACTTATGTATGTATGTAAGCGTTTTAGAAATACGTATTAAGTGTAAAGGCTAAAGGAAAGAAAAGGAAAGAAAAAAGATTTACAGAAACATATTTTTCAGGATAAGAATTTAATAGAAAAAATATCTTCAAGTGAATGACAAGGAAAAATTCGCAAAAAATAAAAAAAAAAATATTTGAAAAAATTTTAGAAAAAAATGATGAGCAGATAAAAAAAAGGAAAAATCCTAAAGAAGAGAAGAAAGGAAGACGTGAGGAAGTTTTTTTTTTTTTCTTTTCCAAATAAATGAATGTAATTCGTTTTGCTTGGTTCCACCAAACTCTCCGAAGGCTGACAGCGAAATTACCTCAAAGAAAAATTAAGCAAAAACACATTAAAAAGAACTGAAGACCATAAGAGGATAATCTTATAATGTTTTCTTTTTGGCTTTTTTTTTTTTTTTAAAGTAACGAAGAAGGAAAATGGAGACAGAATTCGAATAAATTATTTGTCATTGACAAATAAAAAACGGAAAGTAAAAATTAAGAAAAAATATTTTCTTAAAATAATTGGAGTTAAAAATATAGAACTTACAGAATATATATATATATATATATATATATATATATATATATATGTAGAGAGAGAGAGAGAGTGGGGGGGAGGGAGAGAGGGAGAGAGAGAGAAAGAGAGAGAGAGAAAGAGAGAGAGAGAAAGAGAGAGAGAGGGCACGCTGGAGTGGCGGCTTGCATTGAGGAATCGGAGAGCCGAGTTCGAATTCCAGTCGAATCCATTACATTCACTTACGTGCTAACACCCTTGTGAAAGGTATGAATCCTATTCTTATCCCTCTAGCTATGGGTAAATAACAGGACAGACTGGGTTCTATAGCCTTGAATGACAACTGGTCTAGGAGAAGGGCAACTCTGAATTCAAAACCTGCGTAGTGAACCAGGTCTCTGTATTCGGCCCTTCAAAAAGTGTGGATGGTTCTGTACAAAAGCCTTCAACACTATAATCAAATCTCATCTGCTGGTGTAGGGCTCTCGGTTTGCTAGGAACTGATCTGCTTGACCCTCATTCGTCGAATTCGACGGGAGAGTTGAGCACACACACACACACACACACACACACACACACACACACACACACATTTATATATATATATATATTGGTTGGTGCAAAAATAATGTCGTTTTTTTTGAGGTTCAACTTCAAAAGAGAAAACGACAATATTTTTGCCCCAACCTAATATATATATATATATATATATATATATATATATATATATATATATATATAGAGAGAGAGAGAGAGAGAGAAAGGGAGTGAAAAAGAAACAGGTAGACAGACAGAGAAGGATTAAATAGATGTGAATATGTAATGGCAAGATTAACTGTTTCCTTATAAGGAAACATTTGGCATTCATTAACCGAGCAGCCAGTACTTCTGTCAGAACAATGTTTCAGGAAAATATTTTTTTACAATCATATTCAACTAGTACAAGCCCCAAGAGTCGCTGGTGATAGAGGATTACAGAGTAAGAGGCACAACTTATGCGGATATGTGGGGAAGATATCAGTTAACCCTAAATTTGAACAGGTTAAAACGGTAGTGATCAGGGAGGCAGTAACTGCTTCGTGGGAAGAAACTGCTTCAGTGGAACTTACATCTCACTAATGAAATACGAAGAAAATAAAGGCGGTTCGTTACAATGTGCCTGACTTGCCGGCTCTTAACCGCGAAGATTAAATCTGGTGGAACCAGGAATGTTATTCGTCTGAACACTTTCTATAGAAATAGTGATAGAACAGCGAGAGGCGTGCGACGTTTCGCCTGTGAGGAAAGTGGTTGTAGGGTAGAAAATAATTCGTCTCCCACAATGACGCGGAGGCGTTCTTGAATCTATCGAGACTGGAAAGTGATTACTGGGCAGCCACTGTCAATATACGGTAGCTCTGCTCCATCTCCGGTCTGATCTGGATCTTGTAATTATAGGGAATAGGAGGAGGAGTCAGGTACTTACTGGAGCGGTACAGAGGACCAACTATTTTTCCAGCATCTTTAGCTATGAATCGTATGTATGAGCTCCACTTGAGGTTTGGGTTGAGTTTAAATCCCAATAAGCGCTCAAAGCACGGGGACTCTCTGAGGAAACTTCCGTTCATCGCGATTAATGAAAGTTATCATAACTTTCATTAATCACGAACACTTTCCGTAGAAATAGTGATAGAACAGCGAGAGGCGTGTGACGTTTCGCCTGTGAGGAAAGTGGTTGTAGGGTAGAAAATAATTCGTCTCCCACAATGACGCGGAGGCGTTCTTGAATTTAGGGTGTCGGCAATATAAATTTATTCTTGTATTATAAATAATATAATAAATAAATAGTGTTTAATATTTTGCAGCAAATTATCCAGAAAAAAAAACGTAATAATTCACTTTCATCATATGCTTGGGTTTTATTAAAATTCTAATTATCACTTTAAAAAAAAAATATTGCCGAAATTAAAATAAATAGCAAAAATAAATAGTTAACCCGTTGGGGACGGAACCTGATTTGAAGTTTCAGTGCCAAGATGGGGCCTTTTTCAAATGCCTTCACTTAAAACACAAAAATTAATGTTAAATGAAAGACTAAGCAAACTATCATAGAAACCTCTATTGAAAGGGCCGGATGTGCAAGAAATGCAAGAAGCAATCTGATTGGCTGATACGAAGACCAGCCAGCTAATCTCGAGGTTTGTATTATCGTGCCGACGGATCGATCAAGTCGTCTTTTTCATCATTTGACTTTTCGGTCTCTAAGGGTTAAAAAATAATAGCAGTATCCTTTTGACATTCCGATTTTTTTTTGTGAGCACGAAGAACAAAGATTACCAAAAAATTCTTGCCCTATTAAAACTATCATTTTCAAATAAACGTTTTTTTTTGTTTAAATTGATGGGGGATAATAATGGTGATTTTTTTTTTTACAAGAGAGAATTAAGAGTTTTGTTTTTAAAGTGTTTGTCAAGTTCCAATAATTAATCCACGTCCAGCCACTGGACAGAGGATCACAATGAAACAAACATTCCTTAAACATAGTAAGAAATATACATTTGATAATTATTTTTATAAAAGTTTTCCATTGATATAAAATAAACTCACTGCACCTTCTCGGCCTAACATTTTCTACTGACATGAAATGATACGGTTGTATTGAATCAATTGCTACGTCTGCTGAGAGGAAAGTTAGTTTACTGTGTCGTACTAGACAATCTTCCTCGGCATAGTCTATTTGACATCTTTATAGAGACTACCATACCTTCAAATATTGTATATGGTTGCTACATCTGGTCTGGTGATTCTGTTATATAACTAGAAATTCTCGACAAAATCAAAAGAATAATTTGCTATATTATCTTTCCTGACTTGGCATCTCGGCTTCAATCATTTTCCCGCCGTTGCAAGATACATTTTCTGTGCAATTTATGTAGATATTTTCATAACAATTGTTCTGATGGGATTTCTTCTTTGGTAGATTAACTTTACGAATTTAAGCGTAAATTGGAGGGAGGTGAGGTAGAGTAATGGTTAACGGTTCGGACAGAGAAATCGGAGAGCCGACTTTGAATTCAAGTCGTGTTCATTACATTCACTTATAGAAAGGTATGAATCCATCTCTTCTCTCTCCCCCAGCTATGGGTAAAATAACCTTGGATGACAACCAGTCTAGGAGAAGGAAAACTCTGAATTCCAATCAGTCTGGAGAGGTTTGAGCACCGCCAGGCTATCATGTGCAGGAAGCAGCGCCGCAAATACGGCTGCAGAAACCGGATCGCCCTATCCTAAAAGTATGTCTACGTGCGGCTGGGGACGGCTTGTGGATGTAAATACCAACTGAAAGTCTCACGTTCTCGGGTGCGGCGTTAAAAAGGAGCCGAATGGAAGCGAAAGGAACTAACTGGCAGCTACGTCTCATTATTTTATAAGTGAAATTGCAACTGTAACGTTCGATGCTAATAGTTTCTTCATGTGTAGAGTCTCCGCGTCCTTGTGGGTGACAAATAATTTTCCACCCTGCAAGCCAACTCTCACAGAGGAGGCGATGCAAGCCTCCCACTGCTCTATTACTTATGGAACACTCTTTCCACCACTTACTTCTATGCCAACTTCTTTCTTTTTATGTGTCGTCTCCCTTCAGGAGGTAAGCGATCATCGTTCTCCACTTCCTTCTATTCACCCTGTGAGTTTCAGATTCTCTAGGCCTTCCTTTCTGATTACGTGTCCCAGAAATTTCAGCTGCCTCTTCCTGAGAATAAGCTTCCTACTTGTTTGCATCCTCTCCAAAACTTCATCGTTGCTCACATGTTCGGTCCATGATATCCTTAGCATCCTTCTGTAGAACCGTGTCAACTAAGATCTTCAAAAGTATAATGCAACTTCAATTATCATTTTGTGTCACCTTGAATTTATTTATTTATTATTATTATGCCTCTTGATTCCTTGGGGAACATAGGGCCGCAACAACATCTCCCCAACAGACGCGGTTCTGGGTGATCCTCTTCAGCTCGACCTGTATTATGTCGGCTGCCTTCACCTATGCGTCAACACTTCTGCGCCAAGTCTGTTTTGGTCGACCCACTTTTCGCTTTCCTGTGGATTCCAGTCAAGGGCCTGCCTGGTGACACTAGAAGCAGGTTTGCGGGGGGGTGGTTGATCTATCCCCATTTCCGTTTCTTGATGTCAATCGTGATTGGGGCTTGTCTGGTCCTGCCCCACAATTGATTGTTGGAGATGACTTTCCTTGGGGATTCCAGACAAGTGCCTGCCTGGTGACACTAGAAGCAGACTTGCAGAGTGTGTGGCCGATCCATTCCCACTTCCGTTTCTTGATATCAATCTCGTTTGGGGCTTGATAAGCCGTAGAAAACGAATCTATCTATCTATCTATCTATCTATCTATCTATCTATCTATCTATCTATCTGTTTCATTCTATTCAATGTTTCTATCTATCTATCTATCTATCTATCTATCTATCTATCTGTTTCATTCTATTCAATGTTTCTATCTATCTATCTATCTATCTATCTATCTATCTATCTATCTATCAAATTACGTATAAGAATATATTGTTGAGCACTTACGAAAATAAATTCCGACTCACAATCAATGAACGGACATTAGATCAAATTTTATTTTTCAATAAATTTCTCGTGATCTTATCTCAAGAATTTTCAAAGACATTGGAAGTGGATTTTAATACTTACCCTCGAGGTATAAATAACAATCATATATAACAATTATATTTACATTCAAGCAAGCAGAGAAGTTGGCAAGCCAAAAATTATGGCGTCGGGGTCAGTTATCTTTCAGCAAGAACATAAATATTTCTATTTGTAAAATAAAATAAAACAGAAGAAGTCAGCATCTGATAAAATATAATTTCAATATAACTTAAGTCATTTTGGAAAATCTATTCTTGTGATTCATTTTACTAAGCAATTATATGATTCTATCTATCTATCTATCTATCTATCTATCTATCTATCTAAATCTGTTCATATCTATCTATCTATCTATCTATCTATCTATCTATCTCAGCTTTTTCATATGTATCTATAAGGATGAATCAATACGTCTGTAGCCTGACTCAGTTACTAGCTGAATTTTATATGAAACCTTTATTGGATAACATTTGATTTATGTTGAGTTAAGTGAATTCAATATATTTATTGATATATGTACACAGATCTATCTATCTATCTATCTATCTATCTATCTATCTATCTATCTATCTATCTATCTATCTATCTATCTCAGTCTGTTCCATATCTATTTATCTATCTATAATCCTCCACTTAAACTGGAAGATATTTTGCAAGAAGACTGGTGCTTATTGGAGCGCGGCAATCATCTTAGGGGAACCTATAACTGTGTGAGGGTTTAACAATTCAATATTGTGTAAGAGAAACGGCGCACACAGATGATTTGTTTAAAGTGGTAATCATGTGTGCAGGAACATCCACATTTTCGGAGAGAGTAACAGCAAAATAATGGCGCATAGTGTGCCAGTGTTTCATTGAAGAGAATTCCTCAAGATTGCGTACTAAAAATGAATTCAAAATGTCCCCAAACATTCCTCCTTGTACCAGTTAGACGTCCATACTATATCTGGGTTAAAATAAAGGCCTTTTTTATCTGTAGCGTCTCCGCGTCCTTGTGGGTGACAAATAATTTTCCACCCTGCAACCCAACTCTCACAGAGGAGGCAATGCAAGCCTCCTACTGCTCTATCGCTATTTCCGTGGAAAGTGCTCGGACGAGCTACATTCCTGGGTTCCACCAGTTCGAACTCTCATGGCTAAGAATCACCATGCCACACCCTTTGTAGCAAACTACCCGCATCCCCTCTATATTTCATCGGTGCAAAGTAAGTTCCACTCCAGCAGCTTCTTCTCGCGAATCCCTGCACTGTGGACCCGGCTCCCAAGATTATGCTTTCCCGAATACTACTAACTTAACCTGTTCCAGTCTAGGTTTAGGCGTTATCTGCATAAACTGTACACTCTACCTCGATTGGCACGGGAGCTTTTTAAAACGTGAATATCACCATAAAAAATACAACAAACAGAATACAGAAAAAAGAAAGAAAAATAATTATTGTTTGTGTTATTTTACTGAATAAACTTGTTCCGTTTTTTCATATTTGAACACGTACATACACAAAATTATAGACGGACATAAGGCAAGGATGTGTCGTCTCATCGGATTTATTCCCACTCTATAGCAAGGCTATTCTAACGCCACTAGAGATCCGACTAGGATATTTTATCGGTGGGCGAAATTTCTCTTTTACCTTCGGTCCTCGTGCCGCATCCCACCTCTCGTGGAGATGAAGTAAATCCTTTTTTTCATTTCTTCATTTCAGCGACTACAATGTAAGCTCTCTTAGGAGATAGCGTTTCCCACTTGTTGGAAGACACCATGAACATTATACACGCATACACGTACGTACGTACATTCACCAAAATACGAACATTCACCAAAGAACAAACACCAATGTTACACACACACACAAATGTTATTGTCCATTGTAAAATTGTTTTGTTTAATACATATATTAGTTTATATATGTATATATATATATCGGTCTTATTTGTCTTCTTCATCTTCGGTTGGACATAACTTGAGTCCGCCATTTTTCTTGTAGCTTGACCTTCTTCTAGCAGGAAAAATATACGCACGTGTTTTCTTCTCATCTTCACCCCCCCGGTCCTCTACAACAGTATAAAATACGCAGATGACACTGGGTCAAAGGCAGGCACAGAAGGAAAGACTACAGGAGCTTGTAGGCAAGGCTAGTAAAGGAAAGCAATAAGAAAGGACTAATCATTATTTAGAAGAAGGCAGATCGTTAGCAAAATGGGGAACCCACCCAAGATGAGATCTACAAATTGGAGATGTCAAAATCAAGCAAGTACAGAATATTAAATATCAGGGAAGAGTTTCAGCAGAAGATACAGAATGTGACACCGAAATCAAGGTAAACAATGAAATATCAAAGATGCCTCCTAAAAGCTAAGCAAAGTACGAGGAAACATTGAGTGAATATAATTGTTGTGGAATTTGCTTAATAAATTTTAAACACGATATTCTAACCAGTTTTTTTATTTTTATTTTTTTATTTTTTTTTTAAGCATTCATCCCCAAGCAAGGCGGGAAGCCACTAGCACGTAAAGGGTTACAGAGTGGAAGCGAGAACAAAGAGAAATGATAGAGGAAAGGATGAACAGACAGAGGATAGATCAGGGCATCGATTGACGTTACATTTGAATAGTTGGAGATTATAGTTATCAGGAAAACAAGAAATGAGGAGGGAGTTCCACAGGCGAGAGGTGCGAGACATGAAGCTATTGGAGTAGAAGAGACGGCTACATTTAACAGTTTCAACAGTGTAAGGGTGAGAGTGGGATGCCAGCCTCGTAGGGTGCTTGAATTCATGAAGTCTGGGAACCAGCGAAAGCAGCTCATCGGAGTAGTTACCATGTATTTGTAAAAAAGACAGAGGGAGGCAACGGCACATCTGTGAGAGGGCGATTGCAGACGAGATGCCAGATCAGGGCTTATTACATTGCATATCCGTCTTTGGATTTTATCAAGGACCTTGAGACAATTAGAAGGGGCTCCAGATCTTATATGGCAGCAATACTCCATGCAAGGGCGAATGGTTGATTTGTAGTTTTATAAATATCTTGATTTTTTTTTTTGCAATTAATGAATTTAAATTCCACACTCCTTAAATTAAGAGAACTATTTTATTAATAAAATTACAAAAGCGAAAAAAAAAAAAAAAAAAGAGTCGAAGAAGCTACCGATCGTTTAGTGCTGTTCCTGAGTCATCCATTAAACCCTTTCGTTGGTATTTTCCCTTTTCCAGCGATTCCCAACCCTATTTTTTTTGTCAAAATCCAAAAATCAATTTCTCAGCTTTCATTAAACCCGGCGACCGCGAAGGGGATGAGAATTAAAAAGAAGAAATTATAACGAAAAATTAGCTTTAAAACTGCTAAAAACATGTTTTAATCAGATAAAAAAAAACGAAAAAAAAAGTTAAACTTTTACGGAACAAAAAAAAAGTGTTTATTATTCTGTTTTTATATCTCCGTCTTTATAATCAAAGTTCCAATTTAAATTTCGAATCCGGAGGTCATTTTTTTCCGAAGCTTATGTCCTTGTCATTAATTTGTTTATAACTTGAGGCGTAGATTTTCTATGCCGCCTAAAAATATAAAAAAAAAAGAGGTAAAGAAAAGAAAAGAAAAAATAAAGAATAGCGTAAAAAAATTTAATTTGTTAAAATTGTTCCTGACGGCTTTTAATAAAAAAAGTAAAAAACAAAAGGAGAGAGAGAGAGAGAGAGAGAGAGAGAGAGAGAGAGAGAGAGAGAGAGAGAGAGAGAGAGAAAGGGAAAGAAAGAGTTAAGACAAAAAAGAAAGGAAAAAAAAAGAAACAGGACCAAGGGAGGTAAGCAAGACAGAAATTGTTTATATCTTTTAGGATGCGGTAAAAAATATTTAAATCTTTTTGTTAGTTTCTATTTTTCATCTCCAATGTATTTTTTGTAATTTCGTATTCTGAAAATCGTCTTCTATGTTTTGTAGACTCCCCCACTCAAAAAAAAAAATGACCGCTAATTATTTTATGTTTTTTAAACAATTTTTTGTATTGTTATTTTTTTTAATAAACTTACAGTTTTTAACGAACATCTCAATGTAAATTCATTTTCTTTCTTTCTTTGTCCATGACAACATTTATTTGTTAAATTGTTTATTTCTCTTTTTTTCTTTCTTTCTTTCTTTCTTTCTTTCTTTCTTTCTTTCTTTTTTTCTTTCTTTCCTTCTTTCTTTCTTACTTTTTCAACTTTTAACTCTCTAAAATATTGTTTTTAGATAATAGTTTGTTTTTCTTAAGAGATTTCGGAAAAAAAAATCTTTCTTTTATTCTTTTACTTTCTTTATTTCAGTTTTTGTTCTTCTTTTCTCTGTTTAATTAATTAATCAATCCAATCATCCTTCTTTCTTTTTAATCAGTGATTTTTCCAATTTCCTAATGATTTTTATTCTTCCATTTTTTTTTAACTAAAGACAATTTCTGCAAAAATTACAAATTTAAAACGATTAAAAGGACTTGACTCTTTCGTTATTCAAAATATCACATGTCCGTTGACTTGCCAGTTGGCCACTAAATATTGTAGACATTTATTCAGGTTTTTTATACATACTATACACGCGAGTAAGTAACACATAATTATATATATATATATATATATATATATATATATATATATATATATATATATGTAATTATATATATATATATTATTATATATATTATATATATTATAATATAAAATATATTATCATATATATTATATATATATATATATGCATATTATATTATATATATATATATATATTATTTTTATACATACTCACACGCGAGTACGCACACACACACGCACACACACACATATATATATACACACAATTATATATATATATATTATTATATATATATATATATATTATATATATATATATATATATATATATATATATATATATATATATATATATATATATATATATATATATATATATATATATATTTAAGCATTACGCCTGAGCAAGGCGTGAAGCCACTAGGATGCAGGGGGGTTAGAAGATTTGGAGCGAGAGCAGAGGAGGATAGAAGAAAGGATGAGGAGAAGGATAGTGGGTAGATCAACGTAACTGGAGATGCCGATTGTCATTACATTTGAATAGTTGGAGATTATACCTCTCAGGGAAACAGTAATAGGGAAGGGTGTTCCACAGGCGAGGGGTGAGAGGTATGAAGCTATTGGAGTAGAAGAGACGGCTACATTTAAAAGTTTCTACAATGAAAGGGTGAGAGCGGGATGCCAGCCCCGGAGGGCGCTTGAATTCATGGAGTCTGGGAACCAGTGAAAGCAGCTCATCGGAGCAATTACCATGAAAGTATTTATAGAAAAGACAGAGAGAGGCGACGGCGCGTCTGTGAGAGAGTGACTGTAGACGAGACGCCAGATC
The DNA here is from genome assembly GCA_903632075.3 of Acanthosepion pharaonis. NCBI lineage: Eukaryota > Metazoa > Mollusca > Cephalopoda > Sepiida > Sepiidae > Acanthosepion > Acanthosepion pharaonis. Next base: position 744,387 of record CAHIKZ030000091.1, on the reverse strand, counting down.
AGGGCCAATTATATTACATATCCGTCTCTGGATCTTGTCAAGAACTCCGAGGTAAACAGAAGGTGCACCAGACCATATATGGCAGCAATACTCCATGCAAAGGCGAATGGCTGATTTGTATATTTGAAGTATCGATTCCAGGGAGAAAAATTTCCTGGCGCGGCATAGAGAGCCAACTTTCCTCACGGTGGACGAAGCAATTGACTCAATGTATTTGTTCCATCTCAGGTCAGCAGTCCGAGCAGACGCAGAGAGTTGCTCTCAAGAAGTTGAGCATCAGACATTTTAATGGGGGGGGTGCAGGGAAGGATCTCTATGGTGATTAATAGAGAGTAGTTTAGTTTTTGAGGCGTTAAAGTTGACCAGCCAATTCTTGCCCCAATTAACAACCGATTGGAGGTCCATCTCAAGACGAACGGCCAGGTTAGTTTTGTCAGCAACACTAGATTTGTTTTTGAGGCAGGAGTAAATTGTAGCGTCGTCCGCGTAGATGCCAACTTGGGAATCTATGGCGTCAGAAAGGTTGTTGATGAAAATAAGGAATAGAGTAGGGTCAAGGATGGAGCCTTGGGGAACACCTGCGTTCGTGGGATAGGTACTGGAGGATAATCCGTTGAGAACGACCTTCATTTTACGGTTTGACAGGAATGATTGTATTAGGTCAAACAATCGACCTGTAATACCATAACCCTGGAGCTTGCGAAGAAGGCCGGCATGCCAAACCCTGTCAAACGCTTTGGAGATGTCTAGGGCCACGACACGAGCCTCACCGTTATTTTGAAGGGCTTGGTAGACGGTTTCAGTAATAGCCGTAAGCACATCAGCTGTAGATCGGGCGTAGCGGAAACCATATTGATTGTCTGAGAGCAGGTCGTGTGAAGTAAGGTGGTTAACCACTTCGGCGTTGATTAGGGCTTCGAAGACTTTGCCGAAGAGAGGTAGGAGACTAATAGAACGGTAATTAGAGGGGTCAGAGGGGTCTCCAGAGTTCATAAAGACAGGAACAATGGATGAGGACGTCCAGCATTCAGGAAAACAGGATTCCTTGAGGCAGTAATTATATAGTTTAGAGAGGTAGAACTCAATTTCCAGGACAGATTAAGAATATAATATAAAAGTCTGAAACACTAATATTCCATGGTTATAATTTATTACATTGGACTTATAAATTCAAAAAGACTGTAGGTCTGATAGATTGGATCGTGATTACGATTCCAATGTAATAAATTATAACCATGGAATATTAGTGTTTGAGCCTTTTATATTATATATATATATATATATATATATATATACTTGACGTAATTTTCAGTTGACCATATAAATACATATTTCTAAATTCTTTTAGTTTCTAAGGACATTTTGTTTGTTGTTAATAGTTGCTTCATTTTAATAAATTCATTTCCTTTTTGCCTTGAAAAGTTTACACTGGACGAAACGCGTTGGCTAATAATAGTTTTTCTATTGTCTTTTACCTTTATACATATTGTCGTTTTCTACACGTTAATTCTGAAAAATATTTCACACACACGGACACACACACGCATACACACACACATATATATGGGATAACGATATATTAATTTTTAGCTATCAAAATCTGAGATACTGGTCATGGGAATTTTCTAAAATTTGCTTGAGTTTATATGGAATTAACTTTATATATATATATATATATATATATATATATATATATATATATATATATATATGATGGTGCCTTTTGTTTCACACTTATGCATGCTAGCAGGGTCGTTTTTTAGAGAAAATCAGGTAAGGGAAAGACATATTTCATTTGTGATTTCTTAAGTGTGATACTAGCCCAGCCTTTGCTGCATTTGACAAAGCCACACTGACAGATGAAATTTGTTAAAGCAGGATTTCCAGAGCTTGACAAAGCTGATCACGGTGCTTTAGTCTTCAAAACCCTTCAACTTAATGAAACATGTCTTACTTCACTCCTTTCGGTTTGAGGTTTGGGCTTCCCAGGTTTTCATATCAAAGTTGAAACGCTTCAAATTGTCTTTCAATTTGTCCTTCAAGTTTGGTAGTTCTCTATACAGCATCATCCATTCTCACGAAAATGACCATCCCACCTAAGTTGTATCTTTGCTAGAATAGTGTCAACGCCTGTGATGTTGTTTCATTTCTTCCGTATTGCACTATTCTTGACCCTGTCATCCCAAATGGTACGAAAACAGCGCATGTGAATGGCGTCAAGCTGATTTATGTGCCTGCTGTACAAGTTTCAGCACCATAGAGAGGGGTTGAGAGAACGACTGATCTGTATATGTCAATCTTGGAGAGACACGTCTTTGGTGTTCCATAACCTATGTTTAAGATTACCGAATACTGTGCTGGTTTTGACTATTCTGGATTGGATTTCTCTGTCCATTTTTTCCATCAGAAGAGACTGTTGAACACCTCAACAGTTTTTAATGCCGTACCATCAATGAATACGGAAGGATTTGTGAGAGATGGATTGCCTGGTACTGGATGGTACATTAGCTCAGTCTTCTTTATATTGATAGTGAGTCTAAATGTTTTCGCTGTTTCAGAGAATTTTTCAAGGATAATTTGAATGTCTTCTAGTTACAATTGTGCTTTTAAAAGTTGCTGATTGTATAGACCTCCATTTGTTCTGAATTAAACATTGACTCCTTCACTTGAGTCAGAGAATGCTTTCTCAAGCATAGACAAAAAAGTACAAAGAGAAGAAGAGCAAGAATGCAAATTTGCTTAGTAGTATTAGAGACGAAAAAGGCGTCCGATTGCTCACTTCCAGACCTTACAGAAGCTTTCATTCCTTCGTGAAAGGAGATAATAATATGGAACATTTTTTCTGGAACACCTAATTCTGACAAAACTTTCCAAAGAGCAGTTCGAGATACAGTACCGAAAGCCTTTGTGAAGTCTTCAAAAAACAATAGATCCTTGTTTTGTTCTCGTGCCTATTCTTGAGCCTGCTGGAGACAAAATATCATATCTATGGTTCCTCTACCGGATCGAAAACCGCACTGGGTCCCTGGTAATGCTGATTCTAAGACAAATTACTTAAGCCTATTCAGAGTTAGGGTTAGGTTGAGTTTGTTTGAACAAACAATACAAAAATGAAATTACCAGAATTTTCTTTTCTGCTGTTTATTTCATTTACTGATAAATCTTTAAAAATCGAAACATGTTAAATTTATAAACATTTCCTCTTTGTTACTTATCCTATCACACACACACATACACACGCACAGACATATATTATATATATATATATATATATATAGAGAGAGAGAGAGAGAGAGAGATAGATAGATAGATAGATAGATAGATAGATAGATAGGGAGAGAGATAGAGAGATATGGATATATATCTTTATCAACTGAAACAATATTCCTATGGGAACTATCTCAAATTTCGCTAAAATGTTAGATCGTTGTAGAGACATATGCGAAACTAAAAACCTTAAAATTTTAGCTTCCTTGGACAGTTTAGAAGTTATGGCCTCTTGAATTTTGATGTAAACTTTTGCTGATTTATTTTGCATTCCAAGAAAACAATTTTTAACTTATCAAACAAATATATATCTTAAATAAAATGAAAATATCACATTTAAGAGGTAAATTTTCTTTATATAAAACGAAGCATGCCGTCGGGCCTACTCCAATTTTTAGATTGGGGCGAAATCCAAAGTTTGAATGTTTTCAAAATGAGTCAGACTATAAAACCCTGATTGAGATTCAATATTCTAAAAGTAAGGATATACTAAATTCATTGGATCATATTTTGACCCACAGATTCATGGGGTCAAAATAAGTTTGAATTTTAAAGCAAAATTTTTCTTTATGTCTATCATCTTCGATGGCGTGTTTACTAATTTAACATCGAATAAAGATTTAAAAAAAAAAATTAATGAGTGAAAGATAAGTGAGGGATGTGCAAAATAGGACCCCACCCCCGAATTCAACGATTTACGAGTCAAAAATTGTCCGCACTCTCGAAGTATATGGAATTCTTTATAAGAGTGTGGAATAGTTTTGACTTTCCCTCGTAAACTATTTTCCAAAGAAGAAGGCTTAAAATTTTATTTTTTTCAAAGATAGGTGGTTGCAAAGTTTTGTTAAATAGGAATCATGTAAGTTTTGTAAATTCTTCAACATTTTTCAAAAGGTAAGTGTTGAAACTTGAACAAAGCATGGCATAATAATAATACAACACAAAATGTACTTAAACAAAATGTATTGAAACAAGAAAGTGTACACAATATTTACAGATAGTTTGGTATATTCTTGGGAAGACCGTTCCTGTAGAATGGGTTAACTTAGTCGCAGTCGGGCAGAGTCTCTGGATTGGATCTCTTCTTCCTCCCCCCGTCTTCCCGGTACCAACCATATTTATATGGTCGGTACTCCACTATGTAAATTAGGTGGATCGTACCACAACAGTAAGCCATCATATGATTACAATCAACCTTATTTTTAATTCTATTTCTAAAACTTTATCTTTTTTGGGTGGCAAGACACACACCCAAAAAAATCACAAATTGGCAATTTACTTTATATTTAGTATCCTATAATTATATTTAATATCCTATAATTATATTTAATATCCTATAAGTATAAGACTATAGAAAAGTAAAATAAAATAAAAATGACGCACTGTGTTAACATAGTGTTTTCCCTATATGTTAGGTTATAGAACTACCACATATTAACTTGATATATTCTCAAAATACAAAAGTTATGAAGTGTTAATTTTGGCTTATCGTGCTATTTTGAAAGCTGCAAAAACTGACACCACATTTCAAGAGGCCATAACTTCTAAACTCAGTGCCGAAGGAAGTTAGAATTTTGCGCTTTTTACTTTTTCATGGGTGTCTACAGAATCAAGAACAGTTATGGAGGAAATATTTAGTGGTGTGATGTCTTTCGTCCCTTAGGACTTCATCGGACTAAACTGGTTTACGTTGATGCGACTACGCATGCGCACGAATGAGAGACGCCGGTAATTTTAAGTTTAGAATTTTGTTTTTTTTAATGTATTTTTCATATATAATCTAACCATTTTTATTTAGTTTCGTTATCTTTTTGTTTCTACCATCTTTGTTATGAAATACCTGGCTAAATCCATAACAAAACTTTTAACCCCTTTTCTTGTCACAATCAGTCCATCCAGTGTTATAGTGGAACACACCTATTCTATAGTAAATAGACTCTCCCACATATAATAAGTAGGAGTAGTAAGAGTAACGAGGGGTCGCTCAGTGGGTCGGTCTGAGTTCAGTCTGAAGTCGGACGACCGGCTGACCGGTTGAACTCTCTGCCTTCGGTCGGGGAGGAACCCGAACGAGGCTACGCCGAAGGGCGGAGTCTCTTTCGGAGAGGTAAACCGACCCTGAACCCTTTTATACGAGTTAAAAGGGCATATTTTTGGCCGAGCCCGTGGGCTCGGAGATCCCACGGGCTCGGAGATCCCACGGGCTCAGATATTCCACGTTAAACCGGCCTTGTGCCACATGATGCCCTCGTAGGGGGTGTAACTGAATACCGCTCAGTTGGTCGGTCTGAGTTCAGTCTGAAGTCGGACCACCGGCTGACCGGTTGGGCTCTCTGCTTTCGGGCGGGGAGGATCCCGTACGGGGCTGCGCCGGGGGGCGGGGTCTCTTTCGGGGAGGTAGGTCGAACCTGGACCCGTTTATACGGGTTCAAAGGGCATATTTTTGGCCGAGCCCACGAGCTCGGTGATCCTACGTTAAACCGGCCTTGTGTCACATGATGCCCTCATGCGGTGGTTGACTGAATACCGCTCAGTGGGTCAGTCTGTCAGTCGATTATCAAGTTCCTAACGTTTTGTACATCGAACGTATTTTAGGACCGACTTAGTACAAATACAAGCCTCCATTGTGAAACCACTCTACAACAGCAAGTTAGTTAAAAAAACTAAGGAAAACAAATATGAGCGACAAACTCATCGCCAGGTGAGATATAAAATCACTTTCTCGCCCAATTCTCTCTCAAAAAAAGCATCAAACAGAATCAAAGATAAATCTCTTTCTACCAATAACTAAAATAATAAAAAAAAATACCATTTCAATGCTATTTCACATTTAATAATAATTTTTATGAATAAAAATTTGGATTACCAATGGGATCGCCTCTTCGTGAAATGACGGCGTGTATTTTCTTAGAATTTCTCGAATCTGGTCCTTTCCAGGGTATTTGTGAAATCTAGTCCCCTCCAGGGTATTTCCCGAATCTGGTCCTTCCCAGGGTATTTGTCAAATCTAGTCCCCTCCAGGGTATTTCTCGAATCTGGTCCTTTCCAGTGTATTTGTCAAGTCTAGTCCCCTCCAGGGTATTTCTCGAATCTGGTCCTTTCCAGGGTATTTGTCAAATCTAGTCCCCTCCAGGGTATTTCTCTAATCTGGTCCTTTCCAGGGTATTTGTCAAATCTAGTGCCCTCCAGGGTATTTCTCGAATCTGGTCCTTTCCAGGGTATTTGTCAAATTTAGTCCCCTCCAGGATATTTCTCGAATGTGGTCCTTTCCAGGGTATTTGTCAAATCTAGTGCCCTCCAGGGTATTTCTCGAATCTGGTCTTTTCCAGGGTGTTTGTCAAATCTAGTCCCCTCCAGGGTATTTCTCTAATCTGATCCTTTCCAGGGTATTTAAATGCTATTTCACATTTAATAATAATTTTTATGAATAAAAATATGGATTACCAATGGGATCGCCTCTTCATGAAATGACGGCCTGTATTTTCTTAGAATTTCTCGAATCTGGTCCTTTCCAGGGTATTTGTCAAATCTAGTCCCCTCCAGGGTATTTCTCTAATCTGGTCCTTTCCAGGGTATTTGTCAAATCTAGTCCCCTCCAGGGTATTTCTCTAATCTGGATCTTTCCAGGGTATTTGTCAAATCTAGTCCCCTCCAGGGTATTTCTCTAATCTGGTCCTTTCCAGGGTATTCGTCAAATCTAGTCCCCTCCTGGTTATTTCTCGAATCTGGTCCTTTCCAGGGTATTTGTCAAATCTAGTCCCCTCCAGGGTATTTCTCGAATCTGGTCCTTTCCAGGGTATTTGTCAAATCTAGTCCCCTCCAGGGTATTTCTCGAATCTGGTCCTTTCCAGGGTATTTGTCAAATCTAGTCCCCTCCAGGGTATTTCTCGAATCTGGTCCTTTCCAGGGTATTTGTCAAATTTAGTCCCCTCACGGTATTTCTCAGAATCTGGTCCTTTCCAGGGTATTTGTCAAATCTAGTCCCCTCCAGGGTATTTCTCGAATCTGGTCCTTTCCAGGGTATTTTTCAAATCTAGTCCCCTCCAGTGTATTTCTCGAATCTGTTCCTTTCCAGGGTATTTGTCAAATCTAGTCCCCTCCAGGGTATTTCTCGAATCTGGTCCTTTCCAGGGTATTTGTCAAATCTAGTGGCTTCCAGGGTATTTCTCGAATGTGGTCCTTTCCAGGGTATTTTACCTGAACAATCAACATACCTCCAGTAATTACGATGCTCTATTAATATATCCCGTATCCGGAACATTCGCATTAAACATTTTTGCCGTAGGAAAACTCGCTTCAGGAATTTTCGTTGTATGAATTTTCGCCGTATAGGATTTTTGCCATAAGGCAATTTCCCTGCTTCTTTTTTCCATAACTTTATCTTTTGGAATTATGTTCATTTTAATATGCGAAGTACCTTGTTAACAAATATATTTTAATTATATAAAAAGGTGTTATTTTAAATTGTTATTGTCTTTGAGGAATTGAATGTCTATTATACTTTGGATCAAAAAGTTGTGTGTTGTTATAATGTCTGTTCAAATATAAGGAAGTATATTTCAATATTTCAGTATTTATGGTGAATTTAAAACAGTTTATATCTGCAAATAATTTGTGTAAATTTCAAAAGACTTACTGAGAATTTGAAGCGGTTATCTTTCTTTTATCAGATATTTTATATTTGAGTTTGGTTGCGTATTCAAGTTGTAATTTTGAAATAATATATATTTCTTGAGTAAGAAATGATGGCTGACTGATATGTTAACAGAAAGTTTAACGTTAAGGCTGAAATATGAAATTGCGTGACGTAGGTTCTAGGGTGAAGTTGCAATTGTTTGCGCTCCTCCCTAACGAGGATGAATGAGGTGGGATTTTGATCCTATAATTTCGCTTATTAAAATGCTTAAATCGAAGTAACAATAGTGTGAGAACAGATATACTTGATAACAAGGTATTTCGCATATTAAAAAAATATTGCAGAGAAATTGTCTTACGGCAAAAAATCATTCTATTTTCTACGGCGAAAATTCTTGAAGCGAGTTTCCCTACGGCAAAAATGTTAACGGCGAATATTCTTAGAACCAATATATCCCCGTGTTAGTGACTTACCTGGTGTTGTAGATAATTTAAACAAAGTCGGACACATATTAGAATTTACGTAGGAAATGGAAGAAAACATCGGAGAAAATCATCGGATTCTATTTAAGAGCGCTAAGAATTTGCAGCCCTAAATATTTACACGAAGAGGAGAAATATATTGAAAATATTTGCAATACCCATCTAATATCCCAACTATTTCATATTCAATTCTAAACAAATGGCTCATAAAATTTTTCAAAATAGAAAAGGACCTCCTCATTACAAACCCAATGAATAAAAAAATACCCACTAACTCTATCACAACTCCGATTTTGTGTGTGAGCTTTTAGTTTTGGTACTTTTGTTTCTATCTTCTTAATTTCTGTTCATTATTATTATTATTATTATCTTTCCTTAAATTTTCTTTTTCTCATATGCTTTCACACTCAGTAATCGCATACGTCTTGTTGGCTTTATTGCCTTGCTTGGGTTTAAAAAAAATGGCTAATAATAGCTGAGAGTACTAAGACATTAGATAATTTATATTTAAATATACATCTGAACCTCCCTCCCCTCAAAAAATAAAAATAAATGAAGAAAATATAAAAAATATACTAAACGAACTTTCGTTGTACATTTAACTAGACTTGGATAAACGAAAAATTGCTGCTTAAATACATCCAATATAAATACATCGTGCAACAATATAAATGAACCTACTCTGTAACCCTCTACTCTGAGTGGCTCTTGGGTCTCATACAGAGTGAAAATTATTGTAAAAAAATCAACCAAATACATGATGTTCATTCAGCTTGTCTATATTTTTATCATGATAGTATTTTTATTCGAAAATTGGAAAAATGCAATAAAATTAAATAAATATAAGCAAATATTTATCAGCATCTTATTTTTGAAAGTTAAAGACTGAATCGTCTGTAGTAAAACGGTTCTGTAAAAAAAATACAAAAAAATTATTTATTTCGACATAATGTATATTATCATCCATATATATACATATACATATACATACATATATATATATATATATATATATATATATATATATATATATATATATATATATATATATAAATTAAATGCTAGACTAAATGCTAGGCTAAAACTCTGTCAATTCTTAATGTATTAATGAATTTATTCATTTCCTAAAACGTTTTCCGTGTCTCGCCGAATCTTTTTAACATTTCTCGAAATCAGTCCAACATCAAATTAAGAAATGCGTTTTTATCATTATTTTTCTTTCATTTTTTTCTTCTTAAGGAAGCAATTTCGTGACTTTATATTATCCGAAATTTTTGGTTCCTTTTTTTTTTCTCTTTTCCATATTTTTTTTTGTTTCCAGTTTTTCCCCAAGTCTTCAAAATTGTCAATTTTGAGAAGCCATACCAGAACGAGGAAAACGGTTTCCCGCATTGAAATTATAAATTGAAACATTTTTATTATTGCAAAAAAAGTTTCATTTTTCTGATGTTTGCTATCATTTGGACACAATGTAAATAAATAAAAGTAATTAATATCACTTCATATATTTAAGTGAAGCGAGTGAATTCATAAAATAACTGGAACTGTAATCAGAAATAGGCGAGATCTCAAAGTTCTTCAGCAACCAAAAGTTTGCATTTGTTTTCTGTACTTTGATGAGGTTATGTCAATGTTTCCAGAAAAATATCGTACCTTAAATTCATAGTATCAACATTTGGTCATGATTCCGACGATTTATAGAGTTAAGGAGGCAGTAGAAGAGGGTGTTGACGTGTTCACTGTTGAAAAGTGTTATAAAATATATATATATATATATATATATATATATAGAGAGAGAGACATATATAGATAGATAGATAGATATAGATAGATAGATAGATAGATAGATAAAGAAAAAAAAAGAGAAAAGAAAAGAAAGAAATATAGGGGATAAGAAAGAAAAACGGAAATTGAATAGATTTGAAAGAAAGAAAGAAAGAAAGAAAGAAAGAAAGAAATAAAAAGAAAGAGAGAAAGAAAGGAAAAAACAAAGAAAGAGAGAAAAAAGAAATAGAGAAAGAAAGAAAGAAAGAAATAGAGAAAGAAAAAATAGTAAGAAACAAATACGGAAAGAAAGAAAGAAAGAAAGAAATAGAGAAAAAGAAGAAAAAATATGAGAAAACGAACAAAGAAAAAGACTAGTGTGACAAGATAAAAGCCTTGAGAGATAAAAAGATGGAAAGACGAACAAAAGGTTTTTCATGGTTTTTCAACCTTTTATATAAAGCCGAAACATATTTTTGTATTATAAGAATAATCTTTTTTTTGACAGTGAATTTTGCATTAACAATTTTTTGAGAATATAAATGATTTTTTCCAGACATTTTGTGCTATTATTAAATATATAGCTTGGGTGTGTGTGTGGGAGGGGGATTGATTTGTACCTGTCCCATGCGTATTGGTGCGGAAAGTAAATGCTGCGAACGTGACGAGAATTTGAACTTTGGCTCTGATTTCTCATCCCGCGTCACACTAAAAACCTTTTGTCGACTTTTGTCTATTGCACATACACACACACACACACACACACACACACACACACACACACACACACATATATATATATATATATATATATAGAGAGAGAGAGAGAGGGGGGAGAGAGAGTGAGGTAAAAGAAAAATAGAGAGAGGAAGAGAAAGTGTGTATGTATAAGAAATAGTGAGAAAGAGAAAGAGAGAACAAACTAAAGTATTTCTGGAGACAAAAATACAATAAAATTAAAGCATATATATATATATATATATATATATATATATATATATATATATATAGAGAGAGAGAGAGAGTGAGTGAGTGAGAGAGAGAGTATATATATATACATATATATCTATATATTTATTTAAAAGAAAAACACACCAATTTAAGGTACCATTATAATAATTTATTTCATCAGATAGCACTTCCAAAAATGAAATGAAACGAAAAATGAAATTAAAATTGATGAGTAATGTAAGTTTTTGTAATTTAACAGATAGTGTAAAAGGGATAGTTAAAGAGACATGGTAGAGTATAGGGAGGAATTAATTTCATTTCTCTCTCAAGTATATTTTATATTGGGGGAGGAGGAGTGACCAGACCTTGACCTATTTAGACGGTTAACTTAACGGAAGTGATATATTGAAATAGGAAGGGAGAAGGGAGAAAAGAAAAAAGGAAAAAGAAAGAAGAGGGAGAGGGAGAGGGAAGTAAAGAGAAAGAGGTTGTAATTGGGTTTTAATTGGGAAAAGGAAAATTATATGGTTCAACCCGCCTTTCTGTAAACTTTCGAATATCAATATATGGAAATACTTTCTTAAACTAATTGACAAGCATTTTAGAAAAGATGAACCATTAAAAAAGATGTTCAACAGAATGAATTTAAAAATTAGTTATTCCTACATGAGCAATGTAGAAAAATTATTAGCTCTCACAATAGCAAAATTTTAAGTGAATTTCATAATAATCAACTACAAAAAGATCTTAATGCAAGCCAAAAGAACAAATCGACCTGTAATTGCAGGGAAGGAACCGTTTGTCCAGTAGAGGGAATATGCATGGCAGAAAACGTAATATACGAAGCTATAATTTTCCCGAAAGAAGATATTAAACAGAAGAAGATATACATAGGAATATCGGCAGGAAATTGGAAGCAACGTTTTTATAACCATCGCCAACCCTTCACAAATAAATCCAAGAAGCATCAAACAGCACTATCAAAACATTATTGGGATTTGTTGGAAAGCAACTTAACCCCACAAGTAAAATGGAAAATCGTCTCGAGGGCTAAAACTCCAATAAACTTCAGAGACCGATGTAACTTGTGCATAAAAGAGAAAATCCTAATAATAAGGCATTAAGATCCGAACATATTACTGAACAAACATAACGAGTTGGTTTTTAAATGTAGACATAAAAACCACCTCAATTTAACTAAATATATTTAGAAATAACTATATAAAAAGGGAAAATATTACAAAAACTTACACTACCCATCAATTTTAATTTCATTTTTCGTTTCATTTTTGGAAGTGCTATCTGATGATCCGTCGTCCTTTAAAAGGACTCTGGTGAAATAAATTATTATAATTGTACCTTAAAGTGGTCTGTTTTTCTTTTAAATATTAGCTCTGGATTTACATTGAGCTCTCATGATTTCATCCTCCTTGGGATTACCCATACGGATTACCAAGTTCTTCATACCTTATATATATATATATATATATATATATATATATATATATGAAGAGAGAGAGAGAGAGAGAGAGAGAGGGGGGCAAGCTTGGTAGAGGAATGGAGACGGACAACCCGGAGTCATGTCCCTAAATCCAATGTTCAATTTCGTTCAAGCAACTCCTGTGACGTAATAACATCTTGGACAACATCGGTAGTGAGGGAGATATGCTGCATGGGCAACTCTCATAAAATAACCTTACTTCACCCCAGAGTGGGCATAACTCTTCGGACGCATATATATATATATATATATATATATATATAAAAATTTCTCAGAGTTAACCTGTAGAAAAGATAATATTTATAAATATAAATGAGAATAGGCAAACTGTAGTAGTTGCCAACGCGTTTCGTCCAATGTGGACTTTCTCAAAGCAAAAAAAGAAATTAACTTTTGTTATTATTAGTTACTTTGTTTAAATAAATTCATTTCGGTTTTTGCTTAGAGAAAGTCCACATTGACGAAACGCGTTGGCAACTACTACAGTTTTCCTATTTTCATATTTTATATATATATATATATATATATATATATATATATATATATATATATTGTTTATTTTAATACCTATACTCGGCTGGTATAAAAACACGGGTAGTACAATTTGCCAATGAAATATATATATAAACAAACTGGGAAAAATCTGGAAAAAATTACTAAAACCCTGAGTTGGTCGAAAAATATTGTCCAATTGTCAAAAGAAAAAAACAATCGAGTAAATTAAGAAAAGACGTAAGGAGAGCAGAGTACATAAACTCCTAGTGAGCCAGAAAACTACCTACCTAGGATTTTCATCTAACGGATCTTCACTAATATATATATATATATATATATATATATATATAACTCACATTCACTTACGTGCTAATACCCCTTGGGAAAGGTGTGAATCCTTTTGTTCTCCCTCCAGCTATAGGTAAATAGCAGGACAGACGGGGTTCTATAGCTTTGGATGGCAACTGGTCTAGAAGAAAGACAATTCTGAATTCAAAACCTTCGGAGGGCCGTTTGGGGACCTTGTGTCACGTAGTGCACCAGATCTCTGTATTCGGCCCTTCAAAAAGTGTGGATGGTCCTGCACGAAACCTTCACCACTATAATCAAATCTCATATGCTGTTGTCGGGCTGTCGGTTTCCTAAGAACTGATCTGTTTGACCTCATACGTCCAACTCGACGAAAGAGTCGAGTATATATATATATATATATATATATATATATATATATATATATATATATATATATATATATATAATATTGAAACAGATCATTAAAAATATATCGTTTCTCTTTTGAGAAGCTTTGTTTATTACTGGAAAATATTTTTTGCCCTTCACTTGCTTGAAGACGACATTAAACAGTCGGATTTTAATGTACAGTTCAGTTCTTTCTTGGGAATCGTTACAGAAATCATAGAAATGGAGACAACATGGAAGAAGTTTGCCAAACAGCTACGGATTTTTTTTACGGATTTTAAAATAAAAGAACATTTTTTATGATATTTTGTTGTCAAAATATTCACTTTTTCTTCTGAGCTGTTTTTTTTTTTTATTTCTCGTTATCCATTTTTTCTTCGTTTTCTTTTCCACGTTTTTTTTTTATTCAATATTTTTGGCAGCTTTTACATTAGTTATCGCTTGTTTTCTTTACACTAACACCCCCACCCACCAGTAATTCTTCTTTTCTTATCTTTTCTTTTCTTTTTGCAATGGAGTTTACAGTTTTAACTTTATCGTCGCCATTTTCATATTCCCCTTGCTATCCCTCGTTTGTATAAACTCCATTTCTTTCTTTTTATTTGATAAATTCTTTGTTTTCGACTTCTTTACCGATTTCTCATCCTATTCCTTTATCCATTTTCCTTTTTGTTTCAGATTTCTCGTCTTCTGCACTCTTCATTATTGCATCATTATAATTCCCATCAGCATCATTATCACTATCATCACTATCATTACTCAAACAGCTACCATAATTATTATTATTATTATTATTGCTATTAATAATAATAATAATAATTTCGTTAGAATTGATTTCCCTTTTCTGGTTTTGAAAAGGAGACGGCAAGATATTTAAAATAAAATAAAATAAAATAAAAAAAGAATGAAATAGACGGTATTCTGAATTGGGGAAATCTGATGATGAGAAGAAATTCTGACAACTAACTGACAGAAAACTCTTCCGACAACGTCAAGGGAATATTTTTTATTTTCTATCTTTTCAAATTACATCTCGTAAAAAAAAAATAATTAAAAATAAAATCAAAAACACATCTTCTTAATCTTTTATAGTATTGTAAATAAAATAAAATCAAATAAAAATATAAGAAATATATCGACAAAATCTTCTAACGTCACATTTCGTTTTGATTTCATCGAAAGATTATACAATTAGATCGTTTGTACAAGGACAGGGATAAATGTCGGAGCAGGCGTTCGCGTATAATAGTCTGTGTAGAAAAGTAGAAAATATGAAGAGAAGACTGCATTTGCGTACGAAATAGTGCCGGAAAATTCTTCGTTTACAAAATCTTATCAAAAACCGTCTGAGGATAGCTTTGTCGCTTGAAACCAGAAGTAACGGTAATGTTTGTTTCTCTTTGTTTTGGATTGTATTCCAGTTCAGTTCTGGCTTTCTAAGTTGAAATTTCTACTCTTGATTGTTGAGAGCTATTCTATGTTGTGAAGGCAGGTTTATTTAATACTTTCATTTTTGTACGTTATTTACATTATTCGGACTATTGTCCTCATCTTTGTCGCCATATTTATTACAACGTTTCGGCCGTTGTACGCTCCGGCCTTCTTCAGGTGGTTAGAATGTCGAACTTAACCCTTTATTTCGCTCACTGGGGTAGACTGTTCTAGTTCCACGTGCCATGTTTAATGGATGTCAGTTATCAGTTATCTCCTTTCCAAGTTCTCCACTACCTTAACCAGGAATTGAACTCGCACTATTTAGGTCCTGTCACTGGATCTAACCAATGCCTTTATCCATTGTGCTATGTGTCATTTTTTTCTTTGTTTTTTGTTGTTGTTTTTTCGTTGTTTCTGCGATTCTATTGATTCTAGTCTTCTAAGGAGGCTGCCTAGTCACCCACGGGTGCTGCCGGACCTACCTGTTGCCCTCGAATTCAGGAAAGGAACGACCACTTGCCCATGGACCGCCTATGTGCAGGATTGTGACTACAACCGCCAGTGATCATCTCCAACTGTGGCTTGGCCACGTGCCCTGCCCTGCCCTGCCCATCGCCGCAGGACTTGAGGGGTGTGCGTTGACAGATCAGTTATGAGAATAATGACGGGCCTCTGTGTGAGGATTTTATAGTGAGAGGATCGTTGCACGGGGACAATCCCACTCTTTCGGCCTGGGAAGTCTTTGAACCAGTGGTACAGAGAGCCGTTATGACAGGAGACAGCCAGGTTGCAGTGGATGGCCAGGACTTCTTTAGGTGTCACGTCCATGCTCTAGGGCGATCCACAACACTTGCTCCCACCGCTTTCACAACCGTTGCATCCACAGGTGATCTCTTCCGCTTGTTCCGCCGGGAGTCACAATTCGCATGCAAGTAGAGCTGACACGGCCCAAGCCTAACTCACCAGAGGTTGCAGACTCGTCGACTACCCTAACCTTGTTTGGTGGGCCTGCCAAAGCCGTTGCCAGTGGGTGGCCGCTGTTGCATGCGACAGCTTCTAGGAGCCACAGGTGAGAGCTGGGTGAAAGGTGAGTGTTAAAATTAATAAGTTAACCGCCCTGTCGGCTGGGGATTCAGAATACACCGACTGCACCGCTGCAAAGGGGCACCCCACCACCAATGTGGTGTCCTCGGTTTGACGATAAATTACATCTGGTATCAAGGCCTCTGATCGAGATATTTTGAGGAGAGTGGAAACACATCTTGATTGCTGGTGAATTTAAAATCGTACGGGGGATAAGTCTGACCCTGACGAATTTGAAGTCGAACGGGGATAAGTCTGAACCTGATTACTGAAGTTGGACGGGGGATAAGTGTGACCCTGATGACTTTGAAGTCGGACGGGGGACAAGTCTGAACCTGATTACTGAAGTTGGACGGGGGATGAGTCTGAACCTGATGACTTTGAAGTCGGGCGGGGGATAAGTCTGAACCTGATGACTTTGAAGTCAGGCGGGGTATAAGTCTGACCCTGACGTCTTTGAAGTCGGACGGGTGATAAGTCGACCTTGATGATTTTGAAGTCGGATGAAAGATAAGTCTGACCGTGATGACTTTGAAGTTGGACGGGGGATAAATCTGAGCCTGGTGGCTGAAGACGAACGGCGGTTAAGTTTGAACATGATCACTGATGTCGGACGTGGTAGATAAGTGTGACCCTGATAACTTTGAAGTCGGACTGGGCATAAGTCTGAACCTGATGACTTTGAAGTCGGACGGGGGATAAGTCTGAACCTGATGACTGAAGTCGGACGGGGCATAAGTCAGACCCTGATGACTTTGAAGTCGGACATGGGAGATAAGTCTGACCCTGATGATTTTGAAGTCGGACGGGCGATAAGGCTGACCCTGATGTCTTTGAAGTCGGACGGGTGATAAGTCGGACCTTGATGATTTTGAAGTCGGTTGAAAGATACGTCTGACCCTAATGACTTTGAAGTCGGACGGGGGATGTCTGACTGATGACTTTGTAGTCAGACGGGGGATAAGTCTGAACCTGATGTCTTTAAAGTCGGACGTTGGATACGTGTGACCCTGATGACTTTGAAGTCGGACGGGGGATAAGTCTGACACTGATGACTTTGTAGTCAGACGGGGGATAAGTCTGAACCTGATGTCTTTAAAGTCGGGCGTTGGATACGTGTGACACTGATGTCTTTGAAGTCTGACGTGGGATATTTCTGAACCTGATGAATTTGAAGTCGGACGGGGCATAAGTGTGACACTGATGACTAAAGTCGGACGGACTTCGAAGTTGGGATGACTTTGAAGTCGGACATTAAATGTGACCCTGGAATTTGGGACTAAATGACACTGAAGTCGGACCTGGTATAAGTCTGACCCTGATGACTTCACGGGCTTAAGGCTGACCCTGATGACTTTGAAGTCGGACGGGGATAAGGGACAATGTCGGACAAGGCATAAGGCTGACCCTGATGACTTTGAAGTCGGACATGGGACATAAATGTGACCCTGATGAATTTGGGACGGGGCATAAGTGTGACCCTCATGACTGAAGTCGGACAGGGTATAAGTCTGACCCTGATGACTTCGAAGTCGGACGGGGCTTAAGGCTGACCCTGAATTCGAAGTCGGACGGGCATAAAGCTGACCCTGATGACTTTAATGTCGGACAAGGCATAATGATTTTTGAAGTCGACCTGGTGTCTTTAACTCGGACCCTGTTGAAGTCGGTCGGGTGATAAGTCGGACCTTGATGATTTTGGATGAAAGTAAGTCGGTTGAAATAAATCTGAGCCTGGTAAGTCTGACCGTGATGACTTTGAAGTCGGACGGCGGATAAGACGGGGCATAACCCTAATGACTTTGAAGTCGGACTGTGAATGTCGGACCCTGATGGAGATAAGTCGGACGGGCGATAGATGATTCTTTGAAGTTGGACGGACGGACCTTGATGATTTTGAAGTCATGTTGAAGTCGTCTGACCCTTGATGAAGTCGGACGGGGGATGTCTGACTGATGACTTTGGTCAGACGGGGATAAGTCTGAACCTGATGTCTTTAAAGTCGGACGTTGGACCCTGATGACTTTGAAGTCGGACGGGGATAAGTCTGACACTGAAGTCAGACATGGGGGATAAGTCTGAACCTGATGTCTTTAAAGTCGGGCGTTGGATACGGACACTGATGTCTTTGAAGTCTGACGTGGGATATTTCTGAACCTGATGAATTTGAAGTCGGACGGGGCATAAGGACACTAAGTCGGACGGGTTAGACCCTGATGACTTCGAAGTTGGACGGGGCATAAGGCTTGAAGAAGTCGGACATGACATGGGATGAATTTGGGACCCGGGGCATAAGTGTGACCCTCATGACTGAAGTCGGACAGGGTATACCCCTGATGACTTCGAAGTCGGACGGGCATAAGGACCCTGATGACTGACCATAAGGCTGACCCTGGTGTCTTTGAAGTGACTTTTGAAGTGAAGTCGGACATGGAAGTCGGACATGATAAGTCTGACGCAGATGATTTTGAAGTTGGACGGGGATAAGTCTGACCCTGATGTCTCTGAAGTCGGATGGTTGATGACTCGGACCCTGATGACTTCGAAGTCGGACTTTGAAGTCGGACGGGACCGGACCAGGGGCATGACCATGATGACCTGATGATGACTTCGAAGTCGGACGAGCATGGGAGATAAGTCGGACGTAAGTCTGACGTAGATGATTTTGAAGTCGGACGGGGATAAGTCTGACCCTGGTGTCTCTGAAGTCGGATGGTTGATAACTCGGACCCTGTTGACTTTAAAGTCGGACGGAGCATATGTCTGACTCTGAGTACTGAAGTCGGACGGGGGATAAGTCTGAACCTGATGTCTTTGAAGTCGGACGTGGTATAAATGTGACCTTGATGACTTTGAAGTCGGACGGGGGATAAGTCTGACACTGATGTCTTTGAAGTTTGACGTAGGTAAATCTGACCCTGATGGCTTTGAAGTCGGAAGGGGGATAATTCTGACCCTGATGACTATGAATTCGGACGTGGCATAAGTCTGACACTGATGACTTTGAAATCTGACGTGGGATATGTCTGAACCTGATGAATTTGAAGTCGGACGGTGCATAAGTGTGACCCTGATGGCTAAAATAGGACGGGTTTTAGGTCTGACCTTGATGACTTCGAAGTCGGACGGGGCATAAGGCTGACTATGATGACTTTAAAGTTGGACATGGGAGATAAGGCTGACCCTGATGATTTTGAAATCGGACATAGGAAATAAGTCGTACCCTGATGATTTTGAAGTCGGACGGGGGATAAGTCTAACCATGATGACTGTGAAGTCGGACATGGGAGATAAGTGTGACCCTGATGATTTTGAAGTCGAATGGGGCATAAGTGTAACCCTGATGACTGAAGTCGGACGGGGTATAGGTCTGACCCTGATGACTCCGAAGTCGGACGGGGCATAAGGCTGACCCGGATGACTTTGAAGTCGGACGGCGGATAAGTGTGACCCTGATGACTTTGTCAGACGAGGCATAAGGCTGACCCTGATGAATTTGAAGTCGGACATGGGAGATAAGTCTGACCCTGATGACTTTGAAGTCGGAGGGGGATAAGTCTGACCCTGATGTCTCTGAAGTCGGACGTGGGATTTGTCTGACCCTGATAAATTTGAAGTCGGACGGGGCAGAAGTCTGACCCTGATTACTGAAGTCGGACGGGGATAAGTTTCATCCGGATGATTTGGAAGTCGGACGTGATTAAGTCTGACCGTGATGACTGTGATGTCGGACGGCGGATAAGACTGACCATAATGACTTTGAAGACGGACGGTAGATAAATCTGACCCTGATGACTTTGAAGTCGGACATGGGAGATAAGTATGACCCTGATGACATTGAAATTGGACGTGGTATAAGTCTGACTCTGATGACTTTGAAGTCGGACGGCGGCTAAGACTGACCCTAATGTCTTTGAAGTCGGACTGGAGATAAATCTGAGCCTAGTGGCTGAAGACGAACGGCGGTTAAGTTTGAACATGATCACTGATGTCGGACGTGGGAGATAAGTGTGACCCTGATAACTTTGAAGTCGGACTGGGCATAAGTCAGGCCCTGATGACTTTGAAGTAGGACGAGGGATAAGTGTGACCCTGATGACTTTGAAGTCGGACGGGGTATAAGTCTAACCCTGATGACTTTGAAGTCGGACATGGGAGATAAGTCTGACCCTGATGACATTGAAATTGGACGTGGTATAAGTCTGATTCTGATGATTTTGAAGTCGGATGAAAGATAAGTCTGACCGTGATGACTTTGAAGTCGGACGGCGGCTAAGACTGACCCTAATGACTTTGAAGTCGGACTGGAGATAAATCTGAGCCTGGTGGCTGAAGACGAACGGCGATTAAGTTTGAACATCATCACTGAAGTCGGACGTGGGATAAGTTTTACCCTGACGACTTTGATGTCGGACGGGGGATGCATTAGAATCTGTTAATTACTACACATTTTGATATGTGTTATTTCTTTGTATGATCATTACTCTCTCTCTCTCTCTCTCTCTCTTTGTCTCTCTGAATCAAAAACATATATTTAAGTATCATGTGATATATTATGGATACCCACGAAGAAAGAGGAAAGGTTGCTTTTCTGGATTTCAAATATTTCTTGCATTATTTACAATATTCGGGCTGTTATCCTCATATTCCTTGCCAGAGAAATCTCCAATCTAGTATATCTTCAGTTCTTGGTTCCGACTTGGGGATCTATTTCAGTTTCAAAATTAGACTTTGAATTTTCGTTATGAAATGAGTAGGTTGATCCAGAAGAATATACTATTGATCAGAATAATAACAGAAAAATTGCAATATGGGCTCTCATAAGAAATGGTTAATCTTACATTATTTACATTATTCGAATTGTTATCCTCATCTTCATTGCCATATTCCCAACCTTTCGGCAGTTGTACGCTCCGCCTTTTCAGGTGATTAGAATTTTGAACTGAACAATTTATTTCGTCCACCGAGTAGATTATTCTAGCTCCACGTGCCATGCCTCTTCCGAATGTCTCAGTTATTTCCGTTTAACTCACCTCTTCAAGCTTTTTGGTTCACCACTGCTGTAGCCTGGCACTGAACTCACTGGATCTAACCAATGTCTTTATCCACTGCTCCATGTGTCCTTGAAGACTTCTAACCAACATCTTTATCCACTGACTAGACCCAAAGAGTTGTGAGTTCAATACCAGGTTACAGCAGTGGTGAACCAAAACTTGCAGAGTTGAGTTAAAGGGAAATAACTGAGATATCCGTAAGAGGCATGGCTCGTGGAAGTAGAAAAATCTACTCCGGTAGATGAAATAAATGATTCGAATCGAAATTCCAATCACCTGAACTGTCCGTCAAAGAACACTAGAACAAGGAAGGCAATATTTATGCTCAGAATGTTATTAGAAAGAGTAATATAAATGCTCAAAGAAGTGTGCCCGTGTTTTATAGATTAGGCGAAGGTGTTCGATAAAGTACACCACAAAGTTCTTTTGGGTCTGCTCACCAACTTTGATATATTTGGGATGGATACTAGAATAACCAAGAACCAATAATGGCAGCAAACTGCCTACATACGGATAGAAAACGAGTTCAGCAGATATATAAAAATACAAAGGGGTGTAAGACAAGGATGCGTCTTCTCGCCGGACTCATTCAACCTATACAATGAGGCGATTCTGAGAGAACTAGAAGTGCTGACAGGATTCATTATTGGCGGCTACAATCTTATCAACATAAGATATGCAGATGACTAAAAAGAAACTACAAAAACTCTTTCAGAATGTCATGAAGGAAAGCAAGAAGAAAGAATAAAATAATTAAACTGCAAGAAAACAGAATGCATGGTTGTTAGCAAAAGGATGATGCCAAATTGCGAATTACAAATCGGAGATACCAAAATCAAACAAGTGCGGAAATTTAAATAGCCAAATTGTGATAGCCAAAGTTGCCTAACAAAAGCTAAGCAGAGTACTAAGAAATAGAAAAACTTCGCTAGAAACAAGGAAAAGAGTACCAAACTTTTACGTGATATCTGTCCTCCTGTATGGTAGTGATTGTTGACAATGTTTGCCGTAGTCTCTGAATATGGAATCCAGTGAAGTCCGTAATCTCTTCAATATCTGTGGTTGGCAATGTAGATTCGGAGAAAGTAGCGGCTGTTAATTCTTTGCGTCTTCGATATCAGGTTGGCAGTGGAGATATTTTGAGAGAAAAAACAAAATGGCTTCCTTTATTCACGTCGGATTGAATATTTTGAGCTTTCTGATTGGTTAACCCTTCTATTGGTGAACTATAAAATGAGTCAGCTCATTTTGACTGGCTCACTAGTACATATATGTATCCAAAAAACTGTAACAGTGAGTGCTCGACAAACTCCTTAAAGATGAAGAAGAGACTTGAAGCAACAGAAATGTGGTTCTACAGAAGGATGCTGGGGATATCATGTACCGAACATGTGATCAACTAGGAAGTTTTCGAGAGAACTAGAAGCTTTCATTTTCACCAGAACCTGCTCTCTCTCATCCATTTCTTGTTGCAGTTTGTATTTGCAAGAATTGGTGCCGATGGCGTGGATTTTTGTTAGAGTGTACCTCAACCTACTTTCATGACTTTCCTCTGCGGCACACATGGAATGAGACATGCAGAATCCAGTTATGAAACAGTAATATACTGCCACTAATTTTGAGTGGCGCCTTCTATAGTATGTCTGTTATGCGTAGCACTCTCTATCACTGGTTCAACAGTTGAGATCTGTTATAAACATCATCCGCTTATTCCACTCTTGGAGGTTTTGCGGGTTTGGGTTTTGGAGTTGGTCACAGTATGTCCGGATCCTCGTCTACGATCTTACGACCAAAGGTGGCCCTAACAGGAGTTTAGAACTCCCGACGACATCGCACTCAGCTTCACTGAACAAATTGTCTATAATAATTATAGAGTAATTTATTAATTTTATGAAAAGAGGTTAAAAAGTATATTGATAAATCTATTGTCATTTTATAATTTAATGATTATCATATTTTCCGGCTTACAAGACGCTGCGGCATGGAAGTCGCACCCTAATATTGGAAAGAAATTTTTAAGAAAAAAATGTTATTCTCATACAACTACACATTGACCATGTGTCTCTGATATATTGGTGCCATGTATTGTTTACATTCATCTCTCGTTCGATTTTGTTTATATGGCAATGACATACTAGTCAAGAGCAGGAAGGCTCCCAACACTGCTAGTAAACAGAGTATGTTTAAGTTTGTGACTCGGCTCCAGGAAGGTTTATAGTCATGGAAATACTTGTAACAGCTATGTACTGAGGTTACGTCATATAAAAGGCTGAATTAGATAAATAGCTAACATTATATTCCAACGACTCAGCATACAAATCCACGTCCCTATCAGTCAAGCCATTTAAGGTAACCGTCCAAGCTTACTTGAGACTGGGCATTGATTTACATTCATCTTGGAAAATGCACACGTATTTTTCAGGATGTTCTTTAGGAAAAAAGAAAGTGCATCTTGCAAGCCGGAAAATACGGTATTTAATTATCAGCTTACTCTGGCAAAAGGACAATTTATTGGAGTGCCTAGTGGCAATCGAACATTTTGCACCAGAACAGTTGTTTGAAAGATCCGTGGTCGAGCTACAATTATTTCGTATTTTTCTTCTAACATTTGTTTTTCTTTCAAACATTGTTATTTGTTCGCTCGTTCATTTATTCATCTTTTTTCTTCTTCTTCCATAACATTAAAATTTGTCTTCTGTTTTCATCATCTTTTGCTTTCATTCTTTTTTTTTCTCCTTCTTCATTATTCTTTTTCATTCCGTTCAGAATTATTCTTCTTAAAATATCTGCTCATTTCTTCTTTTTTTTATTTTCTTCTTTTCTATCAAAATTCCCTGACCCTCTCTGAATTTTCGTTCTCCTCTTTGAGGCGTAATAATTTCTCTTCCAATTGCAAATGCTACTTAACCACATTAAATAGGATTTAAAATCAAAAACAAATAAGTGAAAATAAAACAAAACAGCAAAAATCAGCAGACACTGAAATAAAAAAGGTATTTAAATGCAAAGGGAAGAAAAAAGAGGAAGAAGGGAAAGAGATGAAAGGAGGAAAGGTAGAGTGAAGAAGAAGAAGAAGAAGAAGAAGAAGAAGAAGAAGAAGAAGAAAGAAAAGATATAAAATGAGGAAAAGTGGATGGAAGAAGAAAAACAGAAAGAAACAAATGGAAAAAAGAAGAAAGAAAGAAAGAAAGAAAGAAAGAAAGATTTTGGTAATCGCAATGGATCTTGAATAAAAAGAATATTTCTTATTTAGGTTAGTGTATTAGTTGAAACGTTCTTATAGCAGATGAAATACCCGTTGAGAAAGATTAAACCTTTTAATTTTGATATTAACCATAATTGCGGCTCTGTTACTGAATGCCACTCTTATTTTGGTCCGTGTCCTTTGGTTTGTCTCTGGCGAGCCTGCTCTGGCACCAATGCTGCATCCCCAACGTTGTGTCTTAATATCGGCAGGAATATCGATAAAGAACTGTCGAAGATCAGGCTTGACTCCTCTCTGTTCTGGCTATGCTTGTGAAAGTCTAAAGTCACCGGTGTTGCCTGGAAACTTATGCTGGGAAATCTGTCCCGGCTATCCAGCATCCAATGAGGTTAAAAAATTGGGTTGAGGTTAAAAAATTGCGACAAAACGCAAGTAAAAAACAGCAAGATTAGAGCTGACAAACTCTCTCTTTTAGACGCGTCCGAATAAAGAAAAAACTCCTGCTCGGTGTGTAACAATAAAAGAAGAAAGTGTTTATTTACATATACAGAAAAAAAGGGTAAAGGGATAAAGATTATTAGGAGTGAAAGAAAGGGAAAAGAGAAAATGTCCTTTAAGGGAAGAGAAAATGTTCATAACAGAAAAAAGGCTTGCTCAAAATATTTTAAGCGAGTAGAATTTTGTTAAGGTTTAGAAACACTCACAATTCTTGTAGAGTAGGAAAATTGTTGGTAGATATAGGAATCTTGCAGTTGAGTGAGTTCCTAGGTCGACGACGGAAGTCCAGTGGGAACAACAGAAGGAATGGTGAAAGGATGCAGCTTTCAATTGGTTTTCTGTAGTGGGCTGAGGGTCTGTCTTCCAAGCCCGGCAGGAATTTCTTCTTTGGTTGAAAGTGGTTCTGAAGTTGACTGGAACTCCCTATCGTTGACCTTACAGACGGTGGGCTGAAGTCCCACTGCTAAATAAGCAAAGATTCTTCAAATTTATGGAGATTTTGAAGGCTCCGAAGAATCGGGGACTTTTCCCTCCAAAATTGTTGAACAAATTTCCTGGCCCCTTCATTGGTCAGAAAATATATTCTTATCTCTGATAAGAATCAGGGCCCTGAGTGCCGGTTTTGAAAGTAACGAAAACAGGTTGGAGTGAACAAGCTGTGAGGTTTCCCCCAGACTTTATGGCATCATGGAAAGAATAATGGTGGTGGAATTCCTTTTTATATTTTCCAGCTCCCTCGTTAGTCAGAAAATATATTCTTATCTCTGATAAGAATCAAAGCTTTGGAAGCCGGCTTTGAAAGTAAAAAGTGGTTGGAGTGAGGATAGAAAAAATAGCGAGAATGTGAACTTGTAAAATATTGTTTTCAAATTAAATTCCAACACTTAATTAACTTCAGCAATACTCAATACCAAGTGTAAAAATAACTTTTATTTATCGTACTATGACAGATTAGGATCATGAATACATAAACAAAGGGATTTGAAGAAGTTTCCCCGTATAAGGAATTCTTAAGCTGCGAGAAAGAAGTTGACTGGCGGTTGACTCGTGTTGCAGTTATGGCCACACAGCCTAGAGTCGTTCAACTATTTAAATAAAAGCATTTGATGGAGCGAGTTTAATAAGTGGTGGAGAAAACAGGTTATTTAAGTCACCACGGTCATCCGACAGGGAGAATGTTGGTCTACTAGCAGCGGGACCAATTCGGTCTTATTTCTGCTCTTTCAGCAATTGCTTTTATACAGGTGCAAACCACAATTGCACTGCTTTGATTGGTTAGCCAATAATAATGCTTGACCAATGGTATTGGTGGCTAATAATAATGCTTGACCAATGGTATTGGTGGCTAATAATAATGCTTGACCAATGGTCTTGTGTTATACGCCCCGAAGGGGAGGAAGGAAAGACACGAAGAACCCAATATGTTTGGTGGTCCAATCAAAATAATGACCTGTCATAAGTATCAGAGGCGTTGACGAGAAGCTCCATC
The DNA here is from genome assembly GCA_903632075.3 of Acanthosepion pharaonis. Classification (NCBI taxonomy): domain Eukaryota; kingdom Metazoa; phylum Mollusca; class Cephalopoda; order Sepiida; family Sepiidae; genus Acanthosepion; species Acanthosepion pharaonis. The sequence goes on along the minus strand of CAHIKZ030000091.1, from coordinate 717,829 downwards.
CCAGCCCTTCGCTGACTAGCTAAGTTTAGAATTAAGACAGAAGAAGACCGTCCTTCCCCAATCCCCTTTTTGGCTATGTGCCACATTTTGTACATAAATACAAATAAACATCAATCCCAGCCCTTCGCTCATTGGTGGGCCAATCAAAATGGTGGCTATCAAAATGGTGGTTACATCTTCCGCAATCACACCCACATTTAACTCGATTATCACAGGTGTCATCAATCACCTTCATCTGAAAGTCTGTCATATCTCTGAACATAAAACAACCTGACCTGTAAAGATTTGCTTTGTGTTACTTATTCCAGCAAACAATTCCTTTATCAAATGAAAACAACACTTAAGTTAAGGAGACCTAAGACTGTACCTAATGACCAATCCCAACCAAGATTACAAAGTCACTTCTCACATTATACTCTATAAGTGACACAAATCAGACAATTCATGGTATCGCATTATTTTAACATGAAAAATGTTTTTTTCTTTACAAATAAAAATTAGATCGACTCATATAGGACTGTAACATATTAGATAAAATTCTAACATAGATAATATATTCTAACATTCCATCGATTAAAAATAGGAAATGTAGCGTTTGGATGTGACGATTGATCAATCAAATTTCGAAATCTGTTTCTTTTCTTTTAATATACTTAAGTAATAATTGTTTGTGCTTACGCTTGGATCTATATGTAAACATTGGTTGAATCTGGTTTGTTTTACGGCATATCAACCTCAATGGGTTATTTAATACCGACAAGATTTGTTATTGCTGGTAATATTTTTTTTCAAAAATGTATTACTGGTAAAAAATTTTCCCAAAAATGTATTGTTGGTATTAAAACCTGTTTTTATACTTTCATAGTGTTTTGACCCCTTTTGTGGGATTAACTATTTGCCCGTAGCTGGGACCCTGATAGATGCTACCACCCCGGGTTAGGGTTGACCTGGGAACACCAGCAATTAAGAGGTGGTTCCACGCTCCTCAAAGCTTTCTGATCCGGGGTCTTGCTGTCTGATGTAGTTTATCGTCTTACCCAGGGACGCGGATGTTGTTTATCGTTTTACCCAAGACGCTTGGTTGAGTCTGTGGAAAAATATTGGTGAGGTTTGATGCCTGACTGGGAATACATACATATTTTAAGACATTTTTATGTTTATACATTCTTTTTTATAGATACAAATATTTAAGTAAATGCTCTGTTTATAATAAACAGAGCATTTACTTAAATATTTGTATCTATATAAAAAGAATGTATAAACATAAAAATGTCTTTAAATAATTGTCGGATTTTCATAATGTGATACATACATGTATATTTGAGGAGGCACAATGGAGTAATGGATAGCGGCTTGGATTGAGGAATCGGAGAGCCGAGTTCGAATTCCAGTCGAATCCATTGCATTCACTTACGTGCTAATACCGTTGGGAAAGGTGCGTATCCTCTTCAGCTTCAGGTAAATAGCAGGGCAGAATGGGTTCTATAGCCTTGGATGGAGAACAACTCGGAATTTAAAACAAGCGGAGGGTCGTTTGGGGACCCTGTGGCATGTAGTGCACCAGATCTCTGTATTCGGCTCTTCAAATAGTGTAGATGGTCCTGCACGAAAGCTTCACCATTATAATCAAATCTCATGTGCTGTTGTCGGGCTGTCGGTTTCCTAGGAACTGATCTGCTTGACGATTTCGACATATAGATATATATATATTAGGTGCGCCAGTTTTATATATATATATATATATATTGTTTAAATTAGAATAAAAATACAGTTTTAATATTTTTTTAAAAAAAAAAAAAACAGTTATTTAATAAATACCATAGAATTGTATTAACCAGATTTTTTTTAAATATAAATTAAAAAAAAGCCTCTCTATTAAAATTGCGTTCTGCATTAAATATATATTTAAAAAAAAAAAAAATATATTTTAAGCAAAAAAAGTATTTCCTTTGAGGTAAAATATCCATTTTTTGACCTGCATCTAGCATTGTAAATTTTTCCAGATGTTTTTATTCAAATTTCAAAGGTTTAAATTATCTCTCTCTCTCTCTCTCTCTCTCGATATATATATATATATATATATTTATATATATATATATATATATATATATATATATATATATATATATATATATATATATGTATATATTAAAAAAATCTTATAAGTATAAGAAACTATACTCACACGGAAAACTTTCGGTATATTGATTTGCAAATAAACAAGCCAACACCAAAGGGAATAAAAAGGTATATAAAAAAGAAAGAACCAAGAACATGTATGTTAACCGAAAATAATCATCCAGCATACGAGTTCAAGGCCCAAAGAAAAAAAAAAACCCGATGCCAGGACCCAAAACAACTAAATAAAGTGATCAATACATTGAGTAGAGCAGACCTAGTTAAACCTAGAGAGCCAGACAAAGCTACCAAGGTTTCACCTAAGTGGATCGTCAGAGAAGGCCAATAATTCCCCGACAATCCGCTGACGTGAAACCTAGTAGGTTTGTCTGGCTCTCTAGCTTTAACGAATTAACTAACTAACTATATATATATATATATATATATATATATATAATATATATATAAACCTTGTAGGTATATATATATATATATATATATATATATATATATAAATAGGTAGTTTCTGGCTCACTAGGAGTTTATATACTCTGCTCTGCTTAGTGTAATGAGCACTTTACGTCTTTTCTTAATTTACTCGATTGTTTTTTTTTTCTTTTGACAATTGGACAATATTTTTCGACCAACTTGGGGGTTTTTAGTCATTTTTTTCCAGATTTTTCCCAGTTTGTTTAAATATATATTTCATTGGCAAATTGTACTTTTTTTTATACCAGTCGAGTATAGGTATTAAAATAAACAATATATATATATATATATATATATATATATATATATATAAATGACAATAGGAAAACTGTAGTAATTGCTGACGCGTTTCTTCCAATAAAAATAACTAAATTTAAAATCTCATAAGAAAAAATAAATTTAAATCACGTGTCGTTTACAACGAAACTAGCATGTTAAGAATTTGAAAGTTAGAATTAATGTTCGTTCGCCCAGAAAAAGTACAGAAATCTGATAATGTTTTTCTTTCTTTCTTTCTTTCTTCACTTTTTAGTCTGTCTTGTTCTTAAATAGCCTCATACGATCCAGACTCTCATATGGATGGCACCAAACTCGGTCAAAAATAACTAAACTATCAGCTATAGCCAAATGTTTTCTCAGATCACTGATTAAAAATGGCTTCAAATGAATGGGTCCTTTAGCTAATAAAGTAGATAATCCTTCATCAAATATCACGGTTGGCGCTACAGAATCACCAATAAAGACTTTAACAAATAACAAACCCAATTAAATAATTCCAAGAGCAGTAACAGCTAAAATAGATAGCACATGTAACTAGAAAGAAAATAATGATATAATCAAGATGTTGACTTTCCACACCACTTTAAACAAAAGAACAGGAAGGAAACTCCCATTAATACTAGAAAGAACGATAACAGTTATTTTAGTGAATATTTAATAATTTCAACAGACAGTAATGTTTCCTTATAAGGAAAAATCAATTCTCATCATTAGTATTTCTCTACCTGTCTATATTACTGATATGAGTGATTGTAATTATTTACACTATTTACATTGTTCGGACTGTTGTCTTCAACTTTATTATCATATTCACGACGTTTCGGGCGTTGTACGCCCAGGGCTTCTTCAGATGTCCCCAAGCGTTGGTTGAAGAAATCCAGTAACTTGATCTAAAGATTTGTGTGTTCAATTCCCGGCTACAAAAGAATTGAACATAATTTTGGAGAGTTGAGTTATTAAAGAAAAATAACTGAAGCTGAGATATGGCACGTGGAACTAGAATAATCTAATCCGAGGGACGAAGTAAAGAGTTCGGTTCATAATTCCAATGTAAATCACCTGAAGAAGGCCGGAGCGTACAACGGCCGAAACGCCGTAATTATGACAATAAAGATTTCTTTTTTTCTTTGGTTCTTTCTTTCTTTCTTGTTTTACGTCTTATTTTTCTGTTCCTATTTTGTATAATTTCACCCCAAGCATGGTGTTAATTCCACTAAGACACAAGAAGTTACTGGGAGAGGAATAGAATTAGAAAAAGAAGGACAATAACAGAAATGTATTCAGGAAGACTGATGATTGCAATTGACGTTGCATTTTTATTTTTGAAGATTGCCAGGAAGCAAGAGATCCAAAGAGAGTTCCACATGTGAGGAGTGTGAGAAAAGAAACACTTAGCTAGATGTCGCTTACGGTTATATCTAGCTATTTCAACAGTAAAACGATGAGGCCTAAGTGCCAATCCAGTAGTGCGCTTAAGTTCATGGAATCGAGCTACCAAAATGGAGAGCTCATTAAAACAACAGCCATGAACATATTTATAGGGAAAAAAAAACATGGGGAAGCCACTTCCCGGCGGTGGGAAAGTAACTGAAGTCGAGATGCCAGGTCAGGACCGATAATGTTACAGATCTGTTATGGGACCTTACTCATAATAACATAATGGACTATTCAATACGTAATAAATACTGCGCCTCAAGAGGAAGCAGGGAGTTCAGCCTGAAGTCTGGAGTGAAGTCCGTCAGGAGTCTGTCAGTCAGTCAGAGCGAGCGAGTCAGTTAGTCGAGTCAGAGGCAGTCCGAAACAGAGTCGCGTTCAGACAATTACTACTAAACCTGATTGTTCGTACTAACACTTTCTACTTCTCTGTATATATTCCTGTTTGTAATATATCTGTGTTATTCCATATCCGTGTTCGGGTTCTTCTTTATTGGTTCTATCTTGGACTATCACCGTAGTACAAGGAACCGGACCATAACAAGATCATTCTTTGGATTTTTTTCAAGACCTTATTTATCTTCTTTCTCTGTTTTAGATTTATCGTAAGTTTTTTTTTCTCTTCTTTTGAATTTCTTTCTTAATACGCCTTTTTGTTCTATCAAAAAAAAAATTCTATCTTTTCTGCGTTTCATTTTTCTCTTTCGTTATCTCCTTCTCTCTACTCACCTTCTTTTCTCATAACACTTATTTGTTCTCTTTCCCTTTCTTTCTATATTACCATCGTTTCTTTCTTTCTTTTTTTATTATCGAACGACCACTTCAGTTTTGTATTAAGAGTCAAACAGATTAACTGAGTTCAAACACCAATCGGTCAACCAAACTGACCAAAGAGGCTGTCATTTTGCTGACTGCATCTTGACAGCAGCAAAACAAGGAACGGATCACCCAGGAGAAAATGGCGGACAAAGAAGACAAAGTCAGGACAAAGCCAAGATTAAAAAAAAAA
>CAHIKZ030000091.1:690000-710000 GCA_903632075.3 Acanthosepion pharaonis | reverse complement strand
AATTGTTAAACTCGCTGCGCATTTGATACAAATGCCAGCAATCAGGGTTCGTGTCTAATGAAAAGAAAACAGAATTTCGTACGAACGATTTCAATGTAGGCAGGTGAAAGAATGACGCAACATCATCTTCCTTTTGCCCCCTCTTTTGTCATAATATTCAAATCTTGCTCAATATATAATATGAAATAGAAGGATAAATGAATAAAAAAGAACACGTCTTTATTCTGTTCGAAATTAATTATGAAATGTCCCCGTTTTGAAATTCGCGCCTTATTCTCATTGTGTCCTTCATATTCTGTGGTGACTAATGCCTGCTTTTCAGTGTTGATATTTAGTGCCTAAGGAAGGGGGATTCCCATTGTTCTATTCTTGGTCTACACAAGTCAGCGAAAATTACGTTGGCCTCGAAGATGGGAGAAATGAAAAAAAAAAATTAAGAATATATATATATATATATATATATATATATATATATATATATATATATATATATATATATATCCTTTTATAATAGATTAACAAGCCCTATAATTCAATTTCTAGGAAAAAAGATTTTTTCTTAATTAGCCTTGAGAAATAACAGAATTCATTAATGGACTTTGATGTCGGCAAAATAATGCATAATATGGTTTACCTTTATATAAATATTGATTTGAAAAAATGAAAAAAATAAGTCGTAGATTTATTTACACGATTGACTCTTTTGTGATTGCCTGTTATTGGCACTTTGTTGAAAGACTTTTTTTTTGTCGCGGAGGGATTTCATGAACTACTTAGGCGCGGTGCACTTAGTAATGAGGGTCAAGTGGCGGCCAAGAACCGGTCAGATCTCAAGAAATAATGATTGTGTTTAAGATCTCTTTGTCCTTCTTTGTGCGTCGACATGGCAAAATTTCAATAATGAAAGAAAATCAAAATTGTGGAGAAAGAAAGGAACGAAGAAAGAAAACGTAGAACAGAAAGAAAGAAAGAAAAAAGAAAGAAAGAAAGAAAAAAGAAGAAGGAAGAGAAGAAATTAAGTAGAACAGAAGACAGATCAATAACGAAAAAGAAAAACGGAAGTAAGTAATTCTGATTTCCTTCCGTGTTAATGAGATTTAAACTTGAGGTTAAGTCGATACGAAATATCAATCACTTGATTTCTACCAATTGTTGGTTGCCACAAACGCTAAAAGAGATTTGAAGAAATTGAAGAGGTCTTGGGAAACGTCAAGTGAATCGATTGGTTTTCTGAGTGTGAATTATTAAGACTGTAATGTGTAATTGTGTGGTCGTTATTCTTTAAATTAATTTGGTTGCACTTTCTTTTTTTACCATTTATATCACAAAGACGGAACATGGGAGAAACGGATTGTCATTTATTCTATAATTGTAGACAGACAAAAATAATAATAAAAAAAAACAATAAACAAATGTGAGCGTTTTATTAATTAGTAAATATTTTCTCAAAATGTCATTCATGGATATTTTCGTATTATTATTAAACTTTATTCATACGATCATTCATTCTTATGGCGGAAGTCATTCAAAGTTTTAGTTGATTTGAAAGGTTAATTTTGACAATCTCTGAGAACACCAGCATTTAGTTAATAATTATTTTATTGGATTTTGTCATAGCAGAAACACCAGACCAAATGTGTCAAAAATATTCAATGCAGGGATGAACTTATAAAGGAAGAAAAATTGTCTTGTATGACACAGCAAGCTAAATTTGACAACATTGGAAATAAGGATACTAAATACTGCTGAGGTGGATGATACTTTATTTAATAAGGTTATTTCTTTTCTATAGTAACTTCAGGTATTTTGAGTTTTTCATTACAAGGCGTGCAGTATAATATTTTGGTACTTTTAAAATCATTTTTGTATCTTTTTTATCATTTCACCCCAAGCAAGGTGTTAAAGCCGCTTAAACGAAAAGGATTACTGAGAGTGAAAGAATTTGAGAAAATTTATTGAACAGAGAGGACAATAAAAGAACAGTTTCAGGGAGACGATGGCGATTGACGTTGCATTTAATTGTAAAAGATCAAAGGTGACTGGAAAGGAAAAAAAAATAATAACTAGAAGACTGTTCAAAAAGCGAGAAATGCGAGAGAAGAAATTGTTAGAACTTATGGTAATATTGAGCCATTTCAATTGTAAAATGATGAAACCTAACAGCCAATCTGATACCGCGCTTAAATTCGTAAATTCGAGGAACTAAGGAGAAAAGCTGTTCAGAACTATGAAAATATTTGTAGAGAATTCACACGGGAGCTACGTTACAATGGTGAGAAACGGACTGAAGTTTAGATGCCAGGTCAGGATCAGTAACATTGCAGATTCTCCTTTGTATTTTGTTGAAAATCCTTAAATACATAGCAAAAGCACCAGACCAGATGTAACTGCAATATCCAATGCGTGAACAAATGGTAGATTTATAAATGTGTAAGATAGATACTGGCAAGAAAAATTGACTAGCCCGACACAGTGAACCAACGGCAGATCTAGCAAGTGATTCAATATAATCATTCCACTTTATACCAGAGGATAAGGTTAGCCGGAGAAGGCGCAAGTAGTCCCTCTCCTGGGGGTTAGCCTGAACTATGTTGATGAAAGGTAAAAAAAAAAAATGTTTTGTCAGTCGATTAAAAAAAGAGCAGTTTCGTTTTGGTGGTCTTAAAATAAAGAAGCCATTACTTTGTAGGTCATTTTTAGACTAACATTATCGAAAAGTTAAGTCTTAATAATAAATTAACCGGGGTAAATAATTGTGTCAGCAGTATAGATATTGAGAACTGATGTCATCAGGAAAGGCGTTGATCAAAAATCGAAACCATGGAGGTCCAAGAATAGATCCCTGCGGGACTATCTGCATTAAGATCTAGAAGAGTGGCCGCTCAAGAGAACTCTCATTTCGCAATTTGATAAGAAAGTATGATTCTGTTAAAAAATACGTAAGATAGATACTGGCATGAAAATTGTCTAACCCGACACAGTGAACCAACTATTTTAGAAGCACACCTAGCAATCGATTCAATATAATATTTTTACTACATATCAGTGGAAAACGTTAGCCTCAGAAAGCGCAATAAGTCACTCACCTGGAGGTTAGCAAGTGCCATGCTGATGAAAGGTAAACGGAAGGTTTTGTTTTAGATGCATTAAAATTAACAGGACAATTTTTGCCCCTTCAATAAATGTTTAAATCGTAATTGACTGTAAACAAAGAAGCCAGTAGAGAGTTATACAACCAAGCTTTAATTAAAAATTAAAACATATAATTAATAATTATTTTTTATATTCAAACATATATTCAAAAATTAAGAGAAGATTTAAACATATAGTTTATTAACAGGATATGCTATATTTAAACAGGGAGTGATAGGTAAACTGCCGTCATTTTATATTTTTAATTTCGCACATGCGCGTTGCACGTTTTTGATTTTGACGACACCGTCTGTAAGAAAAAGAGCACCATGACGCAATTCATGCCGCTAGATATTTTGAAATGGCATGCTGTACTCCTTGGCATTCGCACCGGAAGCTCCAATATGAATATTTCAGTGTGTTTGTGTGTTAATCTGGGAACAGTTCAGATGATTCGGAAAAGAGTTGGATGATACTTTATTTAATGAGTCTATTTCTTTTGTATAGTAACTTCAGGTATTTTGAGTTTTTCATTACAGGGAGTGCTGTATAATATTTTGGTATTTTTTTTAATCATCTCACCCCAAGAAAGGTGTTAAAGCCACTTAGACGAAAACGATTACTGAGAGCGAAAGAACTTGAGAAAATTTATTGAACAGGAAAGACAATAAAAGAACAGGATTCAAGGAGGCAGAAGATGACGATTGGCGTTGTATTTAAATTGTAAATGATCAGAGTTGACTGGAAAGCAAAAATATGGAAGACTGTTTCTTTATTGTTTCCAATTTCTATAAAAGCTCGTCGTTGGTCACATGTTCTGTCTATGATATTCTCAACATCCTTCTGTAGAACCAGATTTATGTTGCTTCAAGTCTCTTCTTCAGCCTGAAGAGGGTTGGGCTCCGACAAGGTATCTTGCTCAAGACATACCACTTCTAATTCGTTTGCTGTGTCAGTGGTGACCCGACCACTCTGGCAAGTTACGGATCACGTGATCGAACAGTTATAGCGTGATAGAGATTGCCTTCCTAACCTTTGTAGAATGGAATGTCAACATCATCTTCGAGTTACATGTGTTGTCCCTCTAAGTCGTTGCTGTTGTTGGAAGCCCTCTGGTGGCGTGGTTTCCGCAATTTGGTAGTTTTTATGATTGTGAAGCGCCAGTACACGAGGTTCGAAGAAGAGTGGTCATTGATAATCACGCATGATGCTAGAAATTCCTATAATCACCTAGTTCCCCAAAATGAATCTGTCGCCAAAAATAAATTTACTCTTTAGTATTTCAAGATATTTTTTGTTTCAGTGGAAAACATTAGCCCGAGAAATCGCAATAAGTCTCACTCCCCTGGAGGTTAGAATCAACCACGCTGACGGAAGGGGAACAAATAGTTTCTGACGACTAAAAAAAAGGTGTTTTGTTTTAGATGCATTAAAATTAACAAGCTATTTCTTGCTCCATCAAGAAGGGTTTGAAGATCGTAGGTGAATAGAAACGAAGAAGCCCGAAGCGAGTTCTACAACCAATTTTTAATTAAAGATTAAAGCATCTAATTAATATTTAATCTTTACATTAAAACATATATTAAAAAATTAAGAGAAGTTTTAAATTAAACATATAGTTTATTAATAAGATATACTATATATCTACAGGGTGGGATAGGTAAATTCTCGCCATACTATATCTTTAATTTCGCGTTTGTTTTTGATTTTGTCGACTGGACGGTATAGTAGGGTCAGTTGGGCACCGTCTGTGTGAAAAAGAGCACCATGACGCAATTCATTCCACCAAATGTTTTGAAACGACATGCTGTACTGCTTGGCATTCGCGCCGGAAGCTTCAATTTGCAAGAGCAAAATTCACGGATTTGGATAAAAAAAAAAAGAAACAGGAAGACAGAATGACGAAAAATGCATAAAAATTTATATTCTTTAATCGTCTTCAATAAGGCTTGACCCCCCCTCCCCCTCCCGGGTCGACGGGTTCGGAGGCGGTACGCATAATGCCTGCACCAGAGAAGTTTTGGAATAGGAAGGTGATAGATGTGTCGATTGATAGGAAGAATCAGAACATTTTTCTGAAAAAATGATGTTCCTTCAAAGAAGATTTTTATTCAAAAAAGGCCAGAATATTTTGGAGACAGTATAATGAGGAGGCTTACTGTCACTTTCTTTCCAGGGTAAACCATCTTTTGACGCGGGTGTGAAATCTCAATAAATACTAATAAGAAAGCATAAAAGAATGAATTTATAATGGTTCAAGGAATCTTAGACAAATAAAACCAAAGACGGGAAAGAAACAAAAAGCTAAAAAAAAAAAAAAAAAATTTAAAATGGCTGCTGAAGAGAATCATAACATTACTCGACACTATAGCAGAGGCAGCGGCAGAATAAAGAACAAGAAATGTGTAAGCAAGAATTAAAACAAGGCAAAGGAATGGGTAGAGGAAGTAAAACGCCTTTTTGTGGGCTATAAAGCAGGACACAATAAGACCGGCCCAACAACACCGCCAAATAATCCCTATTCGAAACAAGTTTATTCACTTCGCCTGCTCAGATAAGGAAGAACGTGACAGATTTATAGGCGTGTAGTTTGATATGAAAATGATATTTGTATTCATGAGGCGCTGTACGCCGAAGGCTTATCATGTTTACGACGATGAAGCGAATGGAAATGAAGAGGGCGAGAAAGAGAAAGACTGGTATAATCACGGATCTGAAGAACCCCATCTTCTAATTTACTTAGTTGCCTGTTAAGCCAACCTAATCTGTCTCGTTTCTCTGTTCTTCCCTATCACGGCCAACGTTTTCGATCAATTCGTCGATTCCTTGCTAGGTGAGGATAACGGTGGTTGTGTGGTGAAGACAATGGGATTCCAGCCGGCAATAGACAGACAAACGGATCTAAAATCGAGGAGCTAGCCCGATGATAAGGCTTTTCAGTCGATGGGGGTCTTAGCCTAAGGTAATCGTCGATCGACGACCGGCAAAAGCCAACGCCCTTCATGTATACATATTCTTTCATTATCTTTCCCTATCGCTCTTCCGTCTGCAAACACATGGATTTAGAAAGCTCATAAAAAGGCAATCATGCAAGAAATACGCCATAAGCATATCTGTAATCCTGCTTACGCAAACACGCAATATATATATATATATATATATATATATATATATATATATATATATATATATATATATATATATATATATATATATAGCCACTCGGATTCAAGAATACCTTCTATTATATATATATATATATATATATAGAAGGGTATCCTCAAATCCAGTGGCTCATATATATATATATATATATATATATATATATATATATATATATATATATATATATATAAGAAATGGACAAAGTCCGAAACATTTTAAACGTTCTTAGAAAGGATATATATATATATATAATAGATATATATATATATATATATAAAGAAAGGATATATATATATATATATATAAATAGAGGGATATATACATATATATATATATATATATATATATATATATATATATATATATATATATATATATATATGTGTGTGTGTGTGTCTGTTTGTGTGCAGATATGTAGATAAATTGAAAGGACTCGTTAGGGAAATAATCCGGAGTTCTTTAGTATTTTTTTTTTTATTTAAAAAAAAAACAGTGCTGTATACAGAAGTAGAGCTTAAATATATATATATATATATATATATATATATATATATATATATATATATATATATATATAAAAAATATTATAATTTAATATATGTATATATAAATAGAACGATATCCTCGAATCCGAGTGGCCCGCTATTTTTTCATATATATATATATATATATATATAATAGTGAGCCACTCGTATTCGAGGATACCCGTCTATTAGGGCGGTTATCTCAGGCATATTTGTGTTTATTCAACACCCACAGAGCCCACCTGTGGTTTATATGCTGAGCAGAGCTTATTTACAGTTTCTGGGAAGACCGTGTTATCTAGTGTGATCAAAAATCTGAACAAGGCTCAAACCCTCGATGACGACGACTTGTGACTTCATTCTGATACAGCTATCAACGGCCCCTAAAGGTTCCCTCTACCCAATTTCACTCACAAGGTTTGGGTTATCCCGTGGTATTGTTTTCATTCACTTTCTGCACGCTGGGATCATCCCCATCCAGACCAATAACATCAGGAAGTCCTCCTTCCTGACAAATCAATCGGGGTGAGATTCGAACCCGGGTCTCATGGTCAGAAAGCGAACGTTCTAACCACTCGGCCACATACATATGTAAGAAGCGTACAGTGATGGATTTTTATTCATTAATTCGACAGATTTTAGTACTTAAACGTTATTTTTTAGTAGATATCTGTATTTGAGTAGAGGATCGGTTTATTTATTAAACACTCTATTTTTTTTTTATTTTCGTCTACCGGCCTGAATATTGAAGAAAGATATGAGCTCATCAGCAGGATTCGAAACTGCGTCGCCGTTGGCAGGAGAAATAGTTGTTATATTCAATGAGCTTTAGATTATCTCGGGCATGAATTGCGTCGACGATCATGAAATGTTGAATAAGACGATAATAAATAATTATATTCACCAAAAATAAATTTTAAAGTTCTACTCAAATACAGGCATCCATTAATAATAACGTTTTAATTGATACATACATACACACACACACACACATATATATATATATATTTGTGGTTTATTTAAACCCAAAATATATTTTGGATTGTAAGAATAACTATGGCATTAAAATATATATATAATATTATTATTTACACACACACACATATATATATATATATATATATATATATATATATATATATATATATATATATATATGTCTCTCTCTCTCTCTCCACATACACACACATATATATATATATATGTATGTGTATATATATATATATATATATATATATATATATATATATAATATATATATATATATATATATATATATATATATATATATATATATATATATATGTGTGTGTGTGTGTGTGTGTGTGTGTGTGTATGTGGAGAGAGGCGGAGGCACGTTGGATTAATGGATAACGGCTTGGATTGAGGAATCGTAGAGCCGAATTCCAGTCGAATCCATTACATTCACTTTACCTTTCTTGGGAAAAAAGCATGTAAGTGAATGTAATGAATTCTTTCATCTATGGGTAAATAGCAGGATAGACTGGGTTCTATAACCTTCGATGGGAACTAGTCTAGGAGAAGGACAACTCTGAATTCAAAACCTGCGGAGGGTCGTTTGGGGCCCTTGTCGCACGTGGCGCACCAGGTCTTTGTATTTGGCCCCTCAAAAAGTGTGGATAGTTCTGCACAAAGCGTTCAACACTATAATCAAATTATATGTGCTGGTGTCTGGCTGTCTGTTCCTAGGAACTGAGTAGCTTGATGCTCATACATCGAAAAAAAAAAAGAAGAGTCCACCGAGTATATATATATATATATATATATATATATATATATATATATATATATATATATATATATTTCCTGTACTGTTTGTTGTCCTTTTGCAATTCTCGAGCCGGTCTCAAAAGTCATGCCCGTCATAGGCATACAGATTTTTAGTTCGTGCCTGACCACACACACACACACACACACACACACACACATATATATATATATATATATATATATATATATATATATGATGCATGGTAGAGTAATGGATAGTGGCTCAGAATGAGGAATCAGAGAACTGAGTTTGAATTCCAGTTGAATCCATTAGATTCATTTACGTACTAATACCCTTGGGAAAAGTATGAATCCTCTTCTTCTCCCTCCAGCTATGGGTAAATAGCAGGACAGACCGAGTTTCATAGCCTTGGATGGCAACTGGTCTAGGAGAAGGACAGCTCTGAATTCAAAACCTGCGGAGGGTCGTTTGGGGACCTTGTGGAACGTAGTTCACCAGTTCTCTGTATTCGGCCCTTTAAAAAGTGTGGATGGTTCTACACAAAGCCTTCAACACTAAAAACAAATCTCTTGTGCTGGTGTCTGTGTTGTTGGTTACGAGGAACTGATCTCCTTGACTGTTATACGTCGTCGAATTCGACGGTAGAGTCGAGTATATATATATATATATATATATATCGAAAATTTAAAAAATGGCAAGGAAATGTAGATCCGTATATATATATATATACTGCGTGCCAAATTATTATCAAAATAACTTTTTTTCTAATATTTCAAAAACCCTCTAATCAATTCACACAAAATTTTCACACATTGTTGGCAACACTTTTAGACACAGTAGGATCCCCAATACGACTGAAAAGCTCTTGAGTGGTAAGTCCAGGGTTCTTCGTGACTTCTCGTTTAAGTCGTGACATGAGACGACGTGAAATAACCTTCGGCTTGCCTGTATATGCCCTTTTGCGTACTTGCGTAGGGTCGGCGGTGAACTTTTTCATTGTTTGATAACACCTCACTATCATTTTAGAAATTTCTAGGGTAGATTTCCCTTTTGAGAGTTCTGAGGTGATAGTTTTCTTTCCAGCATCACTTAAACTGCTTTTACGGCCCATCTTTTCACTAAATTCTTATACTTTTCTAATAATTTGGCACGCGCAAATTACCGTGCTGACAACAAATATGGCGCCAATTTGTTTACATTGCGCAGATCAGTACAAACATTTCACTGATTGCGCAGGTCAGTGTTGCCAACAATGTGTGAAAATATAAACTGAATTTAACCGTAAAAACTAATAACTAACTTAATTTAACTGTGAAAACTAATATATATATATATATATATATATTGAACAATAAAAAATATTAAAAAATTTTTTAAAAATTGAAATCTTCAGCCACACTGGGTTGTAGATTAATATTGTTTCGTTTTTTTTTTATTATTATTTCATTTAGATTCCTCGACTAGTTTCGGTCAAAATGGCCATCATCGGGAGAAGAAATATTTCTGCTTGCTGGTAGCAGTAAACTACAGAAATTAATGTCTTGATGGAGTCATATATATATATATATATATATATATATATATATATATATATATATATATATATATATATATATATATATATATATAAGAATATAAGAGTGTCGTTACCAATTTGTTACTTATTTAAAGAAACATATATATCCCGCTGGGACTTACGAATCTTTTAATTTTATTTTCGCAACCGGAACAATAAACAACAATATTTTTTTAATTATGCAATTTAAATATAATTTCAATTTTATGGAGGTTATCGCTTTTTTAATATAGTGCTCAATAAGTTACGGACAGAACAACATGGAGTGTAAATTTTATGTTCCTCAGATCTTATTAAGTACGTGACAAGCATACGCGGTACTAAAAGTTTGCACAGTGATTGAAACAATTTGCCAAGCTCATTGACATTATTTTTAATAGTCTGACGAACGTTACATCACAATTAAACATTTAGTAACGCATATGCTTGTCATGTTTTAATAAGATCTTCAAAACGTTTCATTTAGTATATACACCATTCTGCAAATTAACTGAAACAAACGCTTTAGTTTCCTTTCTTTCACAATACGGCCAGTTTTAGACCCACTGGTGTGACAGGGTGTTATCTTTTTCTATTTTTTCCTCGAATTAGATTATTTGCAGTGGTGTATGATTTTGTTTTCGAGGGGTATGATGAATTATGTTTAGCCTAGAAAAATAGTGCGTCATCCGTGATTGCATCAGATTTTCATCACGCCTAGACATTGTTGTCTCGACTGTCGATTAGTTGTCCTACGGCCATTGCGATGAACATTACTCCAAGGAAGTGTACGAAAATTATAACACTGCACGAACACACTGGCAAGTCTTACAAGTGAGCAAATCAAAGTACTATTGACTGGCTCGGAAACTCACCTGATTTAAATCTAATCGAGAATCTGTGGTCACTCTGCAAGGAACGACTTTGTGGAATGGACATACGAAGTACTAACATTTGCACTAGGTCATGTTTCATAGGAAAAAAACGAAAAAAAAAGTAAATAATGACAGAATTATTAGTTTTGTTTCAATTAATTTGCACAAGGATGTAGTTGGTCCGCTACCTACCTTTGTGGGTATTGGAACGTTTATTGGGGAGGTTATATATTTTATATTATTCTAGAGGCTATTGGGGTAGAAATAATTGTGGATCCGAATGCGTTTATTTGTAGCTATTTTATAAGTCTTGTTTGTTCATTATTGATTATTTGTTATTGACTATTATTACATTTTCTTGTGTTTATGTGCGCATTCGTATTTTTTTTCAAATTTGTTTATTATTTACTGAACTTGTTTATTTATTGCGGTGAAATTTAGGTAATTTTTTTGTTTATTTTATTCATTTATTTTTAAACAACCAACATTATCAAATAGTTACAAATAGCTGAACTGAAAATCGGAAGTCACTGGGAGCCGAAGGTTTCTAAATGATGTCTGAGACACGGTCGAAAGGACACGAACAATAACAACAGAACAAACGTGAACATGAATATGGAAATTGCTTCTGCAAATCAATATTCAAGATCGATCACGTAGATCGTCGCCTTCCAACTTTCTGTTATCTGGCTATCACTCCATCGCTCACCGAACAGTTCCAATATAAATGGCGGGAAATGGCAAGTGGGACAATTTATAAAGAAACCGACAGCGAACAGTGAGTGTTCTAAGATGAATCTTGTGATAATTCTTGGATAGTTTTCTAGAGATATACGAGTTCTCACGAGAGTCAGTTACTAGACAATAATTTATGATGTTTTGCAGAAATCCAGAAGTCGAAGTGATATACAACACTGACAACGGGGGACGTCAGCAATTCAAAAGGGGTTAAAGTCTTTACACTTGCAATAAAACAAAAGTCAGTCGTATCTATTAAATGAGGTATGAGAAACGATCGAATGAAATAACGGTTTCGGCCTTATCTCCATTTACATAATTCTTTATGACATTTTATACGATTGTTCACACAGTAAAGTACACCTATTTACATTATTCAGACTATTGGCCCAAGAGCAACTACATGTAGAGCGATATTAAATAAGGTCATTGTAATTTATTACAATGGCACATATTTCTGAGATGATGCATATTATGATGATATGTGGATATATATAACGAATGATTATCTATCTATATTTGAGATGATCTGGTGAGGTTATGTACACTATTTACATTATTCAGACTGTTTCGGCCTTTCATTGTCCTCATCTTTGTTGCCATATTTATTACAACGTTTCGGCCTTTCAGTATCTGTCTATATTTCTGAGATGAAGTATTATGTACACTATTTACATTATTCGGACGATGGTCCCATCATCTTTGTTGCCATATTTATTACAACGTTTCGGCCTTTCAGTATCTGTCTATATTTCTGAGATGAAGTATTATGTACACTATTTACATTATTCGGACGATGGTCCCTCATCTTTGTTGCCATATTTATTATCAACGTTTCGGCCTTTCAGTATCTGTCTATATTTCTGAGATGAGATGAAGTATTTACATTATTCAGTATTGTCCTATTTACATTATTCGGACGATGGTCCTCATCTTTGTTGCCATATTTATTACAACGTTTCGGCCTTTCAGTATCTGTCTATATTTCTGAGATGAAGTATTATGTACACTATTTACATTATTCGGACGATGGTCCTCATCTTTGTTGCCATATTTATTACAACGTTTTCAGACCTTTCAGTTGCCATATTTATTACAACGTTTCGTCTATATTTCTGAGATGAATTATGTATTATGTACACTATTTACATTATTCGGACGATGGTCCTCATCTTTGTTGCCATATTTATTACAACGTTTCGGCCTTTCAGTATCTGTCTATATTTCTGAGATGAAGTATTATGTACACTATTTACATTATTCGGACGATGGTCCTCATCTTTGTTGCCATATTTATTACAACGTTTCGGCCTTTCAGTATCTGTCTATATTTCTGAGATGAAGTATTATTATGTACACTATTTACATTATTCGGACGATGGTCCTCATCTTTGTTGCCATATTTATTACAACGTTTCGGCCTTTCAGTATCTGTCTATATTTCTGAGATGAAGTATTATGTTTACATTATTTATTGTCCTCCCTCATTATTCGGACGATGGTCCCTCATCTTTGTTGCCATATTTATTACAACGTTTCGGCCTTTCAGTATCTGTCTATATTTCTGAGATGAAGTATTATGTACACTATTTACATTATTCGGACGATGGTCCTCATCTTTGTTGCCATATTTATTACAACGTTTCGGCCTTTCAGTATCTGTCTATATTTCTGAGATGAAGTATTATGTACACTATTTACATTATTCGGACGATGGTCCCTCATCTTTGTTGCCATATTTATTTTCAACGTTTCTATATTTCTGAGATGCCTTTCAGTATCTGTCTATATTTTATTACAACGTGAGATGTGGTATTATGTCCACTATTTACATTATTCGGACTGAGGTATTATGTACACTATTTACATTATTCAGACTTTGTCCTCATCTTTGTCGCCATATTTATTACAACGTTTCGGCCTTTCAGTATCTGTCTATATTTCTGAGTTGAGGTATTATGTACTGTCTACTATTTACATTATTCGGACTATTGTCCTCATCTTTGTTGCCATATTTATCATCTGTCTAACTTTTCGACCGTTGTACAAAGTTTCTCCTATATTTCTGAGATGAGGTATTATGTACCTTTTACTTTAGGTGGTTATTTATTTATTTCGCTCGCTGGATGGTAGACAGTTGCCACGTGCTGTCTATTTTTCTGATGTCCATATTTTATTACAACGTTATCCTGTTAATTCCCATCTTTGTTGCCAAGTTCTCCACCGACTTAACCACCTCATCTTTGTTGCTTTTTATTACAAAACCTGCCACTGGATCTAACTAACGCCTTTATCCACTGTGCCATGTGTCCTTGAGGACATCTGGGTATGAATGTCTGGTTATTATAAACCTAATGTTTTCAGTAACCATTTTTGCCAGTGCTCATATTGCAATTTTTGCTGTCATTATTGATTTTTTTTTTACCAGAGCTCATATTGCAATTTTCGTTGTTATTATTGCTTTTCTCTGGCACTCCTTATTACTGGTTCCCATATTTTATTCATTTCTATGCTTGGTCGGCTCAGGAGATTTTTGTGCCCTAGCATATGGGCTGATTCCATAAGTTTACGAATTTTACAATGATGTATTTTGTCTATGATTTCAATCTGATCCCACAGAGGGTGGTGATCTCCCTTTTCTCTACATATGTGTTCAGCCACGTCGAAGAAGGCCGGAGCGTACAACAGCCGAAACGTTGTGAAAGATATGGGAACAAAGATGAGTATGATAGTCCGAACAATGTAAATACTGTAGATAACCATTGATTCTAGAATTGAATAAGTTAAGAAAATAGTGATTGTGGAAGCATCATCTCGGGAGCCTGTTTTATAATGTATCTTTCAGTAAGAATTCCTTCTTACTCATGGAATATAAAAGGATTGAGGATGAGTCGATTCATTTAATTGACATGGTGGTTCCTAGTATTGAAGGTCTAAACTTGTGCAATGTATCTTGTCATTGCATCCTCTTTGAAAAAAGAGATAGAGTGACAAGAGGCTGGCAAAGTTTTGCTTGTGAGAAAAAAGAGTTCTTGTAGGGTAGAAAATAAGTCTTATTTTCGTTCTTATCTTTCCTGGCATAAAAATAAAGGTTGTTAGCTAACTTGTTTAAAAATGAAAATAAAGCTCTTCACTGAATCAGGAGAAAGATTTAATCCCTATACGTGCTAATATCCCCTTTTAGGTAAATAGTAGGACAGACTGGGTTCTATAGCCTTGGATGGCAACTGGTCTAGGAGAAAGATAACTCTGGATTCAAAAACTGAGAGCGGCACGTAGTGCACCAAGTCTCTTAATCGGAGACTTACGTGCTAATATGTATCCTCCTTTTCTCCCCCCAGCTATGGGTAAAGAGTAGGACAGACTGGGTTCTATAGCCTTGGATGGCAACTGGTCTAGGAGAAAGACAACTCTGGATTCAAAAACTGAGAGCGGCACGTAGTGCACCAAGTCTCTTAATCGGAGACTTACGTGCTAATATGTATCCTCCTTTTCTCCCCCCAGCTATGGGTAAAGAGTAGGACAGACTGCGTTCTATAGCCTTGGATGGCAACTGGTCTAGGAGAAGGAAAACTCTGCGGGGGGTCGTTTGGAGACCTTTTGGTAGTCCTTATCGTAGTGCACCAAGTCTCTGAATCGGAGGACCGAGTTCGAATTCAAGTCGGATCCATTACATTCATTTACGTGTTAATATGTATCCTTTTCTTCTCCACCCCCAGCCATGGGTAAATAGTAGGACAGACTGGGTTCTATAGCCTTGGATGGCAACTGGTCTACCGCAGAAAGGAATGGCAACCTACTGCGGGAAAAAAATCTGCCTCGTCACTCATGTATCGAAAGATACATGATTGCCTAAGCGTGTATCAACATGACATAACTGACTAATCATAAACGAGGAACTGAACAAAAGAAAGACGTGTGAAGAGCAATATATATATATTTAAAGAGACATATATATATATATATATATATATATATATATATATATAAAACAGTGAGATAGAGATGAGACAATTGAGATAGCTAAAAGTAAATAAACAAATCTGTGTATATATATATATATATTTTCTTCATCTATATATATATATATATATATATATATATATATATATATATATATAAATACTGTGATAGATATATAGATATGAACAGATTCAGATAAATAGATACAGAGATAGATATGTATAAATTGAGATGGATGCATAAGTAAATCTATCTATCTATCTATCTATCTATCTATATATATATATATATATATATATATATATATATATATTATTATATATATATATATATATATATATATATATAGATAACTAGACTCGCTTCGAAAAAACCTAGAATTTTTGATTTGCTAATAATCAAATCAATCTCGAGGGAAAAAAAAGGTTTTAAAAAAAGAAAGAGTTACAAACATGAACTTCTGCCGACAAAAAAAATCGCACAGATGCAGGTCTGAAGCCCAAAGAAAAAAACCCGATACGAGTAAACAACTAACTAACAAAAGCGCTCAATACAACCGATACTAGATACAGACCTAGATACTAGCTACAGACCTAGAGTATCATACAATTAAAATGTCATGGACGATGTTATGGGACTAAGATGGAGCCGACATAAGTGACAACATGTTAAAAAACGGTGAGCGTTTATATTTCCCTCGGGAAACGAGAAAAAAAGATACATAGGTATATCCGCCGGTGATTGGAAGCAGCGTCTATACAACCATAGACGCTCATTTAGATATAGATGCCTCAGTAGACAGACTTCCTTATCCAAACACTACTGGGAACTGGTGGATAAGGGATTAAACCCAATTTTGAAGTGGAGATTCCTATCTAGAGACAGAACACCTAATAACTTCCGCGATCGGTGTGATCTATGCATGGCGGAAAAAATCTTCATTATCAAAGATAAGAATCGAGATGAGCTGCTGAATCTTCGGAATGAGATATTCTCTAAATGTAGACATAAGAAACGTTTCAAAACTTAAACACCGTTTTTTAACATGTTGTCACTTATGTCGGCTCCATCTTAGTCCTATAACATCGTCCATGACATTTTAATTGTATGACTATTATGTTTATCTCTAAATGTATCATTGTGCACGTTTATGTGATGCGCTATGTATTTATATATGCATATATGTTTGTGTATGTGTATGCATGTATGTATATGTATGTGTATGTATATGTATGTATATGTATGTGTATGTATATGCATATATATATATATATATATATATATATGAATTTTTTTTTTTACACGCGCAAATATTTGAATCGTCACTTATTTAGATTTTAACTTTTTATATATATGTACATATATGTATCTGTGTGTGTATTTATATGTATGTATGTGTATATGTATGTGTGTGTATATGTATGTATGTGTATATATGTGTGTATATATGTGTATGTATGTGTGTATATTTGTATGTATATGTATGTACGTGTATATGTGGATATATGTGTATATGTGTGTATGTATGTAAGTGTGTACATATGTACGTATGGAGGTGTTTATGTATGTATATGTATAAGTGTGTATGTGTACATATGTATATACATGTATGTGTGTGTGTGTATGTGTGTGTATGTATATATACATGTGTAAGGGTGTGTATGTATTTGCATGTGTGTATATATATATATATATATATGTGTATATGTATGTATGTGTGTATATGTATGTGTGTATGTGTATGTACATGTATGTATGGGTATATATATATATATATATGTATATATATATGTATGTATGTATATATATGTATGTGTATGTGTATATGTATGTGTATGTGTATGTATATGTATGGATGTATGTATGAATATATGCATGGGGGCATGTGTATGCGTGTATATGTATGTGAAAAGTGTGTGTATATGAATATAGATGAATATGTGTATGTGTGGATATGTGAATATATTTTTATATTTTTAGGTTTTATATATATATATATGTATATATATATATCTATATGTATGTGTGTGTACACGTATGTCTGTGTGTGTGTGTGTGAGTACATGCCTAAGTGTATGTACCTACTTGTATATGTTTTTTTGTGTGTATTAGTATATGTTTTTGAACATAGAAATATTTGGTCCTTGCTAAATTAGACAATCGTTATATTTATCTTCATATATTTATATTTCATTTCTAACCTGTAGCCGATAGTAATTTGTCAAATTTTCTCAATTACAAAGCGGCCCTTTAAGTAAACACAATTTTATTTTCTTTCGTCCCATCTCTCTCCCCCACCTCTTCTCTTTCTTTTTTTTTTCCCTACCTCCTATCCTAACTTCTAATTGTCTATGGTGTGTATATGTCACCACGAAATGTATCTTTATGCATTAGACATCCGTCGACTTTCTTTCTCTCCTCTTTTTTAAATCCCCACATCTCCTAAAATTCTCTCTGTTAAGGTTTCATCTCCTCCTCCTCTTTTACACTTTCTCTAAATTCTGTTTTGATTTCCGGAGTTGTTTTTTTGCTGTTTTCATTTTGAATTTGTAGGTCTGATGATTTGGATCGTATTTACGATTCCAATGGAATAAATTATGACCATGGAATATTAGTGTTTAAGCCTTTTTTTATTATATATATATATATATATATATATATATACACCTATATATACACATATACATACATACAAACATGCATACACATACGCATTATATTCTGATTGTGTATGTATTGTCTTTTGCAAGATTTCAACGCCTGCCCATATCATTACTGCAAATGTATCTAAGTTGTAACGAAGCTCAGAGCAACATTAGATTTTAACGTTTATTCTAATTGAATTTTTGGCCTTTCAATAAAAACAAAATAAATAAAAAACATATGTATTTTTTCCTCAGTTTCTTCTTTAAATAATTTTATCATTTTTTAAAAATTAATACGGATCAAATTTAAAATTTAAAATTGGGAACTGAATTTTGAATTTTATTGTAAATTTTAATATTAATTTGTTAGAATGAATTCTATTTTAGTCTGACCTTAACATTAAAGCATTAATTAATTATTATAACGAAGGCTCGCTGTCAAGTTTTTGGAATTTTCATATACCTGTATTTTGATTGGTCATTACAGCTTATGCAAAAGCTTTTCCCCTTAGCGTGATGTGTTTAATTGATTTGAACCTTTTAAAACTCTTTATTCTACATTCAACACCATCACTTGATAAGACACAGAAGTGTTGAAACAAAATGGCTATTTTGTAGTGATTTTATAACATATTTATGTTATAATTTTCCAATAAATAATATATATATATATATATATATATATATATATATATATATATATATATATTGATAGATAGATAGCGTGCGTTGGATAAATTGTCGTCTAACTTAAAGAAAAATGAAAAGAACACTGACATCTCATTTTAACAGATATATCTACCCAAATTAACACAAAAATATCTTGAAATAGTAAACAATAACTTAATTCAATAAAATCCCAATTGGCTACAACCACGGCCTCCAGACGACTTCGGAATCTCCTGCAACTTTTCTGAACGGTCTCCTTTTTTAAGTTGGTGAATTCTGCCATAATCCTCGCCTTCAGTTCATCTTTTAGATCAGAAATGACTGTGCTGGTCTTTCGATCAACTGCGCCCTACGCTGTCTGGGGAGTTAGGTGACCAGATGTAAAGGATGATGTGGTCGTAGAAATTGTCTGACGGTCATGACTACGTTCTCCAGCTTATGTAGCATGGTGCAGAGTCCTGTTGTCAGACATAGGGCCTTTCAGCAGCCACCCCATTGACACAGGGCAGTGCTTACTACTCAAAGCACTTGATGTAGGCCTCCGTGTTGAGTCTCAGGCCGTCACCAACAAATTTGGGAGTTCTTTTCTTATCAGAATAATCAGAGAGAGTTTTCCGAGCTGCCATACCTTCGTAATTAACCATTAGACTCATCCAACTCTTTCCGAATCCTCTGCACGGTCCTCAGATTGACACCCAAACATTCTGAAATCTTCGTATTGGAGATTCAGGTGCCAAAATGCCAAGCATTACAGGATGCCGGTTCCAAATCTCTGGCGGAATGGACTGCGTTATGATGCGCCTTTTTTCACTAACGGTGGCCAACTGACCCGACTATATTGTGCAGTCGACAATAACAAAAAGAAACAATGCTTATATACATAAACACACTGAGATAGATATGAACAGATTACGATAGATAGATAGGTAAAAACAAACACACACACACACACATATATATATATATATATATATATATATA
>CAHIKZ030000091.1:657500-687500 GCA_903632075.3 Acanthosepion pharaonis | reverse complement strand
TAAAAATGTGACGTCCCCCGGTCGCAACGTCGACTGTGTCGTTCGATCCCGTTCGCGGTGCCAATTGTGACGTCACGTGCTTCCCAGGCTCTGATATCCTGGTCACGGACAGCACCAGTTGTGACGTCTTTTGTCGCGGCGTCAGCTGTTCGCTCCTCGCTGCTCCAAACGTGACGTTCTAACCCTTTGGTTAGATTGATACCAGCCTCGTCGTTCTCAACCCGCTTCCAACACCTGGTTACCAGGGTAACTGCACTGATCTCCGGTCTGCCTACCCACGTTGTGACTTGATCTTAGACAGACGAGATCAAACAGGGCTTGGGGCCGTAATGCAAGTTGAGTCTAACGGGGGTGATAACACACAGTTATGTATAAAAAAAAAGGAAATATAAAATAAAACCTCACAAGGTCCAACGTATCAAGAAAAAGGTAACAAACTTTTATGTCTAATTGCTCGGTACATAGGACTATGTCTACTTCCCGACCCGTTCTGTGGATTGTGGCACGACGCTTTTACTAGGCAACTTTAAGGCTTCCAGTTGTCTGCTCTCTAAGAAATTTGTGTTTCGGCGTGTCCTTGGACGAAAGTCGAAAAAAAAAACTTATTTCTGTGGTCTGATTCTAAGTCGCTCTTCAAACTACTTGTTCTTGGTTGAAGAAGAGTCCAGAAGTGTGCGTGAATCTTGGTCAGCTATCTTGACGCGATTTCAACACTGGGCGCTCATCTCTGCTTGTCGTTCACGGCTCAAACTCCAACTCAAACTCTCTCGCCGTCCGCTCTCAAACTTCTTCTCTTCAGAGTCTGAATTATTGGTCACTCATCTCCGCCATCAGTGCGGGAATTAACTTCTTCTCTTCAGCTTGCTCTGATTCCAACTTCTCCACTTAGGCCAAACGAGCTGCTTCACTTCGGCCAAACGAGCTGGCCTCTCCTGCCCGCTAGGGGGTGGGGGTGGGGTGGAACGAATCCGGCCCGCCGTCCGCGGCTGATCTAATTTCTGTCGTTTGGGGTTTCGCTTTTATTGACTCCGTCAAAAACTGGGGTGGGTCTGTTTGGCGTCGGGGATTCTTCCATAATTCTAAATACGTATCCACCCTTCTTATTTCTGGTTAGGGATTTTCCATTTTCGGTAATTCACTTTCACTCCTACTTCCTTACTGTGCCTCTGAGGGGCGTATACCCTCTTTCCCGCTTCTTCTTATCGGCCCCTCACACTTACACTTCCGACAAGGGCGTCGACCGATTCTCCTCGTGCGTCACGTGACCGCTCTCGGCCAATGAGGTCCTGGTCGGGTATCTTTCCTCCTCCTTCGTGCGCCACGTGATCTTATTTAGCCAATG
Organism: Acanthosepion pharaonis; assembly: GCA_903632075.3. Lineage (NCBI taxonomy): Eukaryota > Metazoa > Mollusca > Cephalopoda > Sepiida > Sepiidae > Acanthosepion > Acanthosepion pharaonis. The sequence goes on along the minus strand of CAHIKZ030000091.1, from coordinate 686,158 downwards.
ACGTCTTGGTCGAGTATCTTTCTCCTCCTTCGTGTGTCATGTGATCCCATCTAGCCAATGACGTCTTTAGTCGGGCGTGGACAATCCGTGGCTTTGTTCTGGGGGAAGAAACTCCTTGCTTAAAAAAAATAAAAATTTAAATTGCCCTTATCATAAGCGACTGCGATGACACCTTCGGCTTTTTAACACGTGGTATTTGTCAAGCAGTTTATCGCTAATTGGATACGACCTAAGAAAGGGATTTCTCAGACCTGTTGGCGTTTCCGTGAACGAATAAAAATATTTCACTCTTTTTTTCCGGCCAAAGGTCCGATAATAAAAATTTTCATTATCTCAAAAAACATTTTCAGCGAACATCATCTTGTGTGGCTTTTTCCAATTCTGGAAATTGTCTGTGTTTTCGTATTAATGGTTTGTCTTCATATCCTTAGATACACTTCCCACCTGTTACCTATCATATTTTTCATTGTCTCTAAACTTCGTTTCTTCAACCATTTGATAACAAACTTCCATTTCTCGTGGACACGGAAGTAGGTCAGGTGCTTGACTTGGATATCTTCTGACATCTGTTATGTGTCAGTCGAGCGTGTGTGTGCTCGCTTATGACCTGTTTTCGTATTATTTATTTTTTTTTTTCTTCTGTCTTCTCTTTCTTTCTCCCAGATCGCTTGAATGTAAAAGAAAGAATTATTCCTAACCCCGAAATATTTTCAGCCCTAAATAATTATCAAATAGTCGACAAACCGTAAAAAACAAATCATATATTTATGAATATTTCTTTTCAGCTCGCTAACTATGCCTGGTGCCACAAAAATGTCCACAGGTTTTATATATGATAATAAGTACTCTTCCACCAAAAACAATCTATCTATCTATCTATCTATCTATCTCAGTCTCCTCATACCAATCTATCTAGGTCCCTTCATATCTATCTATCTATCTATCTATCTATCTATCTATCTCAGTCTCCTCATACCAATCTATCTCGGTCCCTTCACATCTATCTATCTATCTATGAGCATATGTGCATACTTGTGTATGTGTGCGTGTGGATATATGGAGACTAACGTATATATTTGTTGATTTTAACATGGAGATATGAAGAGATGGAGGCAGGTAGAAAAAAAAAGAAAATGCGCTTGATTTTATTGCTTGGTTTAAAAGAGACTTAGATTAGACTGAATGCGCCGAGATAAGAAGATTGGTTTACATCCCGTTCTTGCAAGTGGGGGAACGTCTGGTCTGTCACGAAAATCATAATTCCAAACACGCAATTCTCTCATTCAACAAACGGCCTGAACGTAGATATGAACAGGCGATCACACACACACACACACACACACGCACATCATATATATATATATATATATATATATATATATAACACACACACACACACATATATATATGTCTGTGTGTGTATATATATATATATATATATGCAGAAATATAGTTTTAAAATGTGCTATATTTATGGGATAAAGAGCTCAATATCAGAGATAGAGCGTATGTAAATATACATATAAAAGTGACTTCAATATATATATATATATATATATATATATATATATATATATATATATATATATACAATACACACACACACACACATATATATATGTCTGTCTGTATATATATATATATATATATATATATATATATATATATATATATATATATGCAGAAATATAGTTTTAAAGTGTGCTATATTTATGGGATAAAGTGCTCAATATCAGGGATAGAGCGTATGTAAATGTGACGTCACCCTGGATCTCTGTCCCGGTCTTATCCTGTCCTGTGCTGTTTGCAGCGCCAATTGTGACGCCACCGGTCAGTCTTGGTCACGACCGCCAATTGTGACGCCTCTAACCCTGAGTTGACTGCAGCACCACCTGTGACGATCTGGATGTGGAAATCTGGTTTAGCACGGAACCATGTGTGAAACTAACCCCTCTGGTTGTCTTGGTCGCGGTCGATGTCTGGTTAGATTCGATTTCAGCCTTGCCGTTCCCAGCTCGCCTCCAACGTCTGGTTACCGAAGTAACTGCTTTGATTTCTAGATTAACCTACCCACGTTGTGATTTGATCTTAGGTAGACGAAATCAATCTGGCGTCGGGCCGTAGTGCTAGCTGAATACGCGGCAAAGGTGATACCACACAAGTGTGGGTGTCGCTAGACTGGCCTCAGTTTACAATTATCGCCCAAAGAAAAAAATTATCTTCCCTTTTTTTTCTTTCTTTTCCATCGGCCAGAATTCTTATGAATCGTACTGTGGACATTAAATTTTTATCTTAACTTGGGGTCATCTGGAATTCATTAGTGGAATTTTTCTGACTCAATAACTATCGCTAGTCAACTATTTAACTGGATGGTTGACTAAATCTCTTTGTCCCATCCGTCTCAATATCATCGCATTCTGTCGCCAACAGCTTGTCCAGTTAACAATAATGGCTTTCTTCGTCGGTTTTTTTTTTTTTAAGATGACCGAATTGAAATTTGTATTATCGCCATACGTGTTGCCGATTGTTATTCTTTATCCGTATTCTGTTCCTCTTGGTACTTAACTTTTATCATGACAAGATCCGGACATGCGACAGATGAGTCTCTTTCTGAACATAAAAATCAAAACCAAATGATATCTCCGAAAGATAATTACTGGCTATTCTTTTTTTTTTTTTCGGGGTGGTCTCACCTAATTCTTTCTCGGTCGCATGCTTGACCCAGTTTCGATTATCTCCTTGTATTCTGCTTTGTAAGCCGCTGACCGAATTCAAATTTTTATTATCCTTTATCCATATTCTGTTTTCCTTGTCGTGTCATGACATTAATTAATTCTGACAGGATCCGATACCTGTTTTTCTTACGAATTTCCTATCTTCTGCGAAAAAATACCTTTCTTCGTAAATGAAAATAAAATCTTTACCCATTTTTCTTTTGTTAAAAGAAAAATAACATCGCCCAGTATGTAGTTCGTTATAGCTCCTTCTCGCCTTAAGTATTTCTCGTTTTTTTAATTTCCATGCTTAACCAGTTAACCAATTACCATAGCTAAATAGTGACACATAAATATAAGTATAAAAGTGACTTTAATGTTCACTTATATATATGTATATATATATATATATACACATCCGTAGGTATAAAGGTATGCACTCATATATGCGTAAACAGATACACACAATCATATTCAAATATGTGTTTGTGCGTGCGTATTATATACATTTTATAAATATATATATAAGCTTAATATGGCATTAGGAACATAATATAACGGTCAATATTTGAAATGAGGAGGCTATGATAGATAGATAGATAGATAGATATAAATAGACTTTTATAGGTATGAATACTTTTTTATAGATATGAACAGACTGAGATAGATAGATAGATAGATAGATTTGAAGTGGAATGGAATAAAATATATTTCTAATTCTTTGAATGAATATAAGGTAATAAAGGAAAGAAATGCAATGGAAATATTTTAATGAACGAGTGACTGACTGACTGACTGAATGAATGAATGAAGGAAGGAAGGAAGGAAGGAAGGAAGGAAGGAAGGAGGGAGGGAAAGACGTAAGGAAATAAAAGTTCGTATTGGCTGAGTTAAATATCGAAATGTTATTGAAATCAATAAACCAAACACCATCCCAAAAAGACGAACTACAGTGATCCAAGCAAATGCACATTTTGTCAAGGGTGAAATAAATAAAATAAAATAAAATAAAAATAAAAAGCAAATAAAAAGAACTACGGGTGAAAGTGTAAAGGGGAGAAGGAGTAAATGATGCAGGGAAAGGAAAAGAAAATGGTGAATGAAGATGGAATTAAAAAAGGAGTAAATGATGCAGGGAAAGGAAAAGAAAATGGTGAATGAAGATGGAATTAAAAAAGGAGTAAATGATGCAGGGAAAGGAAAAGAAAATGGTGAATGAAGATGGAATTTAAAAAAAAAAAGACTGAAGAAACATGCAAACGGTTAGAAATGTATAAAAGCAAAACGAAAAAGGCGGAAAAGTACCAAACAAGGAAAGTAGAACTTGAAGAATAAAAGACATCAAGAATCAAGAAAGGCATCAAGAATACGTAATAGATGGCAACAAGGTAAAGAGAAAAGCGACCGAGAACGAAAGAAAAAAAATAAAGTGAGATAATAAAAAAAAATTAACGAATTTGAATCTCTATCTATAAAAGACAGGATGTGTGTGTGTGTGTGTGTGTGTGTGTGTGTGTGTGTGTGTGTGTGTGTGTGTGTGTGTGTGTGTGTGACGAATGCACAGCCGCAATTTTCAAGGCGAAGACCGACTTTGCATTTTCTCAACTCCCATCGATAGTGGAAATAATCGAGTTTTTAATGCTTCTACGGCAGTTTTCATGTAGTTTGCGACCATTTTCTACTGGCCAGAGTGAGAGCCTACAGCTGGCTGCCACGAATAGGCAGGAAGATTCTATTGGCCAGCGTGAGAGCCAACAGCCAAAAAAAATCGATAGCTGCATTCGTCACAAGTGGGAAAAATTTAAATCTGCATGGCACTTTACGCCAATTGGCTCATTCGCTTGCTTAAACTCAACGTTGATACTGATTCCGCAGAACTGGGTTGGGTGTGAAAAAGTATTTGTTGTTAACATTCTTTTTTCATTCGGTTTTTCCAGTTACGAGTCCTTTTTTTTAAAGCTGATTGTTTTGTGTTCATTTTGTTTAGTTCTTTTTTCGTAACAGATTTAATGTTTAGTATAGAGCTTAGAAAAAATTCGCAGTGTGAGATAGGCAGAGGGCACTCCTTTAGAGGACCGTGTCGGCGATGTTGTTGAGTAAATGTAGATGAATACATGTGGGTAGAATTTTCCTGCTAGCCAGTCCAACTACATGAGAAAATTGGACTTTAATTAATTCCAAAGAAGACTAAGAAAAACAAACACAAGACCGATAAATATATGTAAACAGATATATGTATTAATAACAAGAAAGGTTACAAGTTACATGGACAGAGTGCGTGTGGTGAATATTATATGTGTGTGTGTTGTGTTGTGGTGAGTGTGCGTACTTACGTGTATTGTTCTTAGCGTGTTCCCAGCATAAGGGGAAAACGCTGTCTCTGTGAGCGTTCACATCTGCGAGGTGGTAAGGCTGAAAGCCTGAGGAAAAAGATGAAGAGGCGACTATTTATAGCCAGGAAAGAGAGACTCTGGTGAAAGGGTTAACGAACTAAAGGAGGAGTTAACTCCGACAGCTGTATGAGTCGTACGATTTTTGAATCAAGCACGGGCAACGCCGGGCCATGCTGCTAGTTATTAGAATAATGTCGATATGCAAAGAAAAAAAGAAAAATGTTGACGAATTTGAGAAGTTGTGATGCCCAACACTTTGTATACACATTCTAATTCTAATTGGAAAATAATAGAATATAATTTCTAATTACGTTGATATTTTAGATTTCTTTTCTTTTATTCTTTGTCTTCTCTTTTTTTCTTTTATTCAGTTAATCTTTTCCTTCTTTTCCTTCTTCTCTTTCATTCAATTCTATTTCTTTTACCCTTCATTTTGTCAAATGTTCTCTTTCTTTTCTTTCAGACGATCTTTTTTTAACTCACTCTAAATGTAATTATCTTTCTTTCTTTCTTTCTTTCACTTATTTCTTCTTCCTTTTTCGTTCATCCTTCTATTTTCTTTACACTTTTTCTTTCCATTTACCAATTTCTTTCTTTTCTTTTTCTTATTTTTTTTCAAGATATTGACAATTTTATGGTCTTCCTTTTTTTTCCAAATTCTTTGTTTAGTTATTTTTTCGCAGTTTGTCTCTTTACTGTTTCTTCTCACTCATTTGCAATTTCCATATATTTCACACTTTCCTTCCATTTTTTCATTTTTTTCTATCTTTATTCTTTCTTTCTTTTTCTTCTCACACCTTTGTTCCTTTTAATTCTCAGTTCGTTCAAAGCTGTACCAATTTTTTCCTTCCTTCCTTCCTTCATTAATTCATTCTTTCTTTCTTTCTTCCTTTCTTCATTCATTCGTTCTTTCTTTCTCTTCTCACACCTTTGTTCCTCTTAATTCTCAGTTCGTTCAATGCTATGCCAATTTTTTCCTTCCTTCCTTCCTTCCTTCCTTCCTTCAATCATTCCTCTCTATCCCTTTTTTCCTCCTCCTACCTCCTTTTATTCATTCATCCTTTCTTCTTTCCTTCTATCTCTCATCCCTTTTAAATTCCTTTTACTCCCCTTTCTATTCCTAGGTTCGCCTCTCTCTATCCCTTCCGTCCCCCTCCTAACTCCTATTCATTCATTCATTCTTTCACGAGCCAGAATTGACCATTTTGTGAGAGCGCTTGTACATTATCGTAAATCTAATCGTTCCCAATTACGGATTCACTCTTTCGTGTTGATCCTCCAGGACTGCCATTTCGTGCTTTGATTGAACAATCATATCAGAATCACACAACGAGAAGGCCTGTGGTAACAAGACGATGGGTGGTCATGACGGGACGGAGTCCTGTCGGCGGTCGATCCAAGTAAACCAAAGACACACAGAACAAGGTGAGTTTGAGAGTCACACAGATGTCAAATAAGAAAATCAGATACGGTTGGAGAGAATTACAAGCTCCTTAAAACTTTAAGTGTCATTAATTGTACACGGCATCAATATTCTTGCGCTCTGGATGCCAGCTCATCGGCCATAGAGGTAGATTTTTTAAAAAACGATCTACGTGATGCACACAGTTATTACGGGAAACATCAATCGATAGTCTGGTACTAATCTAGACATGGGAGGAGCCAGTGAGATTTGAACTCATTTCATAAACATAATTCTTTTCCTGTGTAAATTTGGACTAATCTTAAAATTAGACCAACTATTTTATGAAAACTTCTAGCCTGCACAACACAAGTACCATTTTCATTTTACGACCACTATGGCAGCATTTATACATAAAGGGATGGTGTAGTGATGGGTTCACCCCTTGAACCGACTTTATCTAATTTCTACATGTGTCATGTGGAAAACAAAGTCTTCCATAATTCCACCAATCCCCCATATACGCATGCTATATCGATGATATATTAATATTAGCAAACAGCTTAGAGGAAATAAAAAACTGAAGGAAACATTTGAGAATAACTCTATCCCACATTGTACTTACGAACTCAACATTACCAATAAAACTAGTTTCCTTGACGTATTAATCGATGCCAATATCCATAATTTGATGACTTCCCTTTACAATAAATGAAACTCACTAGTAGAAACTCATTTCCAATCAATTACAAAAATAAATGTCCTAACAGATACAAAGAAGCTGTGATAAAAATAATTATGATTTATCGAGCCAAAGTAATCTCTTCTTCGGACATATTATTTAATAAGGAACTTAGCAACATTAAGCAAACCCTAATCAACAATAATTTCCCTAACCACATCGTCGACAAACAAATAAAATTAGCCATGACAAAATTTAGAAAAAATATCGTCAGTTCCCTCCATGACGCAAATAAAAATAAATACACGATAAACTTATTCTATCGTAACGAAATGCACCCTGATTGTGAACAGGATGAAAAAGAAATTAAAAACATAATTCATCGCTATATATCACTCAATAATCCTAACCAATACCTAAGATTTATCATCTACTCCAATAACTTTAAAACATATAACTTAATTATTAACAACAACATGGGGCCTCATAAATCACCCCCACCCCCTATGTAAAAAATAATGTTGTCTATGAATTCTCCTGCCCTGGGATATTGCATCTCCAACATTAATAACACTGGGCAACAAAAAAAAATTTTTTTAAAGTCTGTCTATATTTCTGAGATAAAGTATTATGTACATTATTTACATTATTCGGACTATTGTCATGATCTTTGTCGCCATATTTAATAAGGAGTGCCACAGAAAAGCAATGATAACAACAAAGTTGCAATATGAGCTCTGGTAAAAACATGCATGATAACAGCAAAATTGCAATATGAGCACTGGTAAAAATGGTTGCTGAAGATATTAGGTTTATAATACCCAGAAATTCATACCCAGCTGTCCTCAAGGACACATGGCACAGTGGATAAAGGCGTTGGTTAGTGACAGGAGTGTGAATTCAATACCTGGTTAAGGCAGTGGAGAACTTTCAGATGGAAATTAACAGGAGATAACTGATAACTGACATCCATCAAGCGTGGAACTAGAACAGTCTACCCCAGTGAGCGAAATAAAGGGTTCAGTTCGAAATTCCAACTACCTGAAGAAGGCCGTAGCGTACAACGGCCGAAACGTTGTGATAAATATGGCGTCAAAGATGAGGACAATAGTCCGAATAATTTTTTTTAAGTTGTCTAAAATTTTCCAAATCATTTCGGACTATTTTTCACCGCTGAATCCGAAAAAGACACTCGTTTTTTTTTCAATAAGATCATGTTTTTGTGCTATATTGTGTTTTTTAAAAATCCAATCTTATAACTAAATCGATTACATTTTTGTGACATTATCGATTGAATTTTGTTAATATTTCTCATAGAAAATGAGTTTTTAAGAGAAAAAAATGTTTTCTAATAGAATTTATTAATTAAATATTACAAACATCGATAAATTGAATAGTATACATTGATAAATGTAAATTGTATGTTACGTCATCATTGTTCAAAATTCAGGTCTAGAAATTCCATTTATTTAAATCCTTAGAATGGTCAGCGGTAGGGATGTCCCTCTTCAAAGTCCAGCACTAATCAGCCATCATGACTGCATCCTAGAGTCCCTGATACCTGGTCTCCATCTCTTTTATATCCTAATAAAATCTCTTCCCCTGTTCGTCCTCATTGATCCCAAATTCTCAGGAAACCCATCCATATGTGAGAATAAATAATGTATTTTGATGCTCATATTGCATATGAGATTTCTGAAAGCAGTCAGCATATTGATGACAAGTTCTCTGGAGTTTCTGGCCTTGTGCATTGCCAAGAAAGTTCTTCACGACCAGGACAAAAGCCGTCCCCAGTTCGACTTCGTACATTGAATTTTCAAACTCTGGATATCTGATGAGCTGACGTCTTTGAGGAGCATCAATGATGGCTGATTTCAACTTCTCCGTCGTCAATCCTGGAAAAGCCAGGCACAAAGTAAGTGAAGCAGCTATTATCCTTTTTCAGAGCTTTGATGACCTGCTTGATCAAACTGAGCTTGATGTGCAGCAGTAGGAAAAGTATCCTGTCTCTGTCCACTAGAGGCTTATTGATTCCTCCCCAAGTGGCCACTCCTTTTTCGTGTCGAGAGGAAAACTGGTTGCCATTGTGCAGCTAAACACTTTTCAGTGATCGTTTGTCGCTGTCAATGAACAATCTCCAATCTTTGGGTCCGTACTGTGGTACTCCAATTTTGTGTAGAAGCTTCGGAATAAATGTACAGTATACCAAGTTTTTCTCTTTAGAAAAAAAATGCAGTATACCAAGTTTTTCTCTTTAGAAAAAAATATGGTGGTACTCTTCATGTCTGTTGCAGTAGAACGAAATGTGAGCAATGTCAGAGAGGGTTTTTTTTCCTTTAATCTCGATGTCAAAAGTTTGGCAGAGGTCTTTGAGAAGCTGAGATTGTGAATTAAATCATTTAGTTCCTTTTGGGAAAAAAAAGATGTGGTGCATCATTGTCAAAAACACTTGTTGCTGTTGTTGTTGTTGTTGTTGTTGTTGTTGCTGTTGAACACTTGAGAAATCTTTCTCACAAATGTCAGGAAGTTCTCCAAAGACAGGTATTGGAATTTCATCACAATTATCTGCATGACGAGGTGCTGATTGAAAATCAGGATACTTGAGGTATACTTGAAGTGACTCCGGTTCTATTGATCCTAATCTCATCAATAGCACAGAAGTAGCAGTCAGTGGGGAATTCCAAATTTCACACGACTCTCCTTACCCTTGGTCCACCAATGCAGATACTTGGTACATGTCTTACATACCGACTTCAGAGTTTCATAAGAAAACACTCGTCAGGGCCAGGTATTGAAACATCTAGCCGTGAAGATCATTTTGACGTGATTCACTGCAATCGGTCAATTAAGTTAAGTCTATTCAACGATCGAATTCTAGTCGAATTCATTATATTACGGGCTAATACCCTTGGGAAAGGTATTAATTCTCTTCTTCTCCCTCCAGCTATGGGTAAATAGCAGGACAGACTGGGTTCTATAGCCTTGGATGGCAACTGGTGAGAAAGACATTTCTGAATTCAAAACCTACGGAGGGTCGTTTGGGGACCTTGTGGCATGTCATGCACTAGGTATTCAGCCCTTCAAAAAGTGTGGATGGTTCTGCACAAAAGCCTTCACTGCTATAATCAAAACATATGTGCTGGTATCTGGCTGTCGGTTCCTCGGAACTGAGCTGCTTGACCCTCATATGTTGAATAAGACAGGAGAAATCCACCATATATATATATATATATATATATAGAGAGAGAGAGAGAGAGAGAGAGAGAGAGGGGTGGAGGGAGAAAATAGTTTGAACAAACAGAATATTTAAGTGAACTATCATAAAATGAAACACGTAAAGAAACTGACTATTTACATTATTCGGACTATTGTCCTCATCTTTGTCACCATATTTATTACAACATTTCGGCCGTTGTACGCTCCAACCTTCTTCAGTTGGTTGGGATGTCGAACTGAACCCTTTATTTCGCTCACTGGGGTAGACTGTTCTAGTTCCACGTGCCATGTTTTAATAGATGGCAGTTATCAGTTGTCTCCTGTTAATTCCTCTCTCCAAGTTCTCCACTGCCTTAACCAGGTATTGAACTCACAACTCTTTGGGTCCTGTCACTGGATCTAACTAACGCCTTTATCCACTGTGCCAAGTGCCCTTGAGAACACATGGCACAGTGGATAAAAACAATATAGACAGTAAAGAAACTAAGGAGATATATTTTTAAAATTCCAATGTTCCTTCAAAATGTAGGTGATCGTAGCTCTCCACTGTTTCCTTTCTTTATTATTTGTGGATTACCATGCATTTTGGAGGGAGGTAGTGGAGTTTCTTCCCAATTTCCTCCGCGATTTGAAATGTTCCTTCTCTTAGCCTGGTCGCTACCAAAAGCTAAAGAAAAACAGTTTCGCCTACTATTTAGGCACACAGCTGATGGCGTATAGGCAGAAGAGAGAAGGTCTTCATAGCTTTTCCAAGGACATTTGTGCGAAAATCATTGTGAGAGGCTGGGCGGAATTGGAACTCGGCTCGCTGTTTCCATATACCGTGCCAATAACAGTTGCGCAATCTAGGAGGTATATAGAGAGCGAAAGTAAGACTGGGGAAATGATGGTCAAATATTTTAGGGAAGGAAGATAGAGAATAAATGTATGAAGATAGTAAGATAGATAGATAAATAGATAGATACATAGATGGAGAGAGAGAGAAATGTAAGAAGATAGATAGATAGATAGATAGATAGATAGAGAGAAATATAATACGACAGATAGAGAAATGTAAGATAGATAGATAGATAGATAGATAGATAGATAGATAGATAGATAGAAATGTAAGAAGATATATATATATAGAGAGAGAGAGCGAGAAATGGAAGAAGATATATATATATATATATATAGAGAGAGAGAGAGAGAGATGGAAGAAGATAGAAATGTAAGAAGATAAAGAGAGAGAAATGTAAGAAGATAGATAGATAAATGAAAGTAGATAGATAGATAGATAGATAGAAATTTAAGCAGATACATGGATAGAGAGAGAGGAATGTAAGATAGAGAGAGAGAAAAAAATTAAGAAGATATATATATATATATATATATATATATAGAGAGAGAGAGAGAGAGATGGAAGAAGATAGAAATGTAAGAAGATAAAGAGAGAGAAATGTAAGAAGATAGATAGATAAATGAAAGTAGATAGATAGATAGATAGATAGATAGATAGATAGATAGATAGATAGATAGATAGAAATTTAAGCAGATACATGGATAGAGAGAGAGGAATGTAAGATAGAGAGAGAGAAAAAATTTAAGAAGATATATATATATATATATATATATATATATATATATATATAGAGAGAGAGAGAGAGAGAGATGCAAGAAGATAGATGGATAGATAGATAGATGGAGAGAGATAGAGAGTTAAAAAGTAGATGTAAGAAAGATAGATAAAGACGAAAGAGTGTTTAATAAAGAGAGCGAAAAGAAGCGGCAATAATAGTAGACACAAAATCTCTTGAAAAAGATGAAGAGATAAAAAAACTGGTATGGGATGGTGCCTGTATAGGGTGTGACTCAGTGGGTGAGTCATTAGGTGTATCAGTCCGCTACTGGGCCTTTTGAATAGAATTGCAGTGATTATTCGCTCTATCGATTTGGCGTTGACAACTTCAAGCAAATCCATTAGCTCCTTATCGTCATCATCGAGCAGACAGAATTTATCTGACCGAGTCGGCCTTCCCGAAAGGCACTTACCAATGAAAACGAGGCTGTGATGGCGGTGGGAGCGATCTGTGTTAAATGACGGCGGCGCCGGCCGTGTTTTTGTAGTGTTCGGTTTCTCGCGGGTTTAAATTAAAGATTATCTTCTGCTTCTGTCGTTTAGAACAGGAAGATAAACATAGTTGAATACAAACGAAACAAACATTCACGGTTATGTATCTGGAACACACTAACCTGAATATCCATATTCTATCTGTCTCTTTCTGTGCCAGGGCGTGGGTGATCAAGGCTTTCCACAGCTTCCTGTTTTGTTTTTGTTTTTACTGTTTTCAGTAATTTTATGCTTGCTTGTTTACAGCACCTCTTTCTCTTTGAGGTACCTGATTCTCCATCCATTTGTTTAAACATATCAAGTCATGGTTTTTCAGAACGTGGGCAAATATGCCTCTCCACATCTTCCTCCGTTGTTCTCATCAATATTTGCTTCTTTGTAAATCCTACTTCTCTTTATAAAACTTGTCGCATCATCCATTTGCTCATATTTGTCATGTCATATCGTTCAGAACGTGGGCGATTATGTCTCTCGACATTTTCTGTTGTTCTCAGCAATACTTTCCATTTTGTGACCCATCTTTTGTTTTATGGTACTTGTTCCTCCATCCATTTGCTCAAACTTGTTAAGTTATGTCTTATCAGAAGATGGGCAATCGTGGCTCTCCACATCCTCCTGTCTTTTGTTACTGTCAGCAATATTTTCTATTTTGTGACCCATCTTTCTGTTTATAGTGCATGTTCCTCTTTCCCCCTTTTTTTTTCTGTTTTCCATGCATTCGATGTATCATGTGAGTATTAAATTCTCCTAGCCTTCTTTCCTTATGTTTACCATGTCCCCTTAGGACTTAGGTGATCATAACTGTCCAGCTATTCTTTATCATTATTATCTGTAAATTGCCGTATATTCTAGTGGAGTGTTTTTTTTTTCGTTGCTTTTTCTACGGTTAGGAATTCAATTTGATTGCCACCCAAAGTGAGAAAGTCATGTTTACCCTGCTAATGGATACGTAGACTTTTCTTTTGATATATCCCCAGCATTTCAGATATCTCTAACAGTCAACAAATCTTTTATAGTTCCTATTTTCCTTGAAAAAAAAAACTCTTTCATTCCATGTTATTCTTAATATCTTAGGTAAAATCTTTTCCTCGTCTGTGACGATGTTGTTCCGTATTTGTTAACATAAAGAAGATAAAACTGTTTTCTTTTAAGGATAATTTTCAACCCCTCTTTTATTTTGGAATGCAACATTTGTTATTCTTCATTTCTCCTCATGTTTGGTAGAAATGACAGCTAATTTCTTTTCTGATCGTAAGTAGAACCGTTCTTTGGGATTTTTACTTATTGCAGTTATTTATTTCTAAATATTTTTATATTTTAAAAACTGTCTTTAAGATTTGACAAATGTGTTCTCTCACTCCTGAAACGACTACAGTGATCCCTCGCTAATTCGCGGTTCTACTATCGCGGATTTTTAAAATATATATATGGAAAATATATCGCGGAGTTTCTGGAAAATTCTAGAAAAATCGCGATATATGAACACCTAAAATTTTTCATTAAACGCATTAAAATATTAATAATAAATATTATTTCCTGGTCTCTGAACAACAAAACAAGCGTAAAATAGCAATAGAAAGAGCACCGCCGTCTGAAGAGACGTAAAATACAATTATCGGCTGCACAGTAGAAGTCATCATCCGCTTCATCATCATCATCATTTCTACTGTGCAGCAAATTCATCATCATCATCATTCAAATTCTACTTCAACTTTTTTCGTGTTTAATACAGTAACAATCTTCTTTTTTTTTTTTAATCTAAAGTATTATTGCTTAACAGTTGTCCTTGTTATTAATACCGTAATGAGTGGGTTGTTAACAGTACAGGGAAGGTTTTAAATATCCAAATACACGTTAAATAAATACTGTATATATGGCGTCCCAACTACGCGGAAATTCAGTTATCGCGGCCGGTCTTGGAAACAATCTATCGCGATAAACGAGGGATCACTGTACTTAATCTCAGTAATTTTCCTTGTTAATAAAATGATCTTTTTCCTAGTTTGACATTGTTACTAGACATATAGATAAGAAAGGATGTTTTTGAAGGCAAGATTAGCAATTCCGGTGGCAATTTGAGCCAATGAAATGGAATTAATTTCAATTTAAACATTTCTTTTTGTTTCATTTCTATCGTCTTTATGGAATGTAACTTAAAACTTAGACTTAAAAATATTTTCATTGAATCCAAGATCATTTGTGGTAATGACGGGGAAAGAAATCATTTGTAATATAGACAGAGTAGAGTGTAAAAACTGACGACTTTTGAAAAATGAAAATTTAATAATAAATTTTAAAAGTCTTTTGCCTCATCATATATATATATATATATATATATATATATATATATATATATATGTGTGTGTGTGTGTGTGTGTGTGTGTGTATAGTTGGCCACTCGTATTCGGGGATATCCGTCTACTAGGGCGGCTAGCCAATCCCTATTGCAGACACTTGATCAGGCGCATTTTTTCAACACCCACAGAGCCTGTCTGTGGTTTATACTGCAATTATGCTGAGCAGATCTTCGTTATCGTTTCTGGGAAAGGCATCATGTTATCTTTAAAGCACACCGAGTCGTTCAAGTTTTCCCGAAAATTCATATTTTCTCAGTTTCTTATCAGAAACGTAAACAAAGCAATATATAAAGAAAAAAAATGATGTATTTTTTTTTAAATCCGACGTATTTTTATTACTTCAAATGTTATTTTTAGTGAATATCCGTATTTGAGTGAACGTTCCGTTTATTTTAGACGTCATATATTCGAACCAGCGCACCTCTTAGCAAGGGAAACTCTCGTGAGATCCGACGCGTTACACACCAACTCAGCCACGAAGTCTCTATTTCGTCATTGCTCGATCGACGAGAATTTTCGTGGTCGAGTTGATTTAAAGAACATCGGATCTAAAAACGGTTTATTCTACTCATCGGACCGTTTCGATAAAACCCAAACGACATGCCAACTGTATCACGGGCCTCGAAGATGAAGAACACACAAACTAGAATCGATATAGCGTCGCTACTCACTCAATTCGGCAGCGATACTCATGCAGTTATTCAGATAACCTCGGAACAGTGCCCCAAGAGCCACGACTGCTTTTTTTGACCCTTAGCCGTTCCATCGCAGAGCATTAACTGGGTCCAGCAACGATATATAAGTGATTATTTTTGGGATTTAGTCTAATCATATAGTAATTCGTCGAGCCTAGAATAATCCTCAACAGAATACAAAAAAGCGCTGGCCTGGGTTTTACACTATATATATATATATATATATATATATATATATATATATATATATATATATATATATATATTAAAAAGAAGAGAAGAGAGGTGCCGCAAACGTTTTTGGTTGTAATGTGTTTTTTTTTTTTTTTTTTTATTATGCTTTATTTTCCATAATTTTACTACACGCGTTTCTGGTCTGGCGACCGTCTTCAGGTAAAAGGCAGAGATTTCCACATATTATTAAAAATAATAATTTTTTTCCTTTATGTTTTTCAATGTTAAATATTCTCGATATGAGACATTCTCTGATTTTGTGTTAGTAATCCGAATGTCTTTCTTGAATTGGCAATAAAGAGATCTGCGCGAAGGGTCATAAAACAATTAAGGTTGGTCTAAGAGAAATAATGAATTACTTATCGGCATTTTATCTTTTAATGTTTCACTGACCCCTGTGCGTTCTTAGATCTGTTTCCATTTTCTTGTGTTTCTGTCAGCATGCGTGTATATATGCGTGTGTATATTCCCCCTCCATACATATACTGTCTTACTATGAGGAATTAGTAAACTCATTTGTACGCCGAAAGACTTTTTGCCGTTAGTAATAAAAAAAAAAAGCCAGGGACATGCATATAACGGATGTCAGAATTCGTTGAAAAATACACCCCTACCCTCCCTAAACTTAACGTTTTTCGAACGTAACTCAAAATTGATACAACAATAGTTAATAAAAATGCACACACTACCGCCCCTTGTTTGAATGACTGGATTTCTCTGTATTTTTGGAAACAGGGAATTATGAATTTATGTGTGCGTTTAAAACTCAGTAAATTTAAAATTTAGTTATTCCAATATTCGCTTGAAGATGAAATAGAACTAATGCTTTTAATTTAATTACAAAATTAAATTTGAAGTTTTTAGCTTCCATTTTTGAAACATGGTTATTACTGTGTAGGGAAAACATATTTTAAATCAGTTAATTTATAATATTTATGCTCTGTAAATTTACATTGAGCACTATTTTGTAAAAATAAAAATAAAAATATCAATAAGAACACCGGATTATATATCTTACTGTTCTTTTATATATATATATATATATATATATATATATATATATATATATATATATATATATATATATATCGAAATCGAGAAACAGAAATATACAAGTATTTGAAACTTCGCTGTTAGAAATATCTGTCCTTATTTGCATTTAATTACAGCATGAGTTTCTCTCTTGTATTGGCGAGTGGTCTCGTATTGATCTCGCAATATCTCGTCGCATGATACAATCGATGCCGTATCTCATAGAATTATCAATATTTCAGCAGTTTTGTTTTATATACATGGTACGTCAATAACCCTGCCACAAGTTCCAGACTTGATAGCAATCAAAACCGTCTACGTGACCTTGAGGACGATGAATTATTTTCGGCCCCCAAAGCCTTTCCCACATCGCAAGTCTCTCGCCATTCTATCGCTATTTCTATGGCAAATGTTCAGAAGGGCTGCATTTGTTAGTGCCACCAGTTCAGACCCTTAAAGATACGATTCGCCATGAAGAATCGAATCACCCTTATTCACTCCGTATTCCATTTGTAATGAGGAAGTTCCATTCAGACATCTTCCTGAGAAACACTATTTTGTGGAACAGACTCCCAACAGGATGCTCAACTATCTTAAGCTCTTCAAAGTTAAAGTCAATCATTGTCTATCCTACATATCCCCAGTCATTCTCATGCTATTGCAATATCATCATTCAGTAATCCTTTGAGTGGCTCTTGAGCCTTGCATTAGAGGATCATTCAGTAAAATCAAATTAGATTGAAGAAAGAATATTTTCCAGATGATGGTCTCCATTCTCGATACACTGTTGTAGGCGACCCATGAAGTTTTTTCATTACACGACAAGTTACCTACCAGCTGTACCATCTCTTATTAGTATTTGGTGTACAGCAACCCTTGTTCAGTTGTGAACAGAACAACATTTGTTCAACTTTTTCTGGAGTTCGAACGCTCCGAGGTTTTTTCAGCTGTCCCTAAAATTTTCAGTCTATAGCAAGATAAATTTTTCTCTCTCGAAGAGCATCATTTCGATTTGTCCTGAAATGAAGACAGAAAGTTCTTTGTGTCGCAATCATAAATTCAAATTTCTTGAGAAAGGTTTTAACGGACTTATCTCAATGAGAATCTACCAGAAAGATGGATCGGGAGGGCCAATGATAAAGAAAATGTTCTGTTTAAATGGCCAGTTTTGGAAGATTTTTTTTCGATGGGGCTATTTGAAAAGACAGGTCTATATCACCCCACTTCCTATAAGCCTAGAGGAATTTAAACAGAGAATAACCGAGGTGCTGGAGACATGCTACAACGTGTTTGGCAGGAGCTGGTCTACCGTCTTGACGTGTGTCGTGTGACAGGTGGAGCGCATATTGAACATTTGTGAAGCTTTGTGAAATCAGTTACAAAATCTACATTCCTTTGAATATCTTATTCGAATTTTGAAAAAGAAATATTTTATTGTTCAACATGAAGCCTATTTAACATGTAGTTATAAGATATTCACATTTTAAATAATGTCAATATTTTGGGGACAATCGGTAATATTATTGAAACTAATAGAAGCGTTTTATTATTTCTTGTGGAACATCATAAGATCAAAACATGATTAGGTAGAATAAAAGGTATGTTAATAAAAGCCTCCATATTTTATTGGTTGAAAAACTAAAGGATAAGACCAAAATCAATTTAGAAAAATGTTTTGAATATGACAAAAATATACATTTTGTTTCCATTTACATTTTGATGATGATATTTTCCAAATTAAGACCTCCATTCTCGATACATTGTTGTAGCCGATATTTGAAGTTTTTCATTTTACCCGACGAGTCATTTACCGGCTGTAATTTTGCAACTGTTTGGCGTATAGTAGCTTTTGTCATTTGTGAAGAGAATAGCAATTGTGGAAACATCCGCAAGGATATCTGACTCATTATCATCTTTTTATAGATGGAACTTTATATCAGCGTGTAAAAAGTCTTCTGGCAGTAGGCTATGACAATTCCAAAGCACCACCATATTTTAGGGTTGAACGGATGAGTGATGGCAAAACAGGATTGTCTCACATCTTCGATATTGTCTGGAGTTCGAACGCTCCGATGTTTCACAAGTGGTTTTCTTTTAAACGCTGAACATGTTGCCCGAAATTCTTCAGCTATAGTAAGATTCAATTACTTTTTGGAACAATATGATTTTGATTTATCTTGCAATTAAGACCAAAAGTTCTTTGGCATTGTCTTGAAGTCACAGAAACACTCTTCTTGAGAAATTTTTCAAGAGAAAAACGCACGGTGCCCATAAGTATAAACCAATGTTTCTCAACCCTTTTCAGCCCATGGGCCACCTTTTCTTTAAAAAATTCAGATGGATCATTCCTACTTTTACTTTTAGTCTGTTCAATTTTCAAAATAAAACATTCAATGAAAAGACAGAGTATTCTATTTACACTTAAAAATTTATTTTAGTAAACAAGGAGAAACACTGGATATCAAAATCAATTTTGACGATGTCATTCAGTCTTAGTCCATTCAGCTCGTGACTATCTTGATCTTGGTGTTTCTGACACAAGATATCAAAATCAATTTTGATGATGTCATTCAGTCTTAGTCCATTCAGCTCGTGACTATCTTGATCTTGGTGTTTCTGACACAAGATATCAAAATCAATTTTGATGATGTCATTCAGTCTTAGTCCATTCAGCTCGTGACTATCTTGATCTTGGTGTTTCTGACACAAGATATCAAAATCAATTTTGACGATGTCATTCAGTCTTAGTCCATTCAGCTCGTGACTATCTTGATCTTGGTGTTTCTGACACAAGATATCAAAATCAATTTTGACGATGTCATTCAGTCTTAGTCCATTCAGCTCGTGACTATCTTGATCTTGGTGTTTCTGACACAAGATATCAAAATCAATTTTGACGATGTCATTCAGTCTTAGTCCATTCAGCTCGTGACTATCTTGATCTTGGTGTTTCTGACACAAGATATCAAAATCAAGTCCATTCAGCTTGATGATGTCATTCAGTCTTTTTGACGATCCATTCCATTCAGCTCGTGACTATCTTGATCTTGGTGTTTCTGACACAAGATATCAAAATCAATTTTGACGATGTCATTCAGTCTTAGTCCATTCAGCTCGTGACTACCTTGATCTTGGTGTTTCTCACACAACATATCAAAATCAATTTTGATGATGTCATTCAGTCTTAGTCCATTCAGCTCGTGACTACCTTGATCTTGGTGTTTCTGACACAAGATATCAAAATCAATTGTCAGTCTTAGTCTGATAGTTCCTCTGCTGTTGAGATCTTAATGTATTTCTTTTTCTACTGAAAACATCCACAACAGCAAAAAATCAAGATTCCACCATCCATGTGGTAGGGAAAGAAATAATGCTTACTGCTACATGTTGAAAAATATTTGGGTGTGAGTCCTTTATCGATATGTAGGCAAAGACATCTTCTTTGTCAATTCTTTTTCTCAGTTTTGCATTCTCTTTTAAGTCCAGCAACATTTCAGTCAACCGAACATTTTTCATCTCCTGCCTCATAATCTTCTTGGTCTACAAATCGCTGAAAAGCAATCGTAAAAATCAACAACATAAGGAAAACTAAAAATCAAGAAACATTAGTTACATAAAGACGCCATTGCAAGTTGTCTAGCTTCACTAACTTTTTTCTTTCTTTTTATGTCCCGTGTCCTTTCAGAACGAAGGCGATCATGGCTCTCCACTTCCCCCTATCCCTTGTAGCTCCCAATAAGTTTCATGCCCTTGCCAACTCCCCCAGACCACGTTCTGTCATCCACTTGCTTAAGCCCGCCAGGTATATCATGTGTTGCTTTCCCTTTGTCTCTTTTTCGACCTGTGAGTATTAGATTCTCCAGGCCCTCCTTTCTCATTACGTGTCCCCGAAATTTTATCTGCCTCTTCTTTATGTTAAGTATAAGCTTCCCCCTTGTTTGCATCGTTGCTCACACTCTCACTCGATGATATTCTTAGCATCCTTCTGTAGAACCACATCTCTGCTGCCTGGAGTCTCTTGAGGAGACCGTCCACCATTCGCTGCTGTATAAGAGGACAGATGTTAGGTTGCAGCTCAGTACTCTTTTCTTTGTCACCAACTTCACTAACACCACATCAATAGCAATATAAAAAATTAGAGATTTTATTGCTACACGCTGTATTATATGGCAAGACAGATAAAGTATGTCATCCGTATTTATTTTAGTATTTCAATTATTCAAAAAAGGAGAAAATAATATCCGATAAATTTTTAAAAAGAAGAAATAATCGTGAAAAAATGTTGCTCTGTCTTAAAAAAAAAAACAAAAAAACTTTTATACGAAAAGTTTACGAAAAATTTTCAATAATTTATTAATAAAAGTTCAACAAACGAAATATTTTTAAACCCAATTTTTTAATCTTATTGTGTTTGAATTCATGCTTGATCTCATCGTATCTGTTTGTCGATTTGGCGAATATTCTCACAAAGAAAGTTCGGAGATTGAACGGAAGAATAATTTTTTGGTTCGAATGAAGGAACCTGAAAGAAATGTCGTGACAGATTGCATTAGAAATGGAAGCATACGAACTGATATGACCTCTCACTTGAATACGAATAGTTGCAAAAATAAATAAATAAATAAAGATGATAAAATAATATGGTTTGAAAAAAGTGAAAATAGATGTGAAAAACGCTTTTTAAACGGAAAAGAGAGAAAGACAAGGAAGAGCCTCATAAATATGAAAAGAAAACTCAAGGAAAGAAATTTTGAATAAGGAATCAATCACAGGAAAAGAAATTGAAAAAAAGAAAAGAAAAAAGAAAAGAAAAATTGGAGGTAACAGATAAAAAGAACGAAGTTGATGTTGTGTGTTTAAGTTTATATCGTTTTCAAAATGAATGCGGAAAAATAAATAAGGTATAAATAGAAAAGCCAGTAACAATTATGAAACTAAGAATGAAAAGAAGAAAATAGATGACTAAAAAAGTAAAACCTGAAAATTAACCCGAATAGCCGATTTGCGCAAAATATTTTGAGACAGCTATAAATAATAAAAAGAATAAAATCCTCTGGTACGGATGGATCCAAACCGGCCGACAAAGAAGAGCTGATGTGGTTATTGTGTCCATACTATTGTGAGAATAGCCATAATCATTCAGAAAAAAAATAGGTATATAGTTCGTGATACTGTCGGTTAAAATTTAGAAACTCATTTACTTAAAGCCTTTTTTTTTTTTCAGGCAATTCGACTTCTCATGTTCACTAAATGTTAGAATTCTTTCAAATATTGATGAGAATTTACTTTTCACTATTTTGTTTTCGGTCGACATCATGATTCTATCAGTGTTTACTCTTCTAGAAACGTGTCCTATTCATTTTTTTTTTGTTGATACTCTGTTGGAATTGTTCCAGTGCTGTTTTGTCCTTAATGATTTTTCAGTATCTGTGGCTGTCTGTAAAATAAAATGAATGGAACGAGCGGATCTGACAGCCATGAACCGGAAATGGAAAAGATATTTTTTTCCAGTTGACCACAACGTGAAGGCAAATAAATAAATAAAATAAAATAAAATTAAAAATTAAAAAATATTTTTAAGGGTCTTAAGAAACTGTAGGGTGACAAATGCTAGAGATGTGGCAAAAATATTTAGCACAAATGAAACGACGTAAAAAAGAAAATAAAAAATTAAAGAAAACAGAGAAAAACAACAGAATTTGTTGGATAAATTTGAAGTAGTAAATGAGATAATACTGTAATCTTTTTATTTACTGAAGTATCATCAGCAGATAGGTTCACTTATCGCCCGGTTCACACTTCTCCACAGTCTTTTGAACAGGAGTAGAGGTTTATCGCTCATTTGCTGTTTAGGGTTGGGTTTCCGGTTCATTCTAAAGTCCGCCTTTTCTTTCTCTTTCACTTCCGGTGGCCCCTTTCGCCTTGCCTCTTACTCTGTAACCCTCTACCTCGAGTGGCTCTTGGGTATACCTTTATATTATTTTTATGCCTTGAGCCTTATACAAGGGTGAACATCATTGTAAAAATATATAAGGCTCAAGAGACTGTCAAGATAGAGGGTTAGTGATCGAGGTTTCTGTATTGACGTAAGCGTAGGAAATAAGTACAGATTATGAGAATGTGTAGGATAGTTAACGGTTGATTATATACTTGAAGAAGTTAAGATTGTAGTGACAAAGGAAGCAACTTTACGAGAGTTTCTTCAGCAGAGCAAAGGAGTTGAAATTTAGCCTTACATTTGGAGTAAAGAGGAAATGAGGGTGATTCAGCTCTGTGGAAGTGGTATAACATATCCTATATGTCTGAACTGATAGAATTTTGTAGTTCATTTGAAAGAGTTCGTCTTTATTTACAGCGTTTTTCTTTAGCTAAATGTTCACGCAATACACAACCCAATGGCAATTCAAGGTTATTGAATGAGGCTGTTGTATAGAGGTATGACGTACAGATTATGAGGATATGTAGGATATATAACGGTTGATCGTAGACTTGAAGCGGTTAAGACTGTAGTGATCGGGGAAGCATTTCCCCCGGGGGCGTCTATTCCACAAAGTAGCTGTTCTTGGGAAGAACCTGAGAAGTGAAACTTAGTTCTTCCAAATTGAATACGAAAAAAAATGAGGATGATTCGACTTTGAGTATGTGATATGGCTGCTCTTAAGTATAAATATACGAATTGGTGGACATGAAGAATTCTTTCTTTTTATGTGCCATGTCCTTTCAGAACATAGGCGATCATGGCTCTCCACCTCTTTCAATCCCTTGCAACTCTCAAAAATTTCCTTCCTTCTGCTTCCTCCACCATACCACGTTCTGTAATCCCCTTTCTTAAAATCGCTAGGTATGTGTTATACCATAATATCTATTCTATTGTAATAGACGCTCCCACAGATAATAAGTAGTAGTCGCAGTGGCCAGTTGGGCTCACTGGTGTTGAGCGAGTCAGTCGGTGTCAGACATTGAAGTATCAACCATCACAACTAGATTGCTGCGTCATTAACTCTTATTTCAAGTTCCTAACGTTTTGTACGTCGGACCTAATTTAGGACGACTTAGTGAAATACAAGCCTCCACTGTGAAAACTACTCTACAACAGTATGTCTTCCTTGTCTCTCTTTCCCTCTATTCGACCCGTGAGTATCAGTTTCTCCAGGCCCTCCTTACTTATTATATGCCCCCCCGACCAAAAAAAAAAAATCAGCTGCCTCTTCTTGATGTTAAGTATAAGCCTTGTTTGTATCCTCTCTAAGACCTTATCGTTGCTCGGCCCATTATATCCTCAGCGTCCTTTTGTAGAACCACATCGTCCCGAGTCTCTTCTTCATCTTTGTGGAAATCGTCCAACATTCGCTGCCGTAAAGAAGGGCAGATGTCACGTAACAGTGTTCTTTTCATTGTTACCAAAGAAATCCTCCTGTCTCGCAATACTCTGTCCATTGGATTGCGTCCTTGGCCATCCCAATACATCTACGGATCTCAGGGACACTGATTAAAGTAACAGAGATTGGAGGAGACATACTGTCGCTTAATCCTCAGGGATTGCCATTGGATAATCTGGTTTCAATA
This sequence comes from Acanthosepion pharaonis, assembly GCA_903632075.3. Taxonomy (NCBI): domain Eukaryota; kingdom Metazoa; phylum Mollusca; class Cephalopoda; order Sepiida; family Sepiidae; genus Acanthosepion; species Acanthosepion pharaonis. The sequence goes on along the minus strand of CAHIKZ030000091.1, from coordinate 661,757 downwards.
TGCAAATGAATGAAATGGAAATAATAGACTATATGCGAAAAGAAAAGAGTATTTAAGAAAGATTTGTCGACTGTGTTGATGTTGTTATCAAAAGCTAGAGGATACATGAAAATCTGAATGATGACAGCTTGGTATTGCAATCCGAATTGTGATACAGAGTTAGTTGACAAATTATGTTTGGAAGCTATAAAACATGGTCAAAGAAAAGATCGCCGATTGGGTAATTTGTCGAAAGCAAACAAAATATACCGAGTCTGCCAAATTAGTCTCTGATTGGCACATTTTTCATAAGCCAACCGGATCTGCGAAGGAAGGCTCTGATTGTTTTTTTACGCCGGAAGCGAAGGTTGGCAAAGTCCTCTAGAAAAAAAAAGACATTGGGATTGACAAGAGAAAGAAAAAGCAAAAGAGTTATTTATTTGGACATCATCCCAGAAAAGTAGGTCAGTAAGAGAATTGAGAAGAAATATAGCAAAACGATTAGCCGACACGCTGCTCTCACTTGAAGGTTAAAGCAGGGAGAGTTAGCAACAGTAAAGAAAGGACGCGATAGAGAGTATGATCAAATGTTTAAACATGATATGTTAAAACTCTCCGACACAATGACATTTGACTTCGTGTTAATGCAAAGGAGATCATTTGAACAATCTATTAAAAACATACACATCCTAAAGAAGCAACAAGTTAGCATTGGACCATGAATACACACACACACACACACACACACACACACACACACACACACACACACACACACACATATATATATATATATATATATATGTACACGTATATATATACGTACACGATACAAATATTTAAGTAAATGCTGCGTTTTTAATAAACAGTATTAAGGACATTTACCGGCCTGAAAAAGAACGTAAAAACATAAAATATGCCTATATTTCGGAGATGAGGTATTATGTACATTATTTACATTATTCGGACTATTGTCCTCATTTTTGTTGCCATATTTATTACTACGTTTCGGCCATTGTACGCTCCGGCCTTCTTCAGGTGGTTGGAATGTTGAACTGAACCCTTTATTTCGCTCACCGGGGTAGACTGTTCTAGTTCCACGTGCCATGTTTTTAATGGACGTCAGTTATCAGTTATCTCCTGTTAATTTCCCTCTGAAAGTTCTCCACTGCCTTAACCAGGTATTGAACTCACACTCTTTGGATCCTGTCACTGGTTCTAACCAACGCCTTTATCTACTGCGTCATGTGTCCTTAAGTCATCTGGTATGAATTTCTGGGTATTATAAACCTAATGTCTTCAGTAACCATTTTTACCAGTGCTCATATTGCAATTTTGCTGTTATCATTACATGTTTTTACCAGAGCTCATATTGCAACTTTATTGTTATCATTGCTTTTCTCTGGCACTCCTTATTACTGGTTCCCATATTGTATTTATTTCTATGCTTGGTCGGCTCAGGAGATTTTTGTGGCCTAGCATATGTGCTGATTCCTTAAGTTTACGAATTTTGCAATGGTGTTCCTTGTCTATGATCTCAACATGATCCCACAGAGGGCAGTGATCTCCCTTCTCTCTCCATATGTAGCCAGCCACGCCTGTTTTTTTCTACTTCCCCTCGCGTTACAGCTTTCTGGTGTTCTTGAAGCCTTACCTTGAGGGGTGCCCTGTCCGTAGCTACACGGGATAGCGTACACACAGTCTTTAGTCATGTTCTCCTCTATGGGGGTCTTACTCGGGAGAGATATCTGCGAAGTGTCGTCAAGCTTTTGAAGGTTGTCCTGATGTTATATGGATCGCAGATCCTTTGTATTTTCTCTGATAACCCCTTCACATAAGACAGGCAGACTGTTTTCTGAGTGTTGTCCTCCTCCTCTTGTACCCGCCTATCCCAGTTTTGGGGGACTGCTGCCATGTACCCAGGGTAGTTGTTACGCTGTAGGGTACTACTTTAACTGACCAATTCTTTATCTAACGTCTCTGGGTCGCCACTTATGACTTTTGCTCGGTGTTGTAAGCAACGGGCGATCCCTTTTTGGATGGTGGGAGTTGAAATTGAGGTACTGTCCGGTGAATGTCGGTTTACGGTATACGGATGTCTTAAACCCATGCTCTGTTCGAGATATTAGAACATCCAGGAATGGGAATGTGTTGTTACTCTCTTACTCCATTGTGAACTGTATCGAAGGTCTTATTGAGTTCACATGGTCCAGTAGAACCTGAACCTCTTCCTGGTGTGGCCAGAGTATGAAGGTGTCATCTATGTACCTTAACCATATAGTTGGCGTTAGAGATATAGATTCTAATGCCATTTCCTCAAAGTATTCCATGTATTCGCCATTGCTGGTGATGATGGCGACCCCATTGCTAAGCCCTCATCCTGTCGATATATGTGTGTGATCCCATTCTGAAGTGTGTTGTTTGTGTACAGAAAGTCAACATCTCCATCAGATTATCTTTTGGAATAATGGTCCGTTCTTCAAGGGATGAGTCAGAGGCCAATCTGTCTCTGACTACTGAGAGTGGCTCCTCTGTGTGTACCTTGGTGAACAAACTCACTACGTCCAAGCTCACCATCTGGTTGGATAGGATAGGAGCATCTTTGATAATTTCCACGAAGTGGGCGGAGTTTCGGACATATGAAGGAGACTTTCCGATCAATGGGTCAATTATATCTACAAGGAAGCGACTCAGAGGGTGGCACACATAACCTTGGCAACTAACAATCGGCCTGAGCGGAATAACGTCTTTGTGAATCTTAGGGGGACCGTATATGTGAGGTAGCGTGGTGTAACGCTGCGATAACTGCCTATACGTCTTAGGTGCGAAGTGATCCTTGTTCATGATTAGGATCTGTGACAGTTTGCGTTCCGTTTTCATAGTAGGATCCTTTTTAACTTTGTTGTAGCTACCGTTGCTAATGAGGTCTTCCAGCTTTTTTGTATAATCTGATTTGTCCATCATTACAGTCGCATTACCTTTGTCAGCCGGTAGTATGATGATGTTTTCGTTCCTCTGTAGGGATCCAATCGCCAGCCTCTCCAGTTTTGTTAGGTTAGACCTGGGCGGCTTGGCTCTCTCCAAGTTCTGTCTCACTTTCCATTCAGTTCATCCGCCTGAGCCTGGGGGAGGTTCACGGCCATCTCCTCGACTCTGGCAATGATGTCCGAGTATGGCACCCGCCTGATGGTTGTGGCGAAGTTGAGACCCTTATTCAATACTGACTCCTCAGAGGCACTCAGCTGATATTGGCGGATGTTGACTACTGCTTTCTCTTACATTCAGGCCGGTAAATGTTGTTAATACTGTTTATTGTAAACAGAGAATTTACTTAAATATTTGTACCTACAAAAAGAACGTATAAACATAAAAAAAGGTCTTAAAATAATTGTCAGACTTTGTCCATTTCATAATGTGTGAAGTCATATATATATATATATATATATATATATATTTGAGTTTGTCTGGCGATCGCAGAAGCGGGAATATTTGTACCTACAAAAAGAACGTATAAACATAAAAAAAGGTCTTAAAATAATTGTCAGACTTTGTCCATTTCATAATGTGTGAAGTCATATATATATATATATATATATATATATATATATATATATATATATATATGACTTCACACATGGACCTTTGTGCATGACCTTCTGATCTTTCAATCTATTTATTGTACTTGGCGAGCCTTGACTACATCAAATTCATGTCTGAAGGATTTATCCAGGTCATTTTGGATCCTTCTCTGGTCTTCTTCATTAGTAATTCTGATATCCTCGAGCATCTAGGAGATATGAGCTTGTAGTCTCTGTTTTATCCAACGATAGTATTGGATTCCCTCTCGGACAAGGGCGTAACTGATAACTGACATCCATTAAAAACATGGCACGTGAAACTAGAACAGTCTACCCTAGTGAGCGAAATAAAGGGCTCAGTTCGACATTCCAACCACCTGAAGAAGGCCGGAGCGTACAACGGCCGAAACGTTGTAACAAATATGGCGACAAAGATGAGGACAATAGTCCGAATAATGTAAATAATGAACATAAAACATGCCTTAAAATAATTGTTTGTCCATTTCATAATGTGTGACGTCATTTGTTTACATTTGGATACGCATCGAGCAGATATGAATATACGGGAGAAAACCATGGAGAATTGTAGTTTAAAAACAAGAAAATCGACCTCGCTAACCGAAACTCTCCTCTATGGCTAAACCGGTAATGCACGTCAGGCTATATGACAGTTCCGTATAGGATACAGGTTCGATTCCTG
>CAHIKZ030000091.1:580000-650000 GCA_903632075.3 Acanthosepion pharaonis | reverse complement strand
TCAAAACGGGCGACGTATGTATCTGATGAAGACGCCACTATCAAACTGATTAAGAAGATATAGAAGCGAAACATTTTTACAAATTAATTGAAATATTTCTTCTCAATCCAACTGAAGATGTTTAATGAAATCCTGTATAAAAACAAGAAATGGAATTATCAGCTAATTCTATAGAATTATACAAAAGTATTCCACCTGAAGAAATTAAATAATACAGGAAAGCGGTAAAACTGCTCCGCCATTTTTTTTTAAATACAAAAACTGATGACGGCGATAGCCATAAAACGTTATGCAATAATCGAAAACAATTCGTCTTAGAATTTAAGAAAACAATTTTTCTTGTACTGAACGCATTTAAAAATGTGTTTGAATATAAATCTAGCATGCATTCATTATGAATATTCTCTGGAAGGCTTCGGAAAAAAAAACCCAAAACAATAAAAAAATCATTAACACTTGAAGTGGTCACATCTTACCGACCAAAAACAACTCATTCTCTGTACTGTAGCTTTCAGAACATGAGCTATCATACCCCCCTCCACATCTGATTATATGTTGCAGCTCTTAGTAACTTTTATTTTATTTCTATTCCTCCTAATCTCTGTTTAGCTATCCATCTGCACAAACTTGTTAGGTAGGTTACTCAATATTTGCCACTCTTACCTTCACTATGACTTGTGAGTGACAAATTCACCAAGCCGTTTTTCCTTGTTATGTAAACTAGAAGTTTCAACTCTTACTTTGTCATTACTGACATGTTCAGCGAACTTCATAAATTAATATAAAAATAAAAAAAAATAATATAAAATACGTTTGTGTCTTTTTGCTTTTGATTGCTTTATCGTAATTTATTAGAATTATTCTTCGATAATTATCAAACGTTATTTACAATTTAATCGTTGCAGCAATATTTGCAATATATATGGCATTTTTCGAGAATTTTATTACATTCGGTTTCCATGGAGAAAACCAAAACGAAATATTAATGATTGAAAATGCCTCGACCACATCAGCCGAGCATAATCTGATCAGGATATGCTTGGATTGGATTAACATGGTTGGCTATGATATGACAAATTGAATTTAAATTTCTGTTACATTTAAACTGGGAAACTTGAGAAATAAATGCAGTTTGGAAAAGGTTAGAGGTGATAAATAAAATGTTTCGAATATTCTTAATCGCAACAACGATTGTAATGAGATTAGCACAATCAGAATGAGAAACTTATCTAAGGAATGGGAATTTAAAATAAACAGAATTATAGAAGTGCCCTGAACTACTGATCCGAAAAGGTAATTTGAAAATATGTTTCAGTAAGTGAATTAAAGGTCCCTCTTGAGGAAAATGGATAGCAGTTCGGATTGGGGAATCAGAGAGCCGAGTTCGAATTTCAGTCAAATCCATTACATTCACTTACGTGCTAATACCCTTGGGAAAGGTATGAATCCTCTTCTCCCACCAAATATGGGTAAATAGCAGGACAGACCGGGTTCTATAGCCTTGGATGGTAACTGGTCTACCGCAGAAAGAAATGGCAAACTACTCAATATCTGCGGGAAAAAATCTGCCTCGTCAGTTATGTATCGAAAGATACATGATCGCCTAAGCGTGTATCATGCATGGCACATAACTGACTGAATGGATGGAGGCTCGGATTGAGGAATCGGGAAGCCGAGTTCGACTTCCAGTCGAATCCATTACATTCATTTACGTGCTAATAGCCTTGGGAAAGGTATGAATCATCTTCTAAGCTATGTGTAAATAGCATGACAGACCGGGTTCTATAGCCTTGGATGGCAACTGGTCTACTGCAGAAAGAAATGGCAACCTATTGCGGGAAAAATATCTGCCTCGTCAGTCATGTATCGAAATATACATGATCGCATAAGCGGGTATCACGCATGGCACATGACTAAAATGAATTAACGGTCTCTTTATTAACAGAAATCTGATATTTGTTATGATACTTGATCAGCCATGCCTGATTTTGTAGTGGATCTAGGAAGGCTGCGTGAATATTTAAAATTGTGCTGCAAATAAAATATGCAATATTCACAAACATAAATTGTAAGAGATGGCCAAATGGCAACGATATTCAATCACGACAAAAATACATGTTTGAAAAAACAGATTAAATTTTATATAAAAAATTTACAATTTCTTTGTAATAATGTGTGCAAAGGTATATTTTATATAAAAAGGTATTTGCTGTTTCGGAAATGTTCAATGTCTAAAAGTTGTCTGCCTTTGTTTAAAAAAGGGTTGAATTTAACTTAGACAAAAGATTTTTCTATGAAAGATATTGAGTGAAAAGGTTTGTTGTGTAAATTTTTTTAATCTCTCATAAAGGAAGTTTGCGGCACATAATCTCGTGTGTATCTTTCGCGTGTGTGAGTCTCAAATGCGACGAAAATTCGTTTACTATTTCTATTTATAGTTTTCTTAACAACGAAATCGGCTCCAACGGGGCTTCGTAGCTGTTGCGAATTTTTCTGAGAAATGCGTAGGCGAATTTGTATTTTTTACTTTTTAGACCGGGTCTTATAGCCTTGGATGGCAAGTGGTCTACCGAGAAAGAAATGGTCTAAGCGCATATCACGCATGGCACATAACTAAAGTGAATTAACGGTCTCTTTTGAGGAAAATATCAATCTAGCATATTAACAGAAACCTGATAATCATGAGGAGCTATGATATTTTTTGTTTTTACAATGATATTCCCCCGGCCCTGTAAAATGTTCGGGGACCACTCGAGGTAGGGAGTTACAGAGTAAAAAGCACAGCGTATGCGGATATGGCTTATGCGGATATGTGTGGAAGATAAAGGTTAATCCTAGAACTGAACATATTAAGTTTGTAGTTCTTAAGTAAGCAATCCCTTGGGAGTCGGTTCCACAAGGCAGGTGTTCATGGGAAGAGTGGAAAATAGATCTCAACAAAGGAATACAAAGGGAATAAGGGTGATTCGCTAACTTCAGGGTTTGCGTACACACTGCTTGTCGACTTCGGGCGGAGAGAAACCCAGGTGAGGCTTTGCCGATGAAAACTTCGAAACAGTCGAACTGCTGAGTGATGGAAAACTTTAGAAATAATCTACAACAGTGTCTGGTGAATAGTGGCTACCATTTGGAGGATGCCATTTTTAAAATCAAATAAATAAAAACTGTAGCCCTTTGTTTAAACAACAGTGAAATCTCTCTCTCTCTCTTCTCTTCTCTCTATCTATATATATATATACACACCCCTAAACCTCTAACCTACATTGTTTCACTTTTATACTTTAGCTTTGACCTGTATTTTCATTGGTCAAACAGGACATACCCATAAAATTTTGAAATCTTGTTTCCTTGTTCTTTCTTAAATCTTCACTAAAATACCATTCTCATCGAAAGTTACCCAACATCGTTTGACAATGGAACAAATTGAAAGTTCCGAAACATAGAAATATCCATGTTGTGATGTAAAATATTTTTTAAATATTATATATCTCGATCTATAAAAGGCAGGATATGTGTGTGTGTGTGTGTGTGTGTGTGTAGCGAATGCACGGCCGCAATTTTCGACGGATTTCCACCAAAATTTACATGCACATGTTCCAAGTTAGCGGAAGACCGACTTTGCATTTCCCAACTCCCATTGATAGTGGAAATAATCGAATTTTTCATGCTTCTACGGCAGTTTTCATGTAGTTTGTGGCCATTTTGTACCGGTCAGAGTGAGAGCCAATAGCTGGCTGCCACGACTAGGCAGGAAGATTCTATTGACCAGCGTGAGAGCCAACAGCTGACTGACACGAATGTTAACTAACGTGCTAGCATGCAAAAAAGTCGAAGGGCTGCATTCGTCACAAGTGGGAAAAATTTAAATCTGCATGGCACTTTACTCCAATTGGCTCATTCTCTTGCTTAAACTCAACGTTGATTCTGATTCCGCAGAACTGGGTTGAGTGTGAAAAAGTATTTGTTGTTAACATTCTTTTTTCATTCGGTTCTTCCAGTTACGAGTTCTTATTTAAAGCTGATCGTTTTGTGTTCATTTTGTTTAGTTCTTTTTTCATAACAAATTTAATGTTTAGTATAGAGCTTAGAAAAAATTCGCAGTGTGAGATAGGCAAGAAGTAAGGCATGTAGCAACATCAGCACGGCAAAGGGCACTCCTTTAAAAGGCAAGGAAGGGCAAAAATATTTTTAAGTCAAGTGATAGCGATTGCTGTATGAGTCGTATGACTTTTGAATCAAGCACAAGCAAAGCCGGGCCATGCTGCTAGTATATATATATATATATATATATTATTTAATATATATATAAATATTTAAAAAATATATATATTATTTAAAAATAATATATATATATATATATATATATATATATATATATATATATATATATATATAAAATGAAAAATAAAATGAAAATATAAAACAAAAAATGAAATGAAAATATAAGATAAAGAAAAAAAATGTGAAAACGAAGAATGTCTATCTATCTATCTATCTATCTATCTATCCCACTCTGTTCATATCTATCTATCTATCTATCTATCTATCTATCTATCTATCTATCTATCTATTCTTAGTTTTCACGTTTTTACTCTTTTCTCAGCACCTTTACCCTTCATCTTCCTCTTCACCACCCCCGTTTTTCTTTCTTTCTTTCCTTCTTTGTTTGTTTGTTTGTTTGTTTGTTTCTTTCTTTCTTTTCTTGATATTTGAGAAACTGTGCTTAGTCCAACAGAAAACCAAATAGAAAGGGCATAAAGAGAAGAAGTTTGCATTACGTCATTCTTTTAAGTGCGAAGAGTTGTACAGGCTATCTGACCAGAAAATAAGCATTCAAAATCTCAGACTCGAATGTCGTTTCCTTCTGTGGGTAGCGGCACGGATTAAGGAATCGGAGAGCCGTGTTCGAATTCCAGTCAAATCTATTATATTCACTTAGGTGCTAATACCCTTGGGAAAGGTATGAATCCTCTTTTTCTCCCCCTAGCCATGGGTAAATAGCAGGTCAGACCGGTTTCTGTAGCCTTGGATGGCAACTGGTCTACCGTAGAAAGAAATGGCAACCTACTTCGGGAAAAAATCTGCCTTGTCAGTTATGTCTCGAAAGATACATGGCTGCATAAGCGTGTATCACGCATGGCACATAGGAAAATCCGTCTGTCATGATTCCGACTACATATTTTTCTTTTCTTCCGAATTTTCTAGACTCCCTTCAATCTTCCTATCTCTATCTTTCAGTTTCTCAATTTTAGCCATCTTTTTGAATTTATAAGAAACGAGTTCGCGTCGTCATGTGGTTGAGAAATATCTTTTATTTTTACGACGCTGAAGTTTTTTTTACAGACCTCTTCTGCGACCTGTTTCTGTCTGTCTGTTTTTTTTTTTTTTTTTTCAATATATTCCACTTTTCCAATTTCCCAATATTTTTCCCTGTTTCTTGCTTCTGCTTCTTTTTTTCCGCGCTCTGTCTTTACTGACGTACATTTGTCCTACATTCTTTACTGATGATCCGAACTTCACTTCCATGGACATTTCCATTTCCTGCTGTTTTCCCGGAAGGGAAAAAACCTTGACGAATACTTTCCATTTTATACTCCTGCTAATCAACTTAACAGCAGGTTCACGTTCCCTAAAACAAATTTCTCTTCCCGACAAACGCTGACACACGCACACTTTTGAGAATCAGAAATAAAATTACAAAACAGACAAAAGAAAAGCGCACAGTGAAGTCAGAAAATGAAGCTGAGTAAAAATTAATAAAATAAAAACTAAAAAATATAAACAAATGCGAAAAGCAATTACAGCAAAAACGATATGAATATAAAAAAAGAAAAGAAAAAGGCAAGGCAAAAAAGAAGAAAATACAAAAGAAAAAAAAAATGAAAAGAAAAAATTAACAAAGCGAAAAGAACAAAAAGAAAATGTCAAAATGGAAAAAAAAAGGAAAAATGTTCAAAAAGAAAACTGAAGAAAAACTTGGAGAAAATGATAATTAAAAATAAAAAAATAACAAAAAGTAAAATAGAAAAAAAAAATGAAGGGAAGGAAAAAAGAAAAATTGAAGAAAATGAAGTCCCAAAATATACAATAAAGAAAGAAAGAGAAAACAAAAAGATTAAAGAAAATATAAAAAGATTAAGAAAATAACAAAAAAAGATGAAAATAAAAAATAAACAAAAACAAAATAAATAAAAGTAAATAAAAACTACAAAAGAAAAAGACAAAATAAGAGAAAATAAAAAACTGAAAAAAAAATGATAAAAATATATAATAAAAAGAAGAAAAATTAAACAAAAGGAAAGAAAAAAAAACTAAAAAGAAAAAAAGGGAAAATACTAAAAAAAGCAAAATAAAAATAAAAAGCAAATAACTCCAAAAACGATGAACAACAAAATTAAATACAAATCAGGAATTTAAAAAAATACAATAATTAAATATAAATCAGGAATTAAAATAATCAAATGCAAATCAGGAATTTAAAAAACTAAAAAATTAAATACAAGTCAGGATATAAAAAAAATACAAATCATTAAATTAAAGAAATTAAAAAATTAATAGTAATTAAGAATTAAAAAAATTAAAAATTAAATACAAATCAGGAATTAAAAAAATTAAAAAATTAAATACAAATCTAGAATTAAAAAAATTAAAAAATTAAATACAAATCAGGAATTAAAAAATTAAAAAATTAAATACAAATCAGAAATTAAAAAAATTAAAAAATTAAATACAAATCAGGAATTAAAAAAATTAAAAAATTAAATACAAATCAGGAATGAAAAAATTAAAAAATTAAATACAAATCAGGAATTAAAAAAATTAAAAAATTAAATACAAATCCGGAATTAAAAAAATTAAAAAATTAAATACAAATCTAGAATTAAAAAAATTAAATACAAATCAGGAGTTAAAAAAATTAAAAAATTAAATACATATCAGGAATTAAAAGAATTAAAAAATTAAATATAAATCAGTAATTAAAAAAAATTAAAAAATTAAATATAAATCAGTAATTAAAAAAATTAAAAATTAAATATAAATCAGTAATTAAAAAATTAAGAAAAATTAAAATATTAAAAACAAATTAGGAAAGAAAAAATTTTAAATATAAACAAGGAATTAAAAAAAATGATGAAATGTAAGATACTTTTTTGGCGAATGTAAAGATATGATGAATGTCCACAAACGAAACATCCGAATCATTGTTTTTGTTGCGTTGCTGAAATGTCATTGGTTCTATTTGTTACCCAAAATAAATATTCTGCTTTTTGACCACTGAAATAATTTATTTTGAGAAATTGATCAGGTCAAGAACTTTTCAACATTTTCTGGTCCAAAGAAGAAATTTGACTCTCTGAATAACGTTCGATATTATTTAGATTATTTACATGTCATTTACTGTCCTAGTTTTTATTTTGTGCGCTCCAACCTTCATCCGGTGTCTGTCGATCCGGGTAACCTGTTATTTAAGCGGGGGTAAACTGTTCTGGCAATGTCTAGGGATAGTCCTGCTTAGTTATAGCTCATGTCGTTTCCACTGGGTCCAAATACATACTGCCCGCTTCAGAGATTGAACTCACAAATTATTATGTCACCAAATTTCTGAAGTGAGCATCAATTCACGAGGCTGTTGTCTCGTGAAGGTTACCCTGATCGGTAAACACCTGATGAAGGCCAGGGAGAAATGACTGAAACGTTGTAAAAACTACAACAAAGATGAGGATTATCATTAACACGTAAACAATGTGCACCCTTGTGCAAATTAATTTAAATAAGGGCTTCAATTTCCTTTCTTTTACTATACAGTTGGTTTTAGAGCCACTGGAGTGACAGGGTGTAATCGATTTCTAATTTTCCTCAAATTAGGTCTTTTACAGTGATGTGCAGTAATGTGAATCTATTTTCAGGGTGTAAGATGAAATTTGTTTGACCTTGAAAAATATTGCGTCATCTATGATTGCATCAGATTTTCATCACGCCACACACTATTGTCTCGACTATCGATTAGTTGTCCCAAATCCATTTTCTGCAATAGACGTTACCCCAAGGGACCGTACGAAAATTGTAATGCTGCACGAACACACTAGCAAGCGTTGCCAGTGAGAAAATCAAAGTACTATAGACTAGCCCGGAAACTCTCCTGATTTAAATCCAATCGAGAATCTATGATCAATCTGCAAGGAACGAATTCGTGGAATGGACATGCGAAGTACTAACATGTGCAACTGGGTCTTTTTTTTTCATTGGGAAAAAAAGAAAAAAAGTAAATGACAACGGAATTCATTTTGTTTCAATTAATTTGCACAAGGATGAAAATAACGATAACTCATCGTCGCAGAAATTCAGACAAAAATTAATATACCTTATTCACATTATTCGGACTATTGTCCTCATCTTTGTTGTCATATTTATTACAACCAGCTGAAGAAGGCCGGAGCGTACAACGGCCGAAAAGTTGTAATAAAAATGGCGACAAAGATGAGGACCTGTCTATATTTCTGAGATGAGGTATTATGTACATTATTTACATTATTCGGACAATTGTCCTAATCTTTGACGTCATATTTATTACAACATTTCGGCTGTTGTATGCTCAGGTGGTTTTAATTTCGAACTGAACCCTTTATTTCACTCACTGGGGTAGACTGTTCTAGTTCCAGTTCTAGTTGTTTAATGGCTGTCAGTTATCAGTTATCTCCTGTTAATTTCCCTCTGAAAGTTCTTCAATGCCTTAACCAATAACTGACATCCATTAAATATGGCACGTGGAACAAGAACAGTCTTCCCCAGTGAGCGAAATAAAGGGTTCAGTTTGACATTCCAAGCACCTGAAGAAGGCCACAGAGTACAACGGTCGAAATGTTGTAATAAATATGGTGACAAAGATGAGGACAATAGTCCGAATAATGTAAATAGTGTACATAATACCTCATACGATCCGGCCTTCTTCAGGTTTATTAGAATATCGAACCGAGTCATTTATTTCGTCCACCGGGGTAAACTGTTCTAGTTCCACGTGCCAAGCCTCTTCCGGATATCTCAGTTATTTCCCTTTTAATCTAACTCTCCATGTTTTGTTTCACCACTGCTGTGGCCTGGTATTTAACTCACATTGGATCTAACCAACGTCTTTATCCAGTGGACCATGTGTCCTTGAGGACATCTGTGTATGAATTTTTGGGACTTATAAACCTAATGTCTCAGCAACCTTTTTTTACCAGTGCACATATTGCAATTTTTGTTATTATTATTGTATTTTTTACCAGAACTCATATTGCAATTTTTATTGTTATCCATTGCTTTTCTCTAGCACTCCTTATTGCTAGTTCCCATATTGTATTCATTTCTATGCTTTGTCGGCTCAGGAGATTTTTGTGGCCTAATATATGTGCAGTTTTCATATTTTCCAGTGATGCTTTCTGTCTGTTATTTCAACCTCATCCCACAGGCTTCGGTTCGAAATTGTAATCACCTGAAGAAGGCCGGAGCTTACAACGGTCGAAACGTTGTGAATATGGCAATGAAAATAAGGATAACAGTCCGAATAATGTAAATAATGTAAATAATGCCAGTAATCATAATACTTTATCTCAGAGATATCGAGGCCAAAATGTTGTGAATATGGCAATGAAGATGAGGATAACAGTCCGAATAATGTAAATAATGCAAGTAATCATAATACTTTATCTCAGAGATATAGAGGCCGAAACGTTGTGAATATGGCAATGAAGATGAGGATAACAGTCCAAGTAATGTAAATAATGCATGTAATCATAATACCTCATTTAAGAGATATAAAGAGAAAGATAAAGTTTATTTATGCAGACTATTAAGAAGTGTGTTGAAGTCTTTGAGAGGATTTGTCAGTTGGTAGTCAGCAAAAACGACCTGGTGTTCATGGAAATTTTAGAAATAATGGACTTGGTTATTACTTTTACCGACTAGCAAGATTTCGATGTAAAAAAAATGTCTGCATCGACCCGATTGAAATCTCTTTCTCTTTCATCTGCCCCTGCGGCTAGAAAGCATCTCTGATTTCACAACTAGACATAAATGCCCTCTCTCTTTAGGGAATCCCCCGAATACATGTCATCTGTAACTTATGCACTTGACATCGATATCAACAGACTTTATATCAAGACAAGAAAATCGAGCCTCGAAGCTATTTTCTGTCAAAAGATGTGATAAGAACATCATCTATATAACAACAGCATACTGATCGTAAAATAAAAAATGCATTATGAAAATACATTACAGGCTGTTGGATATTATAATTATACGTCTTCCTCCCTTCACACATCTGTTACATTCTGTTATTGCCCCATATAAATAATGGACCATTTCATTTTGACTGCGAAGAAAGACAGAAGATAAAAGAACTTTTTTTAAAGAAATAAAACGGAAGAAAGAAGTAATAATAAAAAGCATGGGAGAAAGAGCGAAAGAAGAAAAGAAAGAGAGAAAATAGAATAATAGAAAGAGAGGAGTAAGAAAAAAGAAAAAGAAAGAAAAAAGGAAGAAAGAAAGAAGTAAAGAAAGAACGCATGGAAGAAAGAGCGAAAGAAGAAAAGAAAGAAAGAAAATAGAATGATAAAAAGAAGGAATAGAAAGAGATAAGTAAGAAAAAAGAATAGGTAAAGAAAGAAAAAGGAAGAAAAAAGAAGTAAAGAAAGAAAGCATGAAAGAAAGAACGAAAAAGCAAAGAATGAAAAAAAAATAGAATGATAGAAAGAAAAAACCGATAGAAAGAGAAAAGAAAGAAAAAAAGAAAAAGTAAAGAAAGGAAAAAGAAGAAAGAAAAAGGATGAAAGAAAGAAGTAAAAAAAAAAAGCATCGAAGAAAAAACGAAAGAAGAAAAGAAGTGTTGCACCGGCCTCTAACACAAGGGAATTACACCGGTTCTCACTATATATAGTGCCAGTAATACCTACCCGGGGTAAGCAGCGACAGTACTACAACTGCCTAGCTGAGTAGTACCTGTTTCCTACCTTTGTATCTGTGATGTTAAATACACTTCTTCTTTAAACCAACTTCGACTTGATTTTCTTATTTTTACTATTGTGCCACGACACAACAACAAGAAAAGAAGAAAAGATAAAAAAAACAAGAAAGAAGAAAATAAACATGAAAAAATGAAAGAAAGAAAAGACTAAAGAGAGAACGCATGGAAGAAAAAACGAAAGAAGAAAAGAAACCGAAAATGAAAGTGCCTCGACTGTATGTATTTAAGCGTGCTACTAGATTGGCGATTAGGTCTCAACATCTTACTGTTTATTGAATTAGCTAGAACAGTCAGTTCTTTTCGAACAGATACTTTTCTCGCATTTCTCACCTTTGGAAATACCTTCTGTTTTCTTGCTCTCCGGCTACCTAAAGTCTTCAACAATTTGGACCCTTCCACGTGGTGTAATGGTTAACAAGCTTGTCTTGCCTGATCAATTACGACTCATTCGGTGCGCCATACTTTCGGCTTTGTGCCACATCTAAGCACGATAATCTTCAAAAATTTAAATGCAACGTCAATCGCTATCTTCTGTCTTCCTGAACACTGTTACTTTATTGACCTTTCCTCACTACTCACTAAAGTCTTCTGATTCTCTTTCACTCTCCTAGTGGCATTATCGTCTTGCTTGGTCTGAAATGATAAAAAATATCGTAATTCTCCAGGTATAATACACCTTTCGTCCATAATACACACCTCTAAATTTGTGCTGAAAGTGTGTGAAAATGCTTCTACTCACGCATAATACGCACTCCTTGTTTGGTAATCTAACCCTATGAATTTTGTTTCTCCAATTTCATTACAGCCAGCGTTTCCTAAGCGGTTTTAAACATAGCATAATATTATTCTAATTTAGTTTTAATGATAATTGTTATTTTATTTTACATTTGTAAGTATTGTTAGATACATATGATTGTATTTGACATCCTTATGTGGTTGTAATCGGCGAATGTTAGTGTCAAATTGTCGTATGTTTGTGATGAGTAGTCATTTCGCAATTGTAATCCACTTATGAAACGGCAATTTTTTGTAGCTGTGCATAATACGCACTTCTAATTTTGCTTATTATTTTTGAGAAAAAATACGTATTATACATGGGGAATTATGGTCTCTATTTATTTGGGGGCTGCTGACTTTCATAATTCAAAGCACATGTTATTAAATTACTCTTTTTTTATCTGATACAGTCCCTTCCGTTTGCATCAACTGGCTTTTTGCCATGCTAATCAAAGCCTCGTAAATATCAAGATGAAAATTGTCATTTATCCTTAATTATTCAACATGGTTGATGGCAGAAATCATTGAATATTATCAACCATCTGATATATCGAACTTTTCTAATCTAGCCTTGTTTAGACTAAAGTTATGTTTAGTAAACATAACTTAAATTTAATACTGTTTAATAATAATTATAGTCACTATTTGAAGTATATTTTCTGTTTTGAATTTTTTTACAGTAAAGTTCACCGTAGAGAAGGCCCTGGAGCCACTCAACGTAGAGGGTTACGTTAAGGTGCAGTTTATACGGATAGAAGGGGAATATAACGGTTCACTCTCGACTTGAAGAGGTTAAGATTGTAGTGATCGGAGAAGCATCCACATGGGAGTCAGTTCCACAGGGTCACGGGAAGAAGGTGTTCGAGTGGAATACGGCGGGCATATGGGTTATTCGCTGCAATGGGCGTGGCATGGCAGGTCGTTGCCATGAAGGTTAGACATGACAACCAAGGAATGTAGCTCGTCCGAGCACTTTCCATGGAAGTAGCGATAGAGCAGTGAGAGGTTAGTGGATGGAAAATAATTTTATGCGATCTGCTATGAGTTATTATTTGATTTATTCAGACTCAGGCTATTCCCTTCATCATTATTATCCTTACAACGTTTCGGCTGTTGTATCATCCGGCCTTCATCAGACGGAATGTTTAACTAAGCCCTCTATTTAATCGAAGAGGGTAGATTGTTCTCGTTCATATAACCATGTTTAGTTATACTTTTACGTGTCGTGTTCCTTTACGATCTAGAGATCGTGGCTCACCACAATTTCCTGTCAATTTTAGCACTTCAATTTTTTTCGCTATTTCTCCTAATCCATGTTCTGCCAACCATTTACACAATCTCCTTCTTATTAGTGCCATTTCCCTTAAAGATGTCAGTGATCATGGCTCTCCACAATTTCCTGTCTTTGTAGCTCTCTTAGTAAATTTTGTCTTTTCACTATTTATCTTAATCCATGTTCTGCCAACAATTTAGACAATCTCCTTCTTAGTGCCATTTCCCTCAAGGATATCAGTGATCATGGCTCTCCACAATTTCCTGTTCTTTGTATCTCTCTTAGTAAATTTTGTCATTTCATTATTTATCCTAATCCCTGTTTTGCCAACCATTTACACAAGCTTCTTAGTTAAGTTAACTTTCCTCTGTTACTCTTGCATTATATCCTGTGAGTATCAAATTTTCCAATCCATCTTTCCTCTTTATGTGCCCTAAGAATTTCAGTTCAATCCATTTGATTCTATGTGCAAGATTTCTTTTTACTTCCATCGCCACTAAAAGTTGGTCTTTGTTCACATATTCAGTCCATGGTATTCCCCGCTTTTTTCTGTAGAATTTCATTTTTGTTACTTCACGTCTCTTCTTCACCTATCAGCAGATTGTATACTATTCACTGTTACAGGACCGATATTACACAATAGTTTAGTAGTCTTTATTTCTAGTTTATAGTGAAAAAAAAATGCTCAGTTATTCCTCGCTCTGTATCACTGAGTCAAAGCTGCTGGCAGACTAGGTTTAAGGCTCCAAGCTCTACACTCTACAGATATGCTCAGCGGAACAAGAACAATCTATCCTCGTAGATTAAATAAACGATTCAGTTTCATATTCCCTGAAAGTCACTCATATTTACAAACACCAGAAGTCCGGAGATTATAATAAAGATGCAGAAAATAGTCCGAGTGTAAATAACAAGAATACTTATATTGTGTAAGTCTTAGTGGGTATTTATCCAGCTTAGCTTTGTCTGACACAAGGACATGGATAGGGAGTATCTAGCGGGGATCAAACTCTCTATAGGACTAACTAAACATCCCTATTTGGTTAGGTGTCTGTGGTGAGTTTTCGCGCCTTGATGAAAGTCAGGATTTTCAATAATAATTTCCAAATCAAGCAAAACCTATTTAAATAGAAGACTTGTGTAATATAAACTCCATTTCTCTATATTGATCATGGCTCTTTACCGCTTCCTATCTGCAAAATGCCATGACTTCTTGGGAAAGATATTGGAACAGTTTCCGCTGCTTTCTACAGAATTTTAAATCTAAGGCTGTTCTTCTCCTAGGCTGGCTAACAAACAATATTAAAAAGCCTATTATTTAAGACTTGGATTCATGCTCTTTCCAAACGGATTAGTGTGAAACTAAAACAACAATAGTATTGATACTTACTAATACGAAACTAAATATGTCATAGTTAAAATTATTATGTATTTACCTCCGGACATCGTCAGCTAATGTCGGCAACTGTTGTGTGGCTTTTGGAGTCATCTCCAAATGTGGATTCTTCTTCTCGCGAAGATGTGAGAGACTCTGTTTCTTTTCTCTAAGGTCAATACTTAAATATCTTCCTGCCATTGTTTTACATGTCGGCGGTAACCACTGACATCCATTGAATGCGCGAATATGCACCTGGTGACTAGAAGGTTACCTACCGGATCAACACACTGATGGACGTAGCTTCTCTAACGTGCTAGTCTAACAAAAAGTACAAAATATATTTTGGTATTATATTGGTGTCACTGCAGGTCATCTTTTCTTAGAATAAAGGTTCCTAATTGATATTAATTTCAATTCAGGCCGCCTGGAATTTCTTGGTGTCAATAGCATGCGACACAGCCATGACCGGAATTTGAATTCAGCCCGCCGAATCCAGGTCCGCAAATATCATCGTTGCAAATCCAAGTAAATATATTTTATAAAATCTTATAAAATTTCCGATATTAAAGAACTTTTTGTAACAAGGTTATCTTAAACCAAATAATTTTTTTTTCATCTTGTGATAAACTTGGGAAGGATTTTGCTGAGATTTGCACGAGCAATGAAGGCATCTTTTAGATATCCTTAAAGTGAAGTTCAGTAATTATAAAACGAAAAAAAGTAAATGTCAACATTGTTGTGAAAATCCAGGAGGAGAATTTCGTGATTCTTTGCGCTAAAATCCCACAATTCCACGCGCGTAGAAATATTAATTAACGTCGATCGTAATTACTTGTAACCATCGCCCAATTAATGAGACTAGCAATTATAATTTTTGATCGTGCGACTCTTATCAGGCTTAGTTCGTTTTGGCACGAAGTCAGAGGACATTTTCTCTTCAGGAAGAATTGGCTCCAGTTATTGGATTTCCTCAGATTTAGTCAAAGGTTACATTTATGGAACACGAATTGACGAAGAAATTAATTTGTAATGTCAACAGAGGAGAGTGCTGACGACGATTCTACGATAAGTCTGAAATCTTATTTAAAGACGAAGCAAGAGTTAGGCGCCTTAAGATGGCGTATCAGCTAATCTATCCTCACTAAGAACTCCATATTTGTAGTTTTGTGTCAGACTAAACTAAGCCTAGTAGATATGATGGGTTTGAGTAAAAATCTTAGCGAATGACACTGTGTTGATGGCAGTCTCAAAAAGTGATACCTGAGGCAAGGTAATAAAGAAATGTAAGAAGAATAGATTTCTTTTTACGGTCAGTCAGTCAATTAAGTGCCATACGTGATACACGCTTGGACGATTATGTATCTTTCGATGCATAACTGACCAGGCAGAATTTTTCGCAGGATCAATATTAATGATTCTTGTTTGAATTTTATTAAGAATCGCTAAATATATAGCAAGAGCACCGGACCATATCTGGCATCAATATTCAAAGCATGGACGAATGGTAGACTAATAGATATGTAAGATAGATTCTGGGGGGAAACATTATCTAGAACGACGCAGTGAGCCAACTTTTTAGCAGTAGATCTAGAGATGGATTCCATACTGTTTTTCCATTTCATATCAGTCGAGAAAGTTAGCCAGACAAGGTGCATCAAGTCGATCTCCTGGTGGTTAGCAACAGCCATACTGATGGAAGACAGAAAGGTTGAAGTATAATTCTTAATTTATTGATTGAATAAAAGGTCATTGCTTGTTCTGCGACTATAAAATACCCGTTGCATCGTTAAGTATTTGAGTTTAAAGCATTAACAAAATATTCTAATAAAAATCATAAATATGAATGAAGGTCGTTATTTAAAGCAAGTGAATACAAATGAAAAGATTTAAAATTGACAAGGTTTTCCTTTTAACTGAAGCAGATTTTAAACGCATGAGAAGCATTATCGTCGCCTCTCTATCTCCCCCTTTCTTTCTTTCTTTCTTTCTTTCTCGTTGTTAAGTAGGCTTTCAATTTCTTACTGAGACCAAGAAGCGTTGCTGATATATTTTGCTTCCGTCTTTCCTCCCAATCAAAACGGAATGGTTCGTTATTTATCTGAGGTAATGGCAAACCGAAACGCGTGTTTAACTAAGATACTCATGGATGAACAAAAGCAGAATTACATAATAATGAAAAGCGTGAAAAAATAAAACAATAATGAAACTAGTAATAAAATAACAGAATAATAATAATAGTATTAATAGCAAAAATAGTAATAATACTATTAATAGTAATAATAGTATAATAGTAATAACAGTAATAATAATAGCATTAAAAATAATAATAGTAATAGTAATGATAGCATAATATTAATAATAGTATTAGTAGTAATAGTAGTAATAGTAGTAATTATATTAGTATTAATACTAATAATAGTGATAGTAATAATAATATTTATAATAATAATAGTAATATTTGCACTAATAGTAATAACGGTAATAATAATATTAATAGTAATAATATAATTTTTTAATAATAATAGTAATTGCATTAATAGTAATAACAGTAACAGTATTAATTGTAATAATAGTAATAACAAATAATAATAGTGTTAAAAGTAAAAATATTAATAGTAATAATAGTATAGTAGTAATAATTGTAGTAATAATAGTAGTAATAATAGTAGTAATAATAATAATAATAGTAATAGTGATAATAGCATAATATATAATAGTAATAGTAATAATAGTATCAGTAGTAATAACTGTAATAATAGTAAGAGTATTAATAGTAATAATAGTAACAGTAATAATAGTATTTATTATAATATTAGTAATGGTAATAATAGTACTAATATTAATATAAAGTAATAATAATAATATTAATATTAAAATATTAATACTTTATAATATTATTAATAATAATAATAGTAATAATATTAATAGTAATAACAGTAATAATAAAAACAGTATTAATTTTAATAATAGTAACAGTTATAATAGAATTAATAGTAATAACGGTAATAATGGTAACAATAGTAAGAGTAATAATAGTATTAATAGTAATAACAGTAATAACAATAATAGTATTAATAGCAATATTAGTAATAATAATAGTAATAATGAGGAGAATATTGACCCAGAGTGTTCTGAACGTCTGCAGCAGTAATAAGATAAAATCTGTAATAAATTTATTGATGGATATATACTTATTGATCTCTCTTGGTGACAGGGTCGCTATAGTGAGGCGGTCAATCAGTCAATATTTAATACATGGAGTCAAATGAGCCAAGGAGATTTTAATCTATTGTAAATGTCCAATTAACGCACAGTTTTCGATGAAAAACTCTGGGATGAGAAGTTATCATTATTTACATTATTTATGTTCGGACCAATATCCTGATCTTTATCATAATATTTCAGTCGTTTTCACTTCCAGTCGTCATCAGGGGTCTATCGATCCAAGTAACCTTCAGGGAATTTGAAACTGAAGACTTTATTTTATAGAGTGGGTAGAAATATCTGGGATGTCTTCTGACAGAGGACGCTAAGTGCAACGCTGAGATCCGAAGACGTATTAGGATGGCCGAAGACGCATTCTAAAAGATAGGCAGAGTATTATTGGTAACAAAAAACAAAAAAAATACTGAACTGCTACGTGATATCTATCCTCCTTTACGGAATGTTGGATGGTCTCCCCAAAGATGAAGAAAAGACTTGAGGCAACGGAGGTATGGTTCTATAGATGGATGCTAAGGATACCATTGACCAAACATGTAAGCAACGATGAGGCTTTGGAGATGATGCAAAGGAGGAGGAAGCTTATATTTGTTAACATCAAGAAGAGTCAGCTGAAATTTCTGGGACACGTAATGAGAAAGGAGGGCTTGGAGAATCCGATACTCACAGAATAGAATAGAGGGAAATCAACGCATAACATACCTGGCGGGCTTAAGCAAGTGGATGACAGAACATGGCAAAACTTATTGAGAGCTACAAGGAATAGGGGAAAGTGGAGAGCCATGATCGCCTACATCCTGAAGAAAGAAGATGTGCTTCATGCTTTCCGAAGGTTGTTACTCTCTTCATTTGAGAACTCGAGGACTTAGCACTTATACTTAACATCAGGAAGAGGCAGCTGAAGTTTTTGAGGCATATAATGAGAAAGGAGGGCTTGGAGAATCTGATACTCACAGGTCGAATAGAGGGAAAGAGAGACAAGGGAAATCAACGCATGACATACCTAGCGGGTTTAAGCAAGTGGATGACAGAACATGACCTGGTGGGAAGTAGCAAAGGGACAAAACTTATTGAGAGGATAGGAGGAAGTGGAGAGCTATGATCATCTAAGTGATAAGGCACATAAAAGAAGAAGTGTGTTCTCCTTCCGTTGACCAAGTTAAGCGAGATCTGATTTAATTCTTATACAGTTCTGCCCAGTTACTGCTCACTCCGTTCACATTGAATCTAAGACTGATCTCACACTTATTATGTCTCGAAATCCACAAAGAATCGTTTTAATTTAAAGGGCAGTTGTCTCATTGCCAGTTATGTGCCATGCGGGACACACACTTAGGCGATCATGTATCTTTCGATACATGACTGACGAGGCAGATTTTTATTTGCTGCAGTAGGTTGCCATTTCTTTCTGCGGTAGACCAGTTGTCATCCAAAGCTATAGAACCCAGTCTGTCTTGCTATTTACCCATAGATGTGGAGAGAAGAAGAGAATTCATTCTTTTCCAAGGGGTTATTAGCACGTAAGTGACTGTAATAGATTCGACAGGAATTCGAACTCGGCTCTCTGATTCCTCAATCCGAGCTGCTATCTATTACTCCACTGCTGCTGTTACGCTTACCGCATTCACCGAGAGTTTCCTTTTCTTGCTGTTGCTCAAGCCTCCTTGTAATTTCATTTTATTTACTAACGACTCTTTTATAGTCTTTATTTCTATGCTAGTCTTAAGGAGGTCCACATAGTCTAAAATATGCGCTAATATTTTCAGACATCAGCTTCTCTTGTGTTCTTCTCTGTTTAGTATTTTTACTTCTTTCCGCAATTATTGTTGACTACTATCCTTCCCCCCCATACATGATCAGCCATGCTCGATTTCATTGTTTTATTCCAAATTACAGCTTTCGCTCTCCCTCTAGTCTGGTTGTGGGAGGCGTTGTTTTCACCTTTCTTGCGTTTGCCACAATGTCAAGTGATGAAACAGTTCTTGGTCATATGCTCTACTCTGTCAAGCTTTACCCACAAGAGATTTCTCCGTAATACTGAGCTTTTTCTGAATATTAGCCTGATGTAAGTACGACAGATCTGAATCTTTTCCGATAAGCCCCAAATTTAAGGGAGACAGACGGTTGCCATTTTTTGGTTTTTCTCAATGTTTCCTGACAGAACAATCTGACGTCCTTCATGCAGAGTAGTTGTTATTGTTTTGGTACGGTTTGGTTTATTTTACGGCATATCAACACCTCAATGGGTTATTTAATGCCCACAAGATTTTTAGGATAGTTTTGTATGAATAGAATATGCATTCTTTGTAAGAAATCAGTGCCCTTGACATGTAAAGAGGGTTTTTGGTCGAGTGTCTAATGTATTGATGGCAATATCTTCTTTTTTTCAAAATGTATTGCTGCTATGGAGGCAGTGTGGAGTAATGGATAACGGCTCGGATTGAGAAATCGGAGATCCGAGTTCGAATTCCAGTCGAATCCATTGCATTCATTTACGTGCTAATAATCTTGGGAAAGGTATGAATCATTTTCTTCTCAGCTATAGGTAAATAGCAGGACAGACTGGATTCTATCGCCTTGGATGGAAACTGGTCTACCGTAGAAAGAAATAGTAACCTACTGCAGGAAAAAATCTGCCTCGTTAGTCATGTATCGAAAGATACATGATCGCCTAAGCGTGTATCACGCATGACACATAACTGCTAATATTTTTACTATAAAAATCTATTTTTATATTTTCATAGTGTTTTGACCACATTTTTTTTAGGGGGGTAACTATTTTCTCATAATTGAGACCCTAACAAGTTCTACCATACCGAATTAAGGTGGTCCTGGGAACAACTGCAATTAAGAGTTGGTTCCACGTTCCTCAAAACCTTTCGATCATTGTCCCTCCTGCCGGATGTAATTTATCGTCATACCCAGGACGGGGTAGTTGTTATTCTGATGGGTTATGTGACTACAATGTTTACACACAGACACACAGTGTGTATCAGCGTGAGTGTGTGTGTGTGTGCGCGTCTGCACGGTCAAATGAAACCAGCGAAATACAAAGATCTGTCAAAAACGTTTTCATGTCAGTGATGATTCATTTCTTTTTCAAAAATACGTGAGAAATCTCGATTCTAATACATTCTAGTCACGCATTTGATGATTTTCCTTCGCAATGTTTTCTTCTTTCCTCCCCACCCCTTTTCCAGTCCATAAAATTGTCATCTTCTGATTATAACGTCCAAGCATGTTCCATTCACAATGCCAGAATCATTGATGCAGACATCAGGAGGCCCTTTTCTCTTTTTTTTTTTCACTACTTTTTGTATGTTTTCTTTTTTTTTTTTTTAGTCTTCGTTTTTCTCTTTCTTACTCATTATTTCCTTTTTTTCTCTGTTCAACGCTTTTCTTTTAGTCCGTTCACCCGGGAATTTCTCTTTTCTTCATCCTAGTCCTGGGTATGACGATAAACTACAACCGGCAGCAAGGCCCCTGATCGGGAGATTGAAGATTTTGATGATCGTGTAATCATCTCTTAATTGTTGCTGTTCCCAGTGCCACCCTGACCCGGGGTGGTAGCACCTGTTAGGGTCCCAGCTATAGGCAAATAGTGAAGCCCAAACATGAATCAAAATATTAAGAAAGTAAAAATACAATTACCAGCAATACATTTAATAAAAAAAAAATTATTATCCAACAAAACATTTTTATTGTAAAATTGAAGATATAGAATACATTGTTAAAAAAATGTAAAATAAAAAATGTTATGATTAATCTTTTTTCTTGTAAGGAGGAACAGGGTTTTACTGATCGTTTGATTTTGGAAGATTATTTCGGAAAAATGCAGCTAAGTAATTCTAATTTAATTCTAAAATAATATCATTCTCTTGGATTAATTATAAAATTAGAATTTTCATAATCAGCTTTCATGCGCGTAGATATGCCACAAAACAATGGCAATCAAACGAAATCAAACTTTTCTTCCATCGATTTCTTTCTCTCTTTCTTTCTTTCTTCATCTCTACCTTCCTTTCTTCCTCCCTTTCTTACTCTCTTTCATCTTTTTTCTTTCTTTCGATCTTCCTTTCTTTTTCTTTCTTTCTTCCTTTTCCTTTTTTCGCTCTACCTTTCTTTCTTTCTTTCTTTCTTTCTTTCTTTCTTTTTCCTCCATTTCGTTCTTTCTTTCTTCGTCTCTACCTACTTTTCTTCCTCCTTTTCTTCCTCTCTTTGTTCTTCTTTTTCCTTTTCTTTCTTTCAACATTCCTTTCTTTTTCTTTCTTTCTTTCTTTCTTTCTTTCTTTCTTTCTTTCTTTCTTCTTTTTTCTTTTTTCGCTCTACCTTTCTTTCTTTTTCCCCCATTTCGTTCTTTCTTTCTTTCTTTCTTTCTTTCTTTCTTTCTTTCTTTGTGCTTCCATTTTGTTTCCGTTTTTATATATTTTTATTTCTTTACCAATATCAACATCATTTACTTTTACTCTTTTAAGGCAAACTTTTCACCATTTTTCTCATTTTTTCTTTCATCAATGTATTCTGCCTCTTTTCCTTCCTTCCTTCCTTCCTTCCTTCCTTCCTTCCTTCCTTCCTTCCTTCCTTCCTTCCTTCCTTCCCTCCTTCCTTCCTTCCTCTTGGTAGACATTGAATTATCACTGTTTCCTCTTTGTCCTTTTTCTTTTCCTTTCTTTCTAGAGCACCTATTTCTTTGCTCTCTTTGACAGCTGTGTTGACTGCCATGTCTGTGGCCCTGTGCAACAGACACATTCCCCACTTCAAAAGAATTGTTGACGCATATTGTGTGATTCCCATCGCTTTCCACAATTCAACCAGCGGAAAGACACGTAATGTTATACGCATGCGCACCCATTCTACATTCAAAATATGGACGGCTATAGAAGAACGACATCATATTTTTAACTAAATATTCTTTTTTAGAATTGTCAATCGAATAAGTGAACGTTAGTCCGTGAATGACTCTGGCAAACTGCATTTTTGTGTGAATCTCCCACGATCCACGAAATATAGCTCCATTTAAAAAAAAACGCCATTTTTTTTAGCCAACATTACGCTTGATATAAGTTTGATTATTAATTCTTGACTATTTTTTTTTTTTCAATGTAATTTTTTTCGTTCCTCTTTGCTCACAACACTTGGGACGTTTTAACATGTTATGTCAAAAGTTTTATGCTAAACCATTTTATCTAAACAGCTGGGAAGTATTTTAACAAGGGATGGAAATTGCGACACCGGAATGCGAACACGCTTTGGAAAAGCAAAAGACGTATTCCACAAACTAAGCAAACTATTAAGAAACTGGGAAATTTTGTGAGAAATAAAGAAAAGATTGCCGACTGCTTAAAAAAGACTTAAAACACAGATCAAACTCACTAAGGATCATCAATTTACTTACGATGATGGTAAAATCTGGAATTACAATCGTTACAATTATCATTTTGCCATTTTACCAGCCTTCGCCATCTAAAAAGAAAACAAAAAACCCCCAAAATATCTGCTCTTTTACCGAGTCGGTCAATAGACCAAATGACCACTGCTACATTGCAGGCGTTACAATGTTTCATCTGAAGGTATTTTACTATAGGAATTCCTCTGTTAATTTATGAAGAGCATCAGCATTTTTAACCAAATAGAAGCTGACCCGCCATTTTAAGCCTGTCACTAAAGTTCTTTTCTTTTAGAATTGTGATTAATTCTACTAACTTATCCCCTTAATCATGGCAGCTATATACTTTCCAATGAAATTAAGAAAACAAAAAGTAACTCCACAAAATTTCCTTTACATTTAAACATATTTTATGGTCTACAGTTAAAATATTCCTGGGATTTCTGACAAATGATTTTAAAATTGAATTAGAACAGGTATTAGATTTTAAATGCTACTCATATATATTCAAACATACAGACACACACAATCAGACTTGAACACACACACACACACACACACACACACACACACACATATACACACACGGATATATATATATATATATATATATATATATATATATATATATATATATATATGTGTGTGTGTGTGTATAGGTATTTATTTATGTAGCATATTTTCATTTAAGCATGTTTGGTTAAATAATTTAGACCTATTATGTCCATTTATTTTAGTTTTAATCCTTTCAGGTGCAGTAATTAAGTTCTTGGTGGCTGTAGAAAATTGATCAAGAAAAATTCCAAAATTTTCTTTCAAATAATTTTCATTTTCCAAAGTATGTTCAATCTACTCTGACACCATCTTCAGTGGTTGCATATCTAGGGATGTGTTATGCGTTAACACAGTAAATTCAAACTATTTTTCACCGCTATGCAAGGGAGGTAACTTAGTGAGTTTTTAAAAGATTTTTAAATTGTAGTATATTAATTTAATATTTTTATATAACCCTTTGTTGCTACAAACATTTACGGGTATAACAACAAAGTTCTTAAATTATTTAAACAAACATCCTTGTATACACACACACACACACACACACACACACACTCACACACACACATATATATATATATATATATATATATATTAATATAGGACTGTCATAAAAAGACAAAAATTATTTTTATTAACAATCATGATGATAATAGATAAAAAGTAAAACTGAAAATCGAGCTAGCTAACCAGTTTCGAACCTCGCTCAACAGAGCTAAATCGAGGTTAATTAATAGAATTAACACCAAAAAAGTGGACAATATGTATTGAGAGAAAAATATTCTTAGATGGAAATTAGTTGGAGGCCCAGGACGAAGTGCTTCTGTTTACACAGAGAGGGCTTCAACGATAAAATATAAATGGCTTCCAACACTTTCAATTGGTAATTCGAGTGGGACTTGCTAAGAATGGTAAATGCGTCTACACTGAAACAAGTAGCACAATTATGGCTATTTATTAGGTGTTCTGCCATGGAAGACCCGTATGTATTGGTCAGAAAGTCGGAAGGAATGTAATTAAGATTGCAGATTTTCATTGGAACGTGTTGCTTTATTCTGACATCCAGCCTTTGAGTCGTTCTCACTACGTAGTGCGGACCACAACTACATTTAAAGGAATAAATTAAAGAACTATTATGATGTGGAGGGAGAACGTCCTTCCATATGGACAAGCCTAGCAGAGAAAACCACACGAGTGTTAGCAGAAAAGTAACAATGACGAATTGCTACAGATACCCGTTTAGCATATCTATCACTGATATTACTCAGCCAA
This sequence comes from Acanthosepion pharaonis, assembly GCA_903632075.3. NCBI lineage: Eukaryota > Metazoa > Mollusca > Cephalopoda > Sepiida > Sepiidae > Acanthosepion > Acanthosepion pharaonis. The sequence goes on along the minus strand of CAHIKZ030000091.1, from coordinate 625,135 downwards.
GGAAGGCACAGGTACATAGGACATTTTTGTACTGTAGCAGGTTTAACCTTATTGAATTCAGCAATTTTGCTCTTAATTATTGCTTGAACAATGCCTAATGGATGACACATATATATAAATTTAGGCATGCACATTCAAGCATGTTTGGTTAAATAATTTAGACGTATTATGTCCATTTATTTTACTTATAATCCTTTCAAGTCCACGAATTAATTTCTTCGTGACTGCAGAAAATACTAAAAGTCAAGTACTTTCAATCTCATCTCAGACCATCTTCATTGGTTGCATATCTATGGAAGTGCTATGTTTTAACAGTGTAAATTCAAAATACTTTTACCTCTATGCAAGAGAGATAACTTATACGATTTTTTAAACTGAAAAAAAGACATCAAAAGGTTTTTTAATTGCAGTATTTTAATTTCGTATTTTTATATAGCACTTGGCTGCTACAATCATTAAAGAACTTTGTAACTATACTAGAAGTTGACTTTATTTTTGGCTCTTATATAAAGGGCTTCCAGAATTTTAAATTTTCGTTTATTATTATCTTGATGGAATAATTGTGTATATTCGACCAATATCTGTTGAAAATGTGTACACGAGTGTTCCTTTAAATGTTCTTAGATTGAACTGGGATTGTTCAAATGAAACGTAAGCCATCGTCGTTGTTGTAAAACCAAGTTTCGTATTAATCTTTTCATCAGAGATGCAACCTCCCAAAAGAACATTTAAATTGAGAAACTATGTTGGTCTTTTGTAATAACGCTAGTTCACGGATATATATATATATATATATATATATATATATATATAAAGAAATATAGTCTTAAGATGTGCAGTATTTATAGGATAAAAGGCTCAATATCAGAGATAGAGCGTGTGTAAATATAAAAGTGAACATAGAAGTCAACACTTAGAATCGACAGTCTGTTTCATGCTAGATGCAATCGTCAGGCCCTGGCGATTGCATCTAGCATGAAACAGACCTTTATATATATATAATTACCTTACGCCAACAGTATAGCTGGCCACACGTATTCGAGGATACCGGTCTAACGGGGCGGCTAGCCAATCCCTATTGCAGACGCTTGCTCAGGCGCATTTGTGTTTATTTAACACCCACAGAGCCCACCTGTGGTTTATACTGCAATTATACCGAGCAGACCTTAGTTAAAGATTCTCGGAAAGAGCTTGTTATCTAGCGTGATCAACAATTTCGATAAGGACAACAGACTCAAGTCTTCGGCAACGATGATTTGTGACTTTGTCCTAGCACAGCTATCGATGGCCCCAAGGGTTCTGTTTGCCCAATTTCATTCACAAGCCTTCGGTCAGACCGTGGTAGGGTTTTCAGACACTACATGATATATCATTGGGCACTGTTTTTCTCACACCAAAGGATATATATATATATATATATATATGTGTGTGTGTGTGTGTGTGTGTGTGTGTGTTTGTATTTGAACACTTACACGTACATTTATTTATTTATAGTTATCCATTTGAGTATATATATATATATATATATATATATATATATATATATATATATATATATATATATATATTAATGTGCATACACTTGCCAGCGTATGCACATCAGCACATGCGTACACGCCTGCTTATATTTGGCCGTTTCATTTATCTACTCTACGAGTATATACATATATATTCGGATGTCTAGTCGCACTGAGGAGCTGTGATACATCGAAACAGTCCTGTCTGCGAATGACACAATTTAGCTCTTGAAAATATATTTTCAATTGACTGTTGAGCGATAAGCTAATTCTATCAGCAACAGCCACCTGCGCTAATGCAAAGCTCTTCAGTAAAATCAATCGGAGCCCTCTGACTGATTGGCGCTTGTTTACATTCGTAAAAACAATACGCTAGATTTAAATGTTTCTCTCTGTCGAGTGAAGATAGCTCAGTGGTAGACACTCTGACTGATCTATTGGGTTTCGATCCGGCTTGAAGTATTCGGATGTCTAGTTGCACTGAGGTGCTGTGGTACAGCAAAACAGTACTGTCTGCGAATGACATAATATATATATATATATATATATATATATATATATATATATATATATATATATATATATAAAAAACAAAAGTAGGCAAAAGAATGGTATTATCACACAAAACTGTTACAGATAAGTGATCACGGCATGCTGACTTCATGACAAAACAGGAAAAAGAATATGGCGGATGAGACCTATAAGTGGCCTATCTTATTCGCTAAGAAGAAATCCCAGCATGCGTCTGTACGGTATATCTATAAATTTGCGGACGGGGGATATTTTTGTAGTCATTCCAACTAGATTAGAGTCAACTCCATAGATAACGACTGACCTTAGAATTGAAGAAATTATGATCGTGGTGATCGAGGAAGCATTCACTTCCCCATGTGTTCTACAAAGTACCAGGCATTAGGAAAAAGCTTTTTGAATAGAACTTTCTTCTTTCCGAAAGAATTCGAAGAGAATTTTCCTGGAAATAGCGATAGACTAGTGAGAGTTTTCCGAAGTATCGTTTGTGGAAATGGGGCTTTGGCGTGGAAAATAATTCATCGGCCACATTTCCATTCATATTTACTTATATGTTGATTTGTATTAATTTATTATACTTATTTAATTATATTTATTTATTTAATTTATAAAAATATGTAAATAAATTAAGTAAATAATAAGTAAATAAACATACTAAGAATGCACACGTAAACAAAAGCAAACGTAATAATAACATTCAATAACTAATTACAAAGCCATCAATAAAATGGTTCACCAAAACACTATGAAATAGACACAACTGTGCATTGGGATCAACAATTATTTCCACTCAATAGTTCCTAGAATTATTTGAAACATAAGCGTCACTGCCCACAAAATATGTATGACATACTTTGTGCCCAATGAGCTGGAAAACCAGCTAAACTTAAGTCGCACACCAAAGCGTAGGTATATATATATATATGTATATTTATTAACATATATTTTTGCTCTGTCTAACTACATTGAGCACTATTATGCTTACACCTCATGGATAAATTTGATCAATATTTATTTTCTTGGCTGTGTATGCATTCCTACACGCGCTTATATCTGGTTATTTGATTTATCTAACTCTATCTCTCCCTCACTCTCTCTCTTTCTCTCTCTCTCTCTCTATATATATATATATATATATATATATATATATATATATATATATATATATATATATATCAAGGTAAGATGAGAACAAATGAAGTATAATTCCACTGTTTTTTTTTTTTTTTTTTTTAAGCATTGTGCCCCAAGCAAGGCGTGAAGCCACTAGGATGCAGGGGGGTTTGGAGCGAGAGCAGATAAGAGTGATAGGAGAAAGGAAGAGGAGAAGGATAGTGGGTAGATCAAGGTAACTGGAGATGTCGATTGACATTACATTTGAATAGTTGGAGATTATAGCTTTCGGGGAAACAGTAATTGGGGAGGGTGTTCCACTGGCGAGAGGTGCGAGGTATGAAGCTATTGGAGTAGAAGAGACGGCTACATTTGAAGGTTTCTACGGTGTAAGGGTGAGAGCGTGATGCCAGCCGCGTAGGGCGCTTGAATTCATGGAGTCTGGGAACCAGAGAGCAGCTCATCAGAGCAGTTACCATGGAAGTATTTGTAGAAAAAGACAGAGAGAGGCTACGGCGCGTCTGTGAGAGAATGACTGTAAGCAAGACGCTAGATCTGGGCCAATTAGATTACATATCCTTCTCTGGATCTTGTTGAGAACTCCGAGGTAAGCAGAAGGTGCTCCAGCCCATATATGGCAGCAATACTCCATGCAAGGGCGAATGGTTGTTTTATATTTTGAAGTATCGAGTCAGGGGAGAAAAATTTCCTGGCTCGGCACAGAGAGCCAACTTTCCTCGCGGTGGAAGAAGCAATTGACTCAATGTATTTGTTCCATCTCAGGTCAGCAGTCAGCGTGAGACCGAGCAGACGCAGGGAGTTGCTCTCAGGAAGTTGACTATCAGACATTTTAATGGGGGGCAGGGAAGGATCTCTATGGTGGTTAATGGAGAGTAATTTAGTTTTAGTGGCGTTAAAGTTGACCAGCCAATTCTTGCCCCAGTTAACAACTGATTGGAGGTCCATTTCAAGACGCACGGCCAGGTTAGTTTTGTCGCCGACACTAGACTTGTTTTTGAGGCAGGAGTAAATTGTAGTGTCGTCTGCATAGATGCCGACCTGGGAATTTATAGCTTCAGGAAGGTCGTTGATGAAAATGAGGAAAAGAGTGGGGCCAAGGATGGAGCCTTGGGGCACACCTGCGTTAATGGGGTAGGAACTGGAGGAGAATCCGTTGAGAACGACCTTCAATTCTCGGTTAGACAGGAATGATTGTATTAGATCAAACAGTTGACCAGTAACACCATACCCCTGGAGCTTACGAAGAAGCCCGGCGTGCCAAACCCCTATCGAATGCTTTGGAGATGTCGAGGGGCCACAGCACGAGCCTCACCGTTATTTTGAAGGGCTTGGTAGACGGTTTCAGTGATGGCCGTAAGCACATCAGCTGTAGATCTGGCGTAGCGGAAACCATATTGCTTGTCTGAGAGCAGATTATGGGATGTGAGGTGATTAACCACTTCGGCATTGATTAGGGCTTCGAAGACTTTGCCGAACAGGGGTAGGAGACTAATAGGACGGTAATTAGTGGGGTCAGAGGGGTCTCCAGAGTTCTTAAACACAGGAACAATACTGTCCGTAAGATTTCATTTAAAAGAGGGCATAATACAGACAGAGCTAAATATTATCTATTATGGGAGATTAAAACAAAAAACATGTTAAAAATCGCTACACAATAGCAATCGTGTTTCAACACTACAAATGTGTCTCCTCGGGCGATGGTAAATTAGCGAGTGAACGATTAATTTAATTTCAAAGCAGAATACTTCCCCGTTTTTGAATCCCCCCCCACGCCAAAAAAGAACAGAATTTAAAAGAAGGCTTATGACTTTTAACGTGATTAACCAAATGACGCTAATTTCAAACTAACTGAAAAAAAAATTATATAGGTTATGACATGAAATTGTCTGCATGTAAATCCTAGACAATTTCATTATAGACAGATACAAATGATTACATTATTTCGTAAAATATATGTACTTATAGCGTTAAAATTTCACAAGAAGTTAAAGGGAAAGAGCCAGTGAGGTAATTTAACATAATATTAACTAGTTATATGCTCGATCAGCTTCCTACATAAAATTTTGTAGTTGATAATTAAACGGCCTCTTTAAGAAACTGGTAAAGAACTTAATCGTTTAAAAAAGGAAATCAGATCATTAATACAGAACTACTTTGGCAAATTAATATGCAACGATTAAGTAAATGTCATCCATGTTAATAACTAACTAAACACCTATACATCCACACAAGATCTTAATAATACTAACTAGACATCAATACAGAGCTATATTAAAACTAAATTAATCTTACAAATGGAATAATAAGTCATATAAGGTGTACCGCACTTCATCTACTAATTATTACTATAAAATTATTACCAAATTTAAAGTTTAACCATATTGTAAGGTGAAAGGTAGACTATGTCTACAATTTACAATTAATTCACTTCTTTGGTTTAATAAGGATTTTTTAATCAGAAAATCTTATAATATCTAGTTTCTCATGTAAGCTAGTTATATTTTTTCTTATTTCTTTTTATTAATTGTGTCTCTTCTACAGGTACACTCCATCTGAATATACACATCTATCTATCTATCTATTGAGGCAAATTTCGTTGAATAATTTAGACAAGTTTTATCTGCTTATTTTCAACAGGATCAATTTCATATTCAGGGATGAGCTTTCTGGTGTCGGCATTAAAAGAAGAGAAAAAAATTCCCGTGTTGATACATATTGTTTTGTTCCGAGTACTTTCGGCATTAGCTCTATGTCATCCTTAGGATATGTTTTTAAGACAAAAATGTAGTGTTCATTATTTTCAAAGACAAAATTTCTATGTTCATCTAAAAGTTATAACTTTACATGTGGGGTGTGTGTCACGATCACACGAATCCCGTAACCGATTTGGTTCGTAGAGGTACCCCATTTACTGCAGTCGTATTATAGTGCTTCCTTGACAAGATAGTCTGTCGGCGTATAACTCTCTTTAGATTGCTTTAGATTCAGTGTTTTTCTCTTTCTAGACTAATCGATAACGAAGGCTATAGGACCCTGTTTGTTCCGTTACTTACCCATAGCTGGGGAATGGGGAGAGAGGGATCCATAATTTTTTAAGCTCTTAAGCGAATATGATAAAGTCTACTGGAATTCGAACTCTGCTCTCCGATTCCTCCACCCGAGCCGCTATCCATTCCACCATCGTTCATCCATTCCCCATATATTCGTATATCTATCTATCTATCTATCTATCTATCTATCTATCTATCTATCTGTGTGTGTGTGTGTGTGTGTCTGTGTGTGTCTGTGTGTTCTTGCGCATAGCTAATGTTCTAATCTGTTGATACCAGCAAATATCTTTTAAGTTCATCAATCATTAAGTGTTAATTCGTTAATTCGTGATAAATAGGAACCAATTAATCCGCCTAATTTTATCTGAAGTCCAGTAAGTAATCAAGATGCCTTTTGATTAGAACATTATCACCTGATGGAAACACTTCATTCAAGCCTTGGCGTAATTTCTCCTTTCATGAAATTGAATAAAATCAACCTGCAAATCACTAACAATAGAAACAGTCACAGCTGAAATAATCAAATTATTATAATTATAATTATTATTATTATTGATCCTTATATTCGTGTTCGTTTTTTCACTTTCAGTTGAAAGTTCGACAATCAGAATAGGAGTCTTTCCTTTTATTAATTATACTAAAGACTGGCGTTTTTTTTTTTAAAAGAACTAATGATAATATCATTTGCTTCTTTATGTGGTAACATTCGTCATTAGGTCTTGACGAGGATTATACTTCTTCAAACCTCATGGACTATCGGATTGCTACAGAATCACACAGAACTGTATCGAATAACAAGCAATATTACTTGAGGACCAGCAACAACTAAACGGTTGTTACATGTAACTCGAAGAGAAAATAATGACGTATTAAAAAATGTTGGGGTTACACCCGACTTCAAACAAAAGGTTAGGGAGGAAACCCATCAGTACTAGAAAGATCGATAATAGACTCGAACTGAAGAATCCATTTCGATGAAAAATTGTTTTAATATAATATATATATATATATATATATATATATATATATAGTTGTATATTTAGGCAGCAATCTTTCCTTTATGCATGTTTCATTAAAAACGACAGACAAGGATTTTTTAAAGCTCTAATAATAAAAAAGAAAAAGCCAACTCTTAACAATATTAACTACGAACAAAGCCACAATGTGCTAACCGTATTCGGAAATTAAAAACATCCCTACCACACATTGATACATACACAGAACGCACACACTCAACTAAGCTGACAATCGAATCATCCTTGATAATGGCTAAAGGTATAGCCGAAAGCGCTCGGAAATATAGAACATTTGGACAGTTCTTACTCACTCTTTGTCCAGAAAAGAAAGCTCTTGTCAGACCACAAGAAAAATGAAATAAAAAAGCTTAACCGTAGTACCTTGTCTATCGTTTTTAATGAAACATGCATACATATATATATATATATATATATATATATATATATATATATATATATAATTATTTATTTAAAAATATGATTCCAACTCGCTTATTTTTAAATAAATAATTATATTTATGCTCTACTTTTGTGTCGAGCACTATTTTTTAAAATAATAACTAAAATACGAAGGAACATTGGATTATTTACCTAACCAGTACTTTCCTATTGTCTATATATTTTCACACACACACACACACACACACACACACACACATATATATATATATATATATATATATATATATATATATATATATAATTCAAACGACTAGCTGCTCAGTCAATGAATGCCGAATGTTTCCTTATAATTCCACAAAAAATGATCAGAGTATTTCTATGGTCTTTGGTTTAGTCCATACAGCGGTATTTAATGATTGTGTGATTGTGGTAAGTTGCCCTTCTCCTTTACTGCTTGTTTTTTTTTTCCAATTTGTCCTACTACTTAATTATAGCCATAGAAGGAAAACGACTTATTGTTTTCCCAATGGCTTTATTGCGAAATGAATGCGACAGCAACAGCTGAAATTTGAGCTGGGTTTGCCGACTTTATTTTCCTCGAAAATAACTGTCACGCCAACCTACACATCACAATCACAAAGGCGGCATTATTACGCAATGTAAAGCATATGATATGCTCTATTGTTTAAAGTTACTTTAGCCACAATATGAATGAACTGGACCATGTCAATGTTGGGAATAGGTTGAAAAATGACTTCGCTGTTAACTAAGTTCTTACTCAGACTTTTCGCATACTGTTGTATCATGCAAGTGACAAGATATTTTATGATGATATCAATGTGTGAATAATACAGTGAAATACATCGGATCAAAGATTATGTTTCTCGTCTAGATAACTTGTCTTTTGAACCTTCTTAGGTAGAGGTGTCCAATTTTTTACAATCCGCCAAGTATTATATTTGTAATAATCCAACACACACACACACACACACACACACATATATATATATAAATATATATGAAGAAATATAGTCTTAATGTGTGCTATATTTATGGGATAAAGTGCTCAATATCAGAGATAGAGCGTGTGTAAATATAAAAGTGAACATAGATGTCAACACTTAGTGTGTGCGTGTGTGTTGAATTATTACAAATATAATCCTTGGCGGATTGTAAAAAAGTGGACCCCTCTACTTAAGAATGTTCAAAAGACAAGTTATCTAGACGAGAAACATAATCTTTGATCCGATGTATGGTGGCCTGACGATTGCATGTAGCATGAAACAGACTGTCGCCTCTAAGTATTGACTTCTATGTTCACTTTATATATATATATATATATATATATATATATATATATATATATATATATATATATATTTCTAGTTTCTCATGTAAGCTAGGTAAGCTTCGTGTTTCTTTTTTATTCAGTCTGTCTGTTCTACAGATACATTCCATCTAAGAATACACATCTATCTATCTATCTATCTATCTATCTATCTATCTATCTATCTATTACGTAAAAAGGAATTCAAAATTACCTTTTTTGGTAATTTTTAATTTCTTTCTATGTAATTTATTTATATATGCTCTGTTATAATGAATACATTCAGCTTTCTTTGTGGATCAGTTTTAATATTTCATATTATTAAGATTCACTTGGTCTATATACAACGGGATATATATATATATATATATATATATATATATATATATATATATATATATATATATATATTAATGCATGTTTCATTAAATAATATAGACAAGTCTTGCCTATTTATTTTAAGTAAGTTCCTTTCATATTTTCTGATAAGCTTAATCACATTATCATTGAAAGACGAAAGGAAAACACTATATTGATACATGTTTAAATCCAATCTAAGCTTTTGGCTTACATAAGCCATTATCAAAGATGACAATTTCAATATATCAAACAACACACGGACGAAACAACAGTCATAGTCCGCCCTTGCTGCCTGAAAAATTTCAAAGCAACAACAAACTCCGTGTATACGAAACGCGGAAGCGAAAATCGCGTCGCAGCTCGTGACGTCACGCATGACAACGCGCGAATGAAAACAAGAAGTATTAAGTATAGGGAGCCGTATGTATAAACCAGTGGTTTCTGTTACATATATTCCAACGTCGGTAACACAAATCGAAGTTTTATGCAGTTTATGCAATCTTCAGGGTTGGAGATTCTGACCATTATTTATTGCGTTTTCGTGATGATGATTCAAAAATGGGTGTACAGACTTGTCTATTTAAAATATAGAAATGACTATTAATAATTTATATCGTTCAAATTCATAAGTTCGAAAGTCGGAGAATTAAAAAATAATAATAAATACTAAATAAAAAATTTACAAAATACTTAAATTTGAATTTGGATTCGAAAGTAAACAATTTATCAAGCGGGGTAACACTTTTTTTTTAGCATAATATTATGGAGTGATTTCACAGTGGAGGCTTGTATTTGTACTAAGTCGGCCCTAAAATAGGTTCAACGTACAAAACGTTAGGAACTTGATATAATAGGTATGACGTAGAGAAATCTAGTTGTGGTCGCTGATACTTTTAGTATCCGACTAACGGTCGTCCGACATCGACTGACTCACCAACTCACTGAGCGACTTACTCGTTACTCTTACTACTCCTACTTATTATAGGTGGGAGAGTCTATTAACTACAGAATAGGTGTGTTCCACTACATCATATAAAAAACCCTAAGTTTAACGTAAGGCCGATTAATGTAAACTAGAACGCAGAGTAGAAATATAATATACAAGTGCAAAAAAGATAAATGAATAATTAAATAAACAATACATCGGGATTATAGATCTAATGTGTTTATATCGGTGAAATTATTTATATACACACACGTTATAAATTAGAATTGGTGAGCCGATTTCAAATTTCAGTTAATTTCGATGCATTCACTATCGCAAAAATACTCTTATGTAAGGCATTTTTCTGAACCAAACTATGGGTTAAATAGTAGAAAAGACTGCATTCTATAGCCGTGAATTGGCAACCAGTCTATGAGTGGGACAGCTTCGAATTTAAAAGCTATCTTTCCTGTGCTTTTTTAAAATAAATACTTTCATGGTAATTCTTTTGATGAAACTTTCTCTTTTTTAAAAATTTATTTTTAAAGTTTTTATTTTTATTCACCCGACCCAAAAATAAATTGTACATATGAGGACTAGTTGTGATTTCCTAGAGACTATGAAGTATTGTAGTGAGTGTTATAAGAATGATAACTAAGAATATGTTGTTTTAGTGCAAAGAAAGTACCCGCGTCTTTCTGCTATCTTGTACCTTTAAAAAAGCCAGATCAGACCGAAAATGGATGACTGTTGCCATATTTGGGAAGGAGCCGCCAAGACTTCACATCTCGGTCTTGACAGAGTTCAAAAGCGTCTCTGAGTCCTTGTGGGAGAAGAATTATTTTTCCTTATTCCAACCTCTCTCTATCAGAGGCGGGATGTGGCGAGACTCTCACTGCTCTATCGCAGCTAACATGGAAAGTTCTCGATCTAACCTTCATGGCTAGGACACGCCATGCCACTTACATATTAGCAAACCACCCACATTTCCCCCGTATTCTATCGGTTAGAACTAAGTTCCATTCAAACAGCTTCTTCCCGCGAACCGCTGCTCTATGGAACAGACTCCCAAGAGGGTATTTCCCCGATTATTTTAATCTTAACCTGTTCATTCTAGAGTCAACCGTTATCTTTTCCTCCTATCCATATAAAATACACCTTAATGTAAACCACTACTTCGAGTGGCCCCCGGGCCTTGTACAGGGTGAACTTTATTGTAAAAAAGTGTACTTTATTTGGTTCAGTCTTTGTGGATAGCTAATGTGAAGATAAGACAGACTGAAGATCGGCCTTCTCCTATCACCTCTATTTTGGTCATTTGGCCATATTTATGTATTATTACACAAAATAAATATTACTTTTCTCTATAGTACCTAAAGTCTATGAATTTAAACGCAGTACAAGATTATCGGAAAGGTCTCATCATTTTAATGTTGAAATGGCTTGATGTAACCGTAAGTTCTATGCTTAGAGTTTCTTCTATCGCACGTATCGCTTCCGCCTTATTGTTTTCCAGTCAACTTTGACATCTAAAAATTTAAATGTAATGTCAATCAATATATTGTTTTCTGAATTACTGTGCTTTTATTGTTCTCTCTCCTCAGTATTTTGTGTCATATTTCAGGTGACGATGATCCTACCTCGATGATGATCATATCTAGGTGATGATGATCATATCTAGATTATGATGATCATATCTAGGTGACGATAATCATATCTAAGTGAAGATGATCCTACCTAGATGATGATCATATCTAGGTGATGATGATCATATCTAGATTATGATGATCATATCTAGGTGACGATAATCATATCTAGGTGACGATGATCCTACCGAGATGATGATCATATCTAGGTGATGATGAATGATCATATCTAGATTATGATGATCATATCTAGGTGAGGATAATCATATCTAGGTGACGATGATCCTACCGAGATGATGATCATATCTAGGTGATGATGATCATATCTAGATTATGATGATCATATCTAGGTGACGATAATCATATCTAAGTGAAGATGATCCTACCTAGATGATGATCATATCTAGGTGATGATGATCATATCTAGATTATGATGATCATATCTAGGTGACGATAATCATATCTAGGTGACGATGATCCTACCTAGATGATGATCATCATATCTAGGTGACGATGATGATCATATCTAGGTGGTGATGATCATATCTAGATGATGATGTTCCAATCAAGGTGACGATGATCATATTTACGCAACCACTATTATTACCATTATTATTATTATTACTATTAATACCATTATTATTATTATTATTATTAGCATTATTATTGCAGTACAATAATAATGTCTATATCAAATAGACATTATTATTGTACTGCAATAATAATGCATTTCATTTCAGTTGACAATAAAATATTATTTCGAATGTAGTGTTTTTTTTATTTTTAAACAAAATTATTTATTAAGAAGAATTCTTTCTTGTTTGAATTTTGTCTGCTTAATTAGTTCTCTCTTTTTGCTGATATATTTGCTTATATTCGATTATATTAATCTTGCAGCGTAATTTTTTTTACGCTTCTTATATTGAAAACAGAGTGCAGATAATTACTTTCTCTCTAACAAAGTAAAATAAAATATTTATTCTTATAATAATTTATACTTCCTAAATATGTTTCATTAAACTCCTCTACATATAAAACATAAATATTATACGAAATTAGGCAGTAATTAATTTATATCATACCGAACTAATCTGCAAACCTTCATCAAATATATTTTATTGCTTGCTAATTCCTGCCATATTTATTTTCATACGAAACGAAAACTAGCTATTTGTGTTTAATCTCATGTAATTTTTACGATGTATTCATTAAGGTATATTTGCTATCGCATCCATTTTTTCTTTCCTTTCATTACATTTTATTATGTTTGATGTTTTTGTTTTTGTCTTTTTGTTTGACTTTGCAGGCATAATTGCGTTCTCACGTGACTACACGCGTGAAACGTTGGCAGCCGACAAATTTTGCGCGCAATTTCTTTCCGCCGAACATGGGAGAGCAGATAAAAGCGCGCCGTGCAAAGCCGCCGCCATTGCTCTGATCGGCGTTGAGCAATTAATCGTCGCAGCTGCAAATTTCATTCTCACGCTGCACACGAAAAACAATTGATTGGCTTCTTAATTGAAGTGACACCTCCATTTCAAAATGAACACTTCCGGCCGCTAACTGATTCGCCAAGTCTCGCACTTCTGATACCATTTCCTGCTCGGAAATATAATAAATTGCATATACATACATTAATTTACCTACAGATATAACTACAGATATATATGTAATATTTCAAAGGAATTTGTTGGTTGAAATAACGCTGTATATATTTGATAAGTATGACTGGATCAACTTGTTTTAAAAATTACAGGAGTAAGAATTTAAGAAATTATAAAAGGTCACGCAGGATTTGGTTTATGGAGTTTAAAATTTCCGTGTAAATAGCCGGGATAATATTCACCTACAACATTGTTTTAACGCTCCTATTTCCACATTATTAGTTGAAATTAGTTTATTTGTGTCTAAGATTAGTTGTATTTTTGCACTCTTGTGTAAATTAATTGAAACAACCACTTTAGTGTCCTTTCTTTCACCATACAGTCAGTTTTACACCCACTGGAGTAACAGGGTGTAATCGATTTCTATTTTTTCCTCAGATTAGTTCATTTGCAGTGGTGTGCAGTAATATGAATCTTGGGGTATATGATGAAATTTGTTTGGTCTTAAAAATATTGCGTAATCCATGATTGCATCAGATTGTAATCACACCCAGAAACTACTGTCTCAACTGTCGATTATTTGTCCTACGGCCATTGTCAGCGATGGACGTTACTCCAAGGAGGCGTACAAAAATTGTAACGCTGCACAAACACACTGGTAAGCTATACTAGTCATCAAATCAAAGTACTATCGACTGGCTTGGAAAATTTTTAAATTTAAATTAAACTTTAAATTCAATCGACAATCTAGGGTCAATCTGCAAGGATCGATTTGTGGAATGGACATATGAAGTACTAACATGTGAATTGGGTCATGTTTCATTGAAAAAATACGAAAAAGTAAATAATAACGAAATTATTCGTTTTGTTTCAGTTAATTTGCACAAGGATGCAAGTGATCATGTCCCTACAATTAATTTGCACAAAGGCCTATTTAGTTCCCTAAATTTGGTTGTATTATTGTGGATGGAATTACGTTTTTTGCTATAGTCAGTCCTATTTAAAATAGAAAAAAATATTCGACTTATTAATCTTATAACGGTGAATTAAATTTTTAATGCTATATGAGTGACAAATCTAATATTTTTGTTACGCACGCAACACATGTTTTACCAATAGTAAAAAATGCGAACAGCACAACTCGTTCTAAACATATATGAGAACTAAAAAATAAAAAAATATATACACCAAAAATATCATGGAAAATAAGGAAAACTGTGTCAGCTTTCAGTAATCCGAAAACTGTAAATATTATCTGGTGGAGGGTGGAGGGTGGAGTGGGAATAGCTAGTGTCAACAATCCATACAACCAAAAATTAGTAAATTAACGATCAGATAAATGTTTCATAAAGAAAAAATGAGTAGTCACCGACACAGAGGTTCGAACGTGACATTGGGACTTATGAATATGTTTTCTGCCAGGTGTATAAGTAGCGGTGTCAGGCTACTGACTGCAATGATTATTAAGTGATTATTGAGAGACTTTTGAGTGGAACTGTTCAGTTGAATTAGTGTGAATTATTGTGCGTCGATGGTTTGGGTTTTGATTTAGGATTTACCGGACGTTAAGCCGAGCCGCGCTACTAACAAGGTATTCACTGAAATGGTTGAATATCTTTGATTGACTTTTAGTTCGTTGTTCTTGTTAAATATTTATTTGCGATTGTAATGAAATCCTGTTTTATTTTAACATAGAAGTTTTGAGTTATATTTAATCATCAACGGCCACCGTACGCCACAAGACATGCGGGCACGAAAACGAATTTCTAGTACGTACATATGTAGTACAAGGCAAAAAAAAGTGGACGCACCCATAGAAAGTTGATTTTTGTATTCTTACCAAGACAAATGAGTAATAGAATTCGTTCGGTTATTTTTGCTAAAAAAACCTTTTGCCCAAGGTCAATGCTTCACGTTCCAAAATGATAACGACACTGCCTTATAGAATAAACGTAATCTAGAGAGCAAGTGCGACGAGGATAATTGCAACTCTCCAGTGGCCTAGTCAGAGTGAGTAATGGAATTTGTTTATGAGTACAGGGTATTAATACAGGTGTACATAGGTACATTATACCAGTCAATTTTTGTTTTAGTATTTTTAGAGGTAACCTTTTGCTTTCATAACCGTCTTACTTCTTCGTGGCATGCTATTGACTAAATTCTTTAGTAAATCAATTTAGTAATTTCAACTCTTCCAGTTGCCTAGTCAGAATACTGACCTTAACCCAATTGAAAACCTTTGGCCGATAATAGACAAGTGTGCCCGTAATAGGAAAGCTAACACAGAAGACGAGCCTTTTCGCAAATTAAAGGAATGCTTCAAAAAATCTGGCGAAAGACGTTGACTTACTGTTATAGTGGAACACACCTATTCTATTGTTAATAGACTCTCCCACCTATAATAAGTAGGAGTAGTAGGAGTCAGCTCAGTGGGTTCGGTGAGTCAGTCGATGCCGGACGACTGTTAGTCGGATACTAAAGTATCAGTGACCACAACTAGATTTCTCTGCGTCATCCCTATTATATGAAGTTCCTAACGTTTTGTACGTCGAACCTATTTTAGGACCGACTTAGTACAAATACAAGCCTCCACTGTGAAATCACTCCACAACACTTACTAAAATATTTAGTCTATAGCATGTCACGAAGAATTAAGGCCGGCATTAAAGCAAAAAGTTACCGAACAAAATACGATTACTAAAAATCCTTTTTTGACTTGTATAATGTACATATGTACACTTGTACTAATATCCTGTATTAATAATTGAATTCTGTTACTCTTGGTGAAAATACAAATATCGACTTTTTATGGGTAGATCCATTTTTTGTCTCCTGCTGTATATATATGGGCACTTCGATGTGGTGTAATGCATACTAAACTGGTCTTTGTAGATCAATTACGACAGAATAGTGTGTTCGAGCCTCACTGAGTGCTCCACACTTTCGGCCTTGTACCACACCTAAACAACGCCTAGAAAATTCCAATATTGGGCACTTCGATGTGGTGTAATGCTTAGTAAACTGGTCTTGGTAGATTAATTACGAGTGAATAGTGATATCGATTCTCACTGGGAGCCCCATACTTTCGGCCTTGTACCACACCTAAACTACGCCTAGAAAATCCCAATATTGGGCACTTCGATGTGGTGTAATGCTTAGTAAACTGGTCTTGGGTGATTAATTACGAGTGAATAGTGATATCGATCCTCACTGGGAGCCCCATACTTTCGGCCTTGTACCACACCTAAACTACGCCTAGAAAATCCCAATATTGGGCACTTCGATGTGGTGTAATGCTTAGTAAACTGGTCTTGGTAGATTAATTACGAGTGAATAGTGATATCGATCCTCACTGGGAGCCCCATACTTTCGGCCTTGTACCACACCTAAACTACGCCTACAATGTGGTGTAATGCTTAGTAAACTGGTCTTGGTAGATTAATTACGAGTGAATAGTGATATCGATCCTCACTGGGAGCCCCATACTTTCGGCCTTGTACCACACCTAAACTACGCCTAGAAAATCCCAATATTGGGCACTTCAATGTGGTGTAATGCTTAGCAAACTGGTCTTGGTAGATTAATTACGAGTGAATAATGATATCGATCCTCAGTGGGAGCCCCATACTTTCGGCCTTGTACCACACCTAAACTACGCCTACAATGTGGTGTAATACTTAGCAAACTGGTCTTGGTAAATTAATTACGACTGAATTAGTCGCCTTCACACAATCGACTTTGCGCCACGTCTAAGTTACACATTCGTAACTCGCTATAGAGTTGGTTATTATCCGCGGCTTCAGGTATCCGCTGAATTTCTTGGGAGATATTCAACCCCCGGGGATAAGGGGGTTCTGAAATATTCTTCTGCGCTTATTAATTTAAATAAGAACAAGTTTCGATCCCGCTTCACAGACAATCGGAAGGAAGAAAACCAGTAGAGTAAATAATTATTTTCAAATAAAAATCATAGTTGATTTGCCCTTTATTTTTGCCGTCTTCTTTGAATAGAAATCAACTTCTATTTTAATTCTTTAAAACTGGATATGAGTTCAGATATAATATATATATATATATATATATTTAGAGAGAAAATTCTAACTTAAAATAAAAAAATAAGGAAATTAATTTTTAAAAACAATTTTTTTTTATAAAGCCCATTCCTTCTGGTGTACTGCTTTTAATTGTTCTTATTCAAAGGCTTGTTAAATTTAAACCACTTGGCATTTCAACAAACGCTGACAAGAGGGAAACGATGCTTTTCGAGGTCAGAGGACAATGGGTCGAATTTCGGCAGGGTTCGTCTTATATAGGATTCAAGATGTGAGCGAATCATAGAAAAAGAATGAACTCAATACTTTCTGCGAGAAAGACATGTAAAGAAGAAGAGGAAGAAGAAGGAGACGAAGAAGAAGAAGACGATGAAGAAGACAAAGAAGAAGATGAAGAAGAAGAAGATGAAGAAGAAGGAGACGAAGAAGGCGTATAATAATAATAATAATAATAATAATAATAATAATAAGGAGAAGACAAAGAAGAAGAAGAAGAAGATGAAGAAGACAAAGAAGAAGATGAAGAAGAAGGGGACGAAGGAGTATAATAATAATAAGAAGAAGAAGAAGAGGAAGAAGAAGACAAAGAAGAGGATGAAGATGAAGTTGAAGACGAAGAAGAAAAGGAAAGGAGCTGTTAAACAAATATAAACTCTAAATGACACTTAAAATATTTTAGATTTCAAAATATTGAAACTTCATAAAAAACGACTGACATTGGAATTTGGCTCTCCGATTAACAATTCCGAGCCATTATCCATTACACCAGCAGCACATTCCAAGTATACAGCACCTGATATTTCCAAACATTCACCCATCTAGGTACTAACCATGTTCAACGTTGCTTAACTTCGGTAATCGTAGGGGAACCGGTGTCTCCACAGGCTACAGTCGTAAGACCTGAGTCGCAATTTGGGAATGTCAATAAATTCAACTATTTGGGTAGGGTTAGGGTTAACACTGAATGTCACTTAAAAACCCGAAACTGAATAGAAACAGATTTGATTTGATTGATTCGTATTTTTACGGTTTATCCCTCTTTTTGTAGGTTATTTAAAGCCAGAAAATATTTTTAGATTGTAAAATGTTTTTGAAATAATGACTTAGTGATACAATTCTTACTAATTAACCCAAGGCTGGGGGAGAAGAACTAGATTCATACATTTCTCAAGGGTGCTTGCGTGTAAATGAATACAACGAACCCAACTGGAATTGGAACTCGGTTCTCCGATTAACAATTCCGAGCCATTATCAATTACACCGTCTGTACATCAAAACTTACAGCACTTGATATTACCAAGCGGACACCCATCTAGACATTGAACAGGCTCAACGTTGCTTAACTTCAGTGATCCTACGGGAAACCAATGTTTCAACGTGAGTTGGCCGTAATCCCTTGAATACAAATGATGAAAGGCATTTTTTTTTTAGAAATTAAATAATGTATTAAGAGACTGAAAAATATACCTACAAATGAAGAAGAGTGCTGGATTTTTTTTATACTGTTGTTCATTCAATACAAGGCCCGAGAGCCACTCAAAGTAGTTACTAAATGAATTTGTTGGAAGTAGATAATGGATGAATCGAGATCTGAAGAGGTCAACATTGTATTGTCCGAGAAGTCTCTTCCAGAAAGTAGCGGCCTGTTAAAAAAACAAACCCGCCCGATTAGAAGTTCTTTCATACTAATGGAACATAAATGGAATGAGGACGGTTCTCCCCTGTGTACATAGCATGGTGGGTCTTAGCTCTGAACTGGTGGAACGAAGGAACGTATCTGTTTAGAACATTTGTCAAGAACATAGCGTCAGTGTAGCGAGAGGCTAGCGGTGTTTAGTCTGTGCGGAAAAGGGTGGTAGGGTGGAAAATCCTTAATCGCCTACGAGGCAACCTAGATGGTTTTGAACTCCGTCAAGGCTGAAAAGTGCGGATTGTGCAGCTCCAAACCCATATATTGCTGTACTGTTCCATTTTTTTTTTTTTTTATCTGTCGAATTCTTGTAAAGATAGAGAATGGTAAAAGAAGTCAAGGAATTACTGAAGTGGTATAAGAAACTGACCATTTTCCCAGCATCTTTAGAGATACTCAGTCAGTTATGTGCCATGCGTGATACCCGCTTAGGCAGTCATGTATCTTTTGATACATGACTGACGAAGCAGATTTTTTCCCGCAGTAGGTTGCCATTTTTTCCGCGTTAGACCGGTTACCATCCAAGTCTGTAGAACCCGGTCTGTCTTGATATTTACCCATAGCTGGTGGGGAGAAGAAAAGGATTCATACCAAGGCTATTAGCACGTAAGTGAATGTAATGGACTCAACTGGAATTCGAACTCGGCACTCCGATTCCTCAATCCGGGCCGCTATCCATTACTCCACAGTGTCTCCTGTTGAGTTACTAGCTGTCCTATAACTTTCCATACACATAGTTTTTAACATTATATATTTTTTTATATTTCTGGTTATGAGATGACAGAATTAATGGTTTCTTTTTCGGTGATGGAAAACTCAATACTGATAAGTATCTTATCATGTTGCCAGAAGAGATTTTTTCATCCCTGATAAGCGAGGATTGGAACTTCCCTGTTTACTTTTATCAAGAGTGATCTCCATCTCATTTAATATTCACGTACGTCAGCAGTTTCCAGGTGCTTGGATTGGCCATCGTGATCCTGTGAAGTGGCCTCCCAGATCTCCAGAAATTACACCACATGATTCTTACCTTTGGGGGCATATGAAGGCCATGGTGTTTCAGGAAAAGATAGAAAACATAAATCGAGCAACGTGTCACCAACGCCATTAATAGCATAACTCCAGCCATGCTTGAACATATTCTTCACCAGTGCAGGACACGCATTGAAGACAGTGGTTTCAACAGAAGACTAGTCATGTAGGCCATATTAAATAAATAAATATGTTTTTTTCAATATAAAAAGGTTTATTTTTGTTATGTATAAAATTCTATGGGACGCCCTGTAGATCGTATATATGAGTTATATAATTTGGGCACCTCGAGGCAGTGTAATGGTTAGCAACCTTGTTTCGCTAAAACAATTACAACTGAATAGTGAGTTCGATCTCCACTGGGTGCCTTCCTACTTTCGGCCTTGTGCCACATCTAAGCTAAGTTTGGAAAAATATGTTATGTAATGCCTAATCTCTTATATGGCAATGAATGCTAGGTCTTCATATAACAAATGAAGAAAAGTTTTACAGAGAACAGAGCCTATTACAAAACGAAATTCTTTTTTATACTAAAGTTCACCAAATACAAGGCTCGAGGGTCGCTCAAGGTAGTGGATTCTTGAATGAATTGTGTGATATGAATGAAACAGGAAGTAATAGGAAGTAAAGTTTATGAAGATAAAGAGGGTAGTTACGGCTGACCTGTGACTTGAAGAGGTTAAGATTGTAGTGTTCAGGTAAGAAGTCTGTTACACAAAGTGGCAGTTAATGAAAAAAAAACTGTCAGAATTGAAGTTTCTTCTAATATTCAGGACATGGTGGGAAATGAGAGTGATTCGACTCTTCAGAAGTGGCATGATGTGTTCTATTTGTAAAGGTCTGAACTGGTGGAACTGAATGAAGATCAGTTGAACATTTAATAGGGAAAGAATGATATGCTTGGAGATGTTGTGCGTCTAGGAAAGGGATTAAAGAGTGAAGCAATCTCGTACGTTTTAAGGGATCAGGAAGTAAAAAGAAATTGATGGCAACAATCGGGAAAAAAACTGCAAGAAATTTTCTTTCATACCTAATATATATACCTAATATATATATATATATATATATATATAGTAAAGGTAACAAATCCGTTGGTATATAATTCAAGTGGATCCTAGTAAAAGAAAATATTAAAACTGATCCACAAAAAGAGCTCATTGTATTTATTATAACAGTGCAAATAATTAATAAACAATAAAATCCAAAATCATCTCATATGGGGAATACCCTATTTCGGCAGACGAAAATATCGGTCAGGTGTCTTATTGTTATGGTCCGGTTCCTTGTACCACGGTGATAGTCCAAGGTAGAACCAATAAAGAAGAACTCGAATACAGGTATGGAACAACACAGATATATTATAAACAGGAATATATACAGAAAAGTAGAAAGTGTCAGTACGAACAATCAGGTTTAGTAGTAATTGTCTGAACGCGACTCTGTTTCGGACTGCCTCTGACTCGACTGACTGAGTCTCTCGCTCTGACTGACAGACTGACTGACGGACTTCACTCCAGACTTCAGAGTGAACTCTGAACTCCCTGCTTCCTCTTGAGGCGCAGTATTTATTACGCATGGAATAGTCCATTATGTTATTATGGGTAAGGTCCCATAACACTTATCAACCCCAGTGTGGACTGAGTTTGTGTCAGAAATAGAAATTTAATTGTGAAAGCTAAAAAAAGGAAAAGAAACAAAAAAAAAAACAACAAAAAAAAACTAACAAACAAACAAAAATACAAAAAAAAAACACAGTCGAAAAAATACAGAATTTATGCATTTCAGTGTTTCAGTCAGACCAATGGTACGAGTCAGAGGTATATATATATATATATCTCGACGGGAGAGTCGATTATTATATATATATATATATATATATATATATATATATATATATATATATATATATGAAAAGGACAAAGTCCGACAATTATTTTAAGACATTTTTATGTTTATAAATTCTTTTATAGATACAAATATTTAAGTAAATCGTCTGTTTTATAAATTTCAGGCCGGTAAATGATATTTAATACTGTTTATTATAAAACAGAGCATTTACTTAAATATTTGTATCTATAAAAAGAATGTATAAACATAAAAATGTCTTAATATATATATATATATATGTTGAAACTTGACTAATGCATGGAATAATAATGCAACACAAAATGTACTTAGAACAAAATGTATTGAAACAAGAAAGTGTACACAATATTTACATATAGTCTTTTGTATATTCCTGATAAGACCGTTCCTGGAGAATGTGTTGACTGAGTCGCAGTCGGGCAGAGTCTCTGGTTGAATCCTTTGATTCCTTCCTCTCTTCCCGGTACCAGCCATATTTATATGGTCGGTACTCCACTATGCAAATTAGGTGGATCCTACCACAACAATATATATATATATATATATATATAATATATATATATATATATATATATATATATATATTTATATATATATATATATTTTTCGTACTTTTCGCCTGACTGAAATAGTTCATATGCGCCAGCCCTTTCAACAAAATTTTATTGATCAGGTCGCATCAGAAAATCCTTCAAAGCAAAATTAAAGAGTCGTAAATGAGTAAGTATTCTAGAGTGTAGTAAAAAGACAGAACATTATAGAGAATTCTAACGTTCAAGAAGAAAATATATTAAAGAAGATGAGAAGTTCGTAGCTCATATTTTGCAAGAGGAAAAAAACTAACTTTGGTCGAAGGTAAAAGGTTGGAAAATGTGCCTTTTTTGGAGGTTGGCAAGATATGAAGCAAGAAACATGCCATTGAATTTGAAAAACACTCTGGGGTGGTGTATAGCAGCTCATGGCGTGAAAAGCTAAAGGCTGAAGCAAAAGGAAAAGAAAAAAAAAAGTTTCTTTTACGGATCGATCGATCTGACGGATTCGTCTCGAATATGAACAACAATAGCGGCTAATCAGCTCCTAGCCACTTCCGTTCTGTCTACCCGCCTCTTTTCTTTGCAGAACAATCGCTGACCTTTGACACGTATATTTACTCTGACCTTCTCGGCCTTTTGGCTACAGCCTGCAGCAAACAGCTGTCGCCTTGGGCACTCGCTTATCAACGAAATGGTTGTACGCATGCGCGCCAGCCATTACATATTCGCCTGTATCTTTTTCCTTTCCGTAATACAGTGTCTGTATTAAACATCTTTTTTTTAAAAACAATATTACTCTAGGTTATATTATTCATCGTTTTCTAAAATGTCATCTCTCGGTGAAATATATACAGTGTATACTCGACTGTAGGTTTTAAACATCAAATTTTCAATGAAAATAGGCGCCGTAAGGTAGAACGATTAACAACTACTTCAAGATGGCAACTATAATTTGGAATTCATCAGTTTTAGTTTACACCAGAACATCGTGATAACAAGCAACGTTGTTTCCCCGATCACTATGATTTTAACTTCTTCAAGCTGTTATCTTCCTTACATAAACAATTTATTTATTTATGACTCAATCTAATAATTCTGACAAAAATGAGAATCGTTTTCTTATATACGTTGTAAGCAAACAGTACAACGTAGAAAAAAGAATGAGAAATTACGTATAGCTCTATGATTGTCAGTTTAGACTTCGATGATACGTTTGCGAAGGCAGGCCAGTAAAGCGTAGACCATGTCAGTCGTGTTCCAAAGGATATCGGAAACAAGTTCAAATTTTGTCGGAGTCTATTTAATTCCGATCGATGCTTCTTACGTAGAGTATTAAAAAAAATGGCTATTGTAATAAAAATGCAACAAAAATAACTCGGAAAAAAAATCTGCACAAAAAACCTTTTATAAATCTAAAACTAAATTCTTCTATTTGGTTTAGTAAAATGCTACCAATTCTACATAGATATTCTATTTCCTTTGTTCTTTGCTGTTTATAAATAAATATTCGGGAAAAGTTGTCGCTTTAGTTTATAGATTTGTTCTTCTCCAAGTGTATTTATGTCGATAAGAAGACCGTGACAGTGATCTTTAATATATTATGAATCATATTAAATTACCATTTTTTTAATCGGTTTCAACCTATGCAAGACAATAAAGCCACTAAGACACAAAGGGTTACAGGGTGTGAAAGAATTAGGGACAGAAACATTAATAATGATTGGGAAGAGAAAAGAGTAATCATGAGGACAGTAGATAGCAATTAACATAGCATTTAAATTTTTGCAGATTAAAGTTGTATGGAATGCAGGGAGCTGGAAGGGAGTTCCACAAGCAAGAAGTATGAAAAAAGAAACTCTTAGTATAGAATTTATGGTTGCATCTAGTCAGCTCAACTGTAAATTGATGAGATCTCAACGCCAGTCTAGTACTGTGCTTAAATTTAAAAAGTCTTGGTACCATAGTGAAGAGATCATCCGAACAATTACAATGAAAGTGTTTATAGAAAAGACACAGAGAGAGGCTACCTTATGGCCATAGAAAAGTGACTGAAGCTGGGTCACCAGATCAGGACTGATAAGGATTGAGAAGAAAAAAAGTGTAATCAGGAGGACAGTAGATGGCGATTGACATTGCTTTCAATTTTTGAAGATTAAAGTTGGCTTGAAAGCATAGAGCCGAAGGAAGTTCCACAAGCGAGAAATGCGAGAAAAGAAACTGTTAGCATAGAACTTGCGGCTGTATATAGCAAAATCAACATTAATGAGAGTCTCGACGCTAATCTAGTACTGCATTTAAATTTAAAAAAAAAACAAAACACTAAGTATTATAACGAAGAACTTATCTTAACAATTACCATGAAATTATTTATAGAAAATCCACAGAGAAGCAACTTTATGGTGGTGGGAAAATGATTGAAGCCGAGATGCCAAATCAGTACCGATAATATTACGGATCTTTCTTGGATATTATCAACGAGCTAAAGGTAAACAGCAGGGGCACTGGACCCTATATGGCAGCAATATTCTAATCATGGATGAATTGTAGACTTATAGATATGTATGTTAGATTCTGGAGAGAAAAATTGTCTCGCACGAGTCAGAAAATATAAATTATAATAATTTAAATACATGGGTTGGATGTAAAAGATCACCGTGCTTAAATTCGACTGGGGGCTAAGTTAGTAGTTTTCAGTTTAGATATTAAAAAAATAAGGTCTTTTAGACCGAAAAAACTGACACTTTGAAAGCGTGATGCAATAGTCGCCATTTTCTTTCTTATTTGGTTTTGTGCATTTTCTTTGATCATTTGAACTTTGTCCCTTGTTTTTGTGTAGCGCCTCGACGTCGGGTAAAAGTCATTGACAATAGTTGGATTGAATAAAAAGTAGAGAGTTCCATCTTTACTGGCTTCTTCATACGAAATTAAATAAACCAACACAGGCTGACACGTCGTAAGAGCGGCCGACCATCATGTATTGAATCCCATTTCCAACCCAAATCTTATTCAAGTGTCAGTCCATCCGAATTTGATTTATATATAGATCGATCCTCCTATGTATCGATCAGGATGCCTTAGCGTAAGATAATAGCTACTCAGGTGAAACCATTACTAAGGAGATTTTTTTGTTGTATTTTTAGTATTGTTTTCACAATAGCAGGTCCGAGAGCCACTCAAGTCAGAGGTTTAAAAACGAGGTTGTTTTATGGGCGTACAAGATGGGAGTAAGAAGTACATATTATGAATATATGTGGCATAAATAAAAGTTAGATTTTAAGATGTGTTATATAGAAATAAAATGCCCACACTTAAGTTTGAACATAGATCGCCATTGAGCAAACACAGGCGATCCCATTATTGAATTAATTATGACACGTGGCCATAGAGGAAACGCATAAGTAGAATGTAATGTAACGTCTAAACGATCGTCATTTCTAGCCTATCCTCTATTAATATTCGGATCACTATTTCTACTGTTGAAAAAAGGCTTCGTTCCTTGTTCCACTCCAAAAAGTACCCGATGTAAATAATATAAGTAATCATAATACCTCATCTCAGAGATATAGAGGCTGAAACGTTGTGAATGAAGATGAAGATAACAGTCTGAATAATGTAAATAAAGGAAGTAATCATAATACCTCATTTCAGAGATATAGAGGCTGAAACGTTGTGAATATGGCAATGAAGATGAGGATAACAGTTAGAATAATGTAAATAATGCAAGTAGTCATAATACCTCATCTCAGAGATATAGAGGCCGAAATAGACAAATCATGTTTCTTTTGAATCATTTCATACCAAATAAAGTGATCAAGACATTAAAACGCAAGGCGTTACTGAGAATAAAAGACAATATAGTGAACGAAACTGAGAAAGGTCAATAAAAATTACAAGTTTGATTTTAATTTTTGTATATCGTAGTTAATAGAAAAGTAGCAAAGTTCCATGACGTTAAGAGAGAAGACTATTAGAATCGAACTAACGGTTAAATTCAGCACTTTCAACAGTAAAATGCTGAGAAAAGTCTGCCAGTAGAGTCCATTTCAGAATCATTGTTCATGCGGCAAAACTATTGTTGATGATGCAAAGTTTTGTTCGAGGATATATTTATAATTTCGTTCTTTCTTGCAGATTATAGCAATTACAACCAATTCTTTGTAGTCGGCAACAAAAGAAATAAATGACTGATAAATATCTTGAAACGGAAAGTAGTTGAAATAAAACAATAAATAAAAGAGACCGAAAGACAGAAAAAGAAAGAAAGAACTTTCAAAAAAAAAAAGTGAATAAGAAATGAATGAAAGAAATTTGTTCGATCTTTTTCATTAATGGTTTCTGAAATGGATTTGACACAAGAGAATTGAAGAAAAACAGAGAAAGGCGAAATTTTAATGAGTTTTATCTATGTTTGGCAACAATAAAACAGCTAGTTTTTTTTTTTTTTTTTTTTTGGAAGAAAAACTTACTAATTGCTTCCTATAAAAAGCCATTCACTTTCCGGTAAAGTTTTCAGTAAATTACAAAAGATAAAAAAAAACCGTTGCGAAACTAAAATTATATTAAAGAATTCACACACAGGTTTTCGATTGAGTAAAAGCGAATTTTTTGTAAAAATGCCTTTTGCAATTTAACAGTGTAAGAGTGTATGATTGAGTTATCGATCGATTTATCATCCAGTTCATATCTATCTATAGGGTGCGATGGATGAATTGCCGTCTAAATTACGAATGCAGATGAAGTCTTCCAACAGAATAGAAAACAGGAGTCGTTGAGGCAGTAGTTGTATAGAGAGGACAGGCGCTAGTGCAGGAGCACATTTCTTCACGACAATGGCTGGTATCCCATCCCCACCGCTAGTCTTATGGGAGTCTAATTTAGAGATGATACCAAATGCCAACGATATGGTTATGTGCAAAACGCTGAATAGAGCCTTAGTTCTAGGAGGGAAATCGGGTGTAAGTACACCGGACGAGTCGAGCATTGAATTGGATGAGAATTTCCGAGCAAAGCACTCGGCCTTATAAGCTGAAGAAGTCAGGACCTAAAATTGGTTGAGGTATTGTGGGTTTACTGTTGTTTAGTACGCTCTTCCAGGGAGGCCAATAATCTTTTGAGCCAAATTTGCGAGATGCAATACGTTGTTTCATTCTATCAGCAAATAATGACTTTGCTTCATTGAGGACATGTTTGCACTCATTACGGGCTGAGACAAAGAGACGTCTGTTGCAATCTGACATGTCATTACGATACAGCCGTAATTATTGATTCCTATCGGCAATGGCAGCTGAGCAAGCAGCAGAGAATCAAGAGGATGTGCGCGATTTAACCTTATATTTCCTTGCGGGGATGAAAGCCTTGATTCCAGATTTTACCCATGAGGAGACCTCGGAAACGCATTCTTGAACGGGGAGATTAAAAACCGCATTTCAGGGGACATCGCGAAGGAAATCACGGAACAACCCCCAGTTAACTCGTTGATAACAGAAAGATGTTATTTGATTGGGGTGAAAAATTAAAATAACAGATATATTTAACAAAATTACACAAAAATATCTTGAAATACTAAAGAGTAAACTTATTCAATAATATTGCCACGGCCTCCAGACGACTTCAGAATCTCCTGCAACTCTTCTGGACAGTCTTCTGATTAAGTTGTTGAATGGTGCCATAATTATTGCAATTAGTTCATCTTTGGTTTTAGGAGAAGTTTTGTTGATCTCTCGCTCAACTGGGCCAACACTTAATAATCAAAGGGGTTGCAGTCTGGGATGTTACGTGTCCAGATATAAAAGGTGATGTGGTCGCAGAAATTGTCTGACAGCCATGACTGCGTTTTCCTGCTTGTGTGGTATGGTGCATTCCTGTTGCCAGAGATAGGGTCTTCCAGCAGCCACTTTCTTGACCCAGGGCAGCACTATCTCCTCAAGGCACTTAATTTAGGCTCCTGTTTTGAGTCTGAAGACTCGTAGGAAAATGAATGGAGGCATAATGTCGCCATTACTAGTAATCAGTCCAAACACCATGGTGTTGTCGGGATATATCATCCAACTCTTTCTGAATCCTCTGCATTGTCCTCAGATTGACACCAAATTGTCTGAAATGTTCGTATTGGAGCTTCCGGTATGAAGGTCAACCTGTACAGCATGAAGTTTTCAAATTTCTGGCGGAGTGAATTGCGTCATGGTGTTTCTTTTATCACAGACATATATCATACTATACTGAACAGTCGACAAAATCAAAAACAAACAACGCACATGTGTAAAATTAAAAAATATAAAATGGTGACAATTTACCCATCGCATTATCTATCTATCTATCTATCTATCTATCTATCTATCTATCTATCTAGCAAATAGAGTTATAAGTTATCTCCAACATAGGCCCGACAAAGTGAAACTGTCATCTACTCTCGAAAACGACCTCCGATCATTTGTTAACTAGGACAACAAATGACCTTTAAACTTTAGAATAAAAATGCTATATTTTAATCATCGTAGAAACAAATTTTCACTCTCCATCAGCATGGCTGATGCTAACCTTGAGGAGAGCAACTCACTGCATCGTTTTGTCTTCTGACATAATTATATTGAATCAGCTGCTAGATTTGCTTACTAGACAATATTTCTTATCGAAAATATATCTTGTACATTTATAAATTTACCATTCTTCCGTGAATTAAATATTGCTGCCACATATGATCTAGTTCTCCGGCTATACACCTCGAGATTCTTGACAAAATTCAAAGGAGAGTCATAATGTTATCAGTTCTGACCTGGCTTCTCGACTTCAGTCACTTTTTCTCAGCCGTGTCGTGGCCTCCCTCAGTCTTTTCTATAAATATTTTCAGTTATTTTACACTTATTTTTTCCTCCTTGGTATTCCGACTGTGTGAATTTAAGCTTACTACTAGATTAGCAACAAGTTCTAATTGTTTTATAGTTCAAAGAGATATATCTAACTGTAAATTCTATTCTAATATTTTCTTTTCTCGTACTTCTCGCTTGTGGAACACTCGTCATGTATCTTGCTTCCCTGTCATCTACAGTCTTCAAAAGTTTAAGTGCAACGTCAATCGTCATCCTCTATTTTCCTGAAACCTGATTTTTTATTGTCCTTTGTTCTCAGTAAAATTTTTACATCCTCTTCCACTCCCAGTAACCCCTTGCATCTTAGTGACATTGTCGCCTTGAAATGATTAAGATAATGAATGAATCATTATATCTAGTAATCATACGTGGTAGTTATGAATACATTTGAGGTACACTAACATAACTTTGTTTATTGAACGGACGCAGCGGATTAAAGAAAGAATGTTGTTTTCCTTCTTGAGAACATAAGACCGTAGAAAGAAAGGATAACACAGGAAAAAAAACTGGATCTCGGTTGGTCTGTTCTGCTCAACTCACCATATCCGCCTGGGCATTCATCAGTCGATTATTGCCTTTCCGATTGCTGCAAAACGCTTGGATAACGAAAAATCTCTCTAATGAAAATCAGATTCAAGAGAAAAACATTTTCACATCAAAACCCGCGAAACTTTCCTCAAAAGGTAACAAAGATCTGACTGATAAGTGGTTACAACTCATTACAAATAATGGAGAATATATACGAGGGTCATTCATTAAATAAAGTGAATTTTTCGGTATAAGGACTTCTAATACAGATAGAAGCTTACTTTTTTTTTTTCAACGTAGTCTCCCAGCACTGTCACACACTTTTCCCATCTGTGCACAAGCTTCCGTATTCCCTCAGCGTAAAAATCTTTGGACTGATGTCTCAGCCAGTCGCTCACAACACTTTTGACATCATCGTCACTTTTAAACTTCGTGCTTCATTGTGAACGCTTTCAAGGGACCAAACAGGTGAAAGTCTGAAGGGGGCAAGGTCTGGGCTATAAGGGGGGATGAGGGAGCAGTTCCCAGCTCAGCTCGTTGATGGTCTGCACCGTTTGGGCTGCTGTGTGA
Source organism: Acanthosepion pharaonis (assembly GCA_903632075.3). Classification (NCBI taxonomy): domain Eukaryota; kingdom Metazoa; phylum Mollusca; class Cephalopoda; order Sepiida; family Sepiidae; genus Acanthosepion; species Acanthosepion pharaonis. Next base: position 594,486 of record CAHIKZ030000091.1, on the reverse strand, counting down.
GGCCTTGCGTTGTTATGATGCAAGATGACTCCTTCTGACTGATGACCCCTGCGTTTATTCTTTATGTCTTTCTTGACCTGCCTCAGCAGTCCACTGTCACCCTTCTGTCAGACTGAATGAGGTCATTGACTGATTCGATCACCCCAGGAGACCTCACTTCTGTAGGCCTCCCAGGCCTGTCTTCATCCTCAACACTGCTCCGTCCTTCTTTAAACAATTTAGCCCACTTGTAGACATTTTTTTGGCAGAAACATGTGGCACCATACACAGTTGACATTCTCCTATGAATTTCAACTGGTTTGCACCCTTCAGCAACCAAAAACTTGATAACTGACCACTGTTCAATCCTGGAGCATGCTTCTTGGTCGGCCATCTCTGTTAATCGCCAAAACTCTCAAAGTTTTTGTTTTTTTAATCTGCAAAAGAAATTAAATCCCTGTGAAAAAGAAGTAAAACAAAAAAATTAAAAAGTAAGCTTCTATCTGTATTAGAAGTCCTTAAACCGAAAAATTCACCTTATTTATTGAATGACCCTCGTAATTGAATAAAATGTAATCATTGTTTATTTTTTGATAGAAAAAAAAGGAAACTATTTATGACACATTCTAATAGATAGATAGATAGATATGAACAAATGAATAAATGATATATGCGTGTGTGTGCAAATCTATTGATAAAATAGGAAAGAACTGTTAGATTGATGAAGTTCTTTAGTATTTTTGTCTTTATTTTCAAAAAAGAAAATTGAACTAGGTACTTTAATTTAATTTAATTCTGTAATTGAATTGGAAGTTTATCTTTTGTGAAACATGGTAATTCCTGTGTAAGCGATGGAATCATATTTTTAAATATATATATATATATATATATATATATATATATATATATATTTGAAGAAATATAGTTTTAAGGTGTGGTATATTTATATATTTATCGGATAAAGTTTTCAATATCATAGATATATATTTCTATATATATATATATATATATATATATATATATATATATATATATATATATAAAATTCTCGGCAAGGTGTTAACAGGGATTGCTGGTGAAGTTCTACCTAAATCAGTTTCAGATATGACAGAGAGACGACAGACATAATCATTTCCGACATTACAGGAGAAAGGCATTAAAAAAAACCCAAAACATGCGCCTGAATCAAGTTTTCGTTGGTCTAACAAAAACTTTTAATACTGTGAATAGAAATGCGTTATGGAAGATTCTGAACAAGCTTGGATGTTCGGACAATTTTCTCTCTGTTCCCCAAGGTTTCCATGAAGGCATGATTGTATGTGTCAACGTCGGGTGATAAGCTCTCTGAACAAATGCTTGTTAAAAATGTTATAAAGCAAGGGGATATAACTCTGTTCGCCTTATAACTTTGCTTTTTTTAGGGTCTTTAAAGGATTCTCACTTGGAGTCTGCTTTAAGGATCGAACACCGGGGAAGTTGTTGAATATAAGAGTGTTTAGTGTTAAAACCAAGTTATTGTCATCAATAATAGGCGATTTCCGGTATGCTGAACCTTGTGGATTTGTTTCACACTACCAGAGTGGCATGAAAAAAAACATGGATATATTTTCGACGGTATGCAGTCAAACAATCATTGTAGTGTACCAACCTGCTTCAGATAAAGCCTTTTAGTCATATATTTATGCGTATGAGTGGAAATTGCAGGTTGTGGAAAAAGATCGTGTACTTAAATAGTACTCTAACTCTAAGTTCAGTAATGCTTTCGGAAAACTGGTTGTACGTCTATGGTCTCAGCATGGAATTTCAATTGAGACGAAGTTGAATGTTGACCATACTTGAGTTTTATCTTCATTGTTCTATGTATGAGAGATCTTGGTCATTTAACCGACACACATGGAAAGGCTGGAACGATATCGGCTACAGTGCATCCACCCTGTATTGTGTATCCGTTGGCAAATGGGAGTGACGTTAACAACCTCGAATGCAGTCAGTCTACCAGTAGACGCCGGTTACGATGGGGGTGTCAGGATAAAGGACGAAAAATCCCTAGGCTAGTTTCTATACGGTAAATTGGCTGAAGGAAAAAGGCCGACACACAAGCCGGAATTGAGATATAAAGATTGCATCAAGAACACATTGAAGAAGACCAACATCACCCCAAAACTTGGAAAACCTTGCTCTAGAGATTTCATCCTGGAGGAGGGGATTACCCAATAATAAGAGAGACCGTGGATTGATTTCTGTTGCACATTAAAAACTCAAGGAAGATATTTGTAACGGTTTTGATAACTTTTTCCTGAAACTTGCTATGACATTAATAAAACTGTTGTATAGCAAAAAAGCTTCAAAAAATAAACAAAAAGCTTCAAAAATAAAATTAGCCAATCTTAGATAATTTTGGGTCACTGGAAATAAAACTAATATCCAAAATTTTTCATTGGCTCTAGATTTCAAGATACTGAACTAGTGTTATATGAATATTTCCTCAAAATTTTTGCCCTTGACAGATTAATTATTATTCTCCTTATTATATAAAATTGCTGTCCTAATAAAATTATTATTCTCCTTTCTACTCAGGTTTTCTCACATTTAACTAACCTGTAAAAATGCCAAGTGAATGTTTTCTATGTGTGTGGTTAACTTTAATGCCTCAAAAGCAAAGCTGCTCTCTATTACACACAAGAGAGAACCATCCCTGCCCCCACGAGAGCACCTCTCTGCGACTACTCGGTCTCACATTGACTGCTGACCTGAGATGGAACAAATACATTGAGTCAATAGCTTCGTCCACCGCAAGGAAAGTTAGCTGCCTTTGCCGCGCCAGGAAAGCAAGGTGGGAAGCCACTAGCACGCAAGGGGTTACAGAGTTGGAGCGAGAACAAAGACGAGTGATAAAGGAAAGGATGAAGAGACGGTTAGGGAATAGATCAGGGCATCTAGAGACTTCGATTGACGTTACATTTGAATAGTTGGAGATTATAGCACATAGGAGAAAACAAGAAATGGGGAGGGAGTTCCACAGGCGAGAAGTGCGAGACATAAAGCTATTGGAGTAGAAGATACGGCTACATTTAATAGTTTCGACAGTGAAAGGGTGAGAGCGAGATGCCAGACTAGTTGAGTGCTTAAATTCATGAAGTCTGGGAACCAACGAAAGTATCTCCTCGGAGCAGTTACCGTGAAAGTATTTGTAAAAAAGACAGAGGGAGGCGACGGCACATCTGTGAGAGCGCGGCTGCAGACGAGATGCCAGATCAGGGCAAATTACATTGCATATCCGTCTCTGGATTTTATCAAGAACCTTGAGACAAACAGAAGGGACTCCAGACCATATGTGACGTCGTCCCCCGGTCGCAGCGCCGACTGTGACGTTCTATCCTGATCTACCACGGCGCCAGTTGTGACGTCCCTAAACAGCACCAATTGACGTCTTCGCCGCGGCGTCAGCTGTTCGCTCCTCGCCGTTCCGTCCGGGTGTCGCTGCTCCAAACGTGACGTTCTAACCCTTTGGTGATTCGGGTAGGAATCTGGTTAGATTGATACCAGCCTCGCCGTTCCCAACCTGCTTCCAACGCCTGGTTACCAGGGTAACTGCACTGATCTCCAGTCTGCCTACCCACGTTGTGAATTGATCTTAGACAGACGAGAAAAACAGGGGTTAGGGCCGTAATGCATAATGAGTTCAGCGGGGGGTGATAACACACAATTATATATAAAAGAAAAAAATGAAAACTCACAAAGTCCAAAGTATCAAAGAAAAAGGTAACAAACTTTTTATGTCTATTTGTTCCGTACATAGGACTATGTCTACTTCCCGACCCGTTCTGTGGATTGTGGCACGATGCTTTTGCTAGGCAAACTTTAACGCTTCAAGTTGTCTGCTCTCTAAGAAATTTGTGTTTCGGTGTGTCTTTGGCGAAAGTCGAAAAACTTATTTCTGTGGTCTGATTCTAAGTCGCTCTTCTAACTACCTGTTCTTGGTTGAAGAGGAGTCCAAAAGTGTGCGTGAATCTTGGTCAGCTATCTTGATGCGGTTTCAACACTGGGCGCTCATCTCTGCCTGCCGTCCGAGCTCAAAACTTCTCGCCAGGGTCCGCGGCTGAACTCAAACTTCTTCTCTCTCGAGTCTGAGTTACTGGGCACTCATCTCTGCTGCCGGTGCGCGAACTAACTTCTTCTCGCCAGCTTGGGTCGAACGAACTTCTTCTCGCCTGCTTGGGGCGAACGAACTCTCGGCACTCAGGCCAAACGAACTGGCCTCTTCTGCCCGCTTGGGGCGAACGAACTGATTTCTGTCCGTTGGGGTCTCGCTTTTATTGACGCCGTCAAAACTGGGGTGGGTCTGTCGGCACCAGGGGTTCTTCGATAATTCTAAATACGTATCCACCCTTCTTATTTCTGGTTAGGGATTTTCCACTCTTTTCCATTTTTGGTAACTCTTTTCTCACACACTCTCTTACCGTGCTTCTGAGGGGCGTGCAATAACTTCCCCACTTCTTCGTATCGGCTTCTCACACTTACACTCTGATAGAGGCGTCGACTGATTTCTTCGTGCGTCATGTGATCCACTTGGCCAATGACGTCTTAGTCGGGTATCTTTCCTCCTCCTTCGTGCGTCATGTGATCCACTTGGCCAATGACGTCTTAGTCGGGCGTGATCAACCCGTGGCTTTGTTTTGGGAAAGAAATACCTTGCTTAACAAAAAAAAAAAAAATAATTAAATCGCCCTTATCATGAGCGGCCGAGGTGACAATCCTCGGTTTTAACACGGGCGTTTGTCAAGCGTTTATCGTAATTGGACATGGCCTAAGAAAGAAATTTATCGCTAATTGGCATGATAACAAAAAATCTTTATTATCCTAATTCTGTCAAAAGAAAGAAAAAATTTTCTTGTGTTTTTTTAATTCTTTACCTGGCGTCTCTAATGTTCAAAATGGATTTCTTCTTTGGTGACATCCATTGATAAAAAATTCCATTTTCATTTTCCATCTGATACCCATTATAACCTTTTTTCCTCATTTCCGTCTCTTAAACCGTGTGTGTGTGTGTGTGTGTGTTCGCCTATATTGATTTTTCTTTCTTTCTTCTTCGTTTTTCTCTTTCCTTCTCCCAAATCAAAAAAAAGAATTTTCTAATCTAAAGGGGTTGATAAACAAAAAAAACGTTTATTCTGTCAAAATGGTGCCCAAGAAAAATGGTTGATTTGTAGATTTAGCCAGTTTCCTGAAAAACTTCTTGTGGTGGGATTTTTGTATCTATTCTATCTTAGGTCAGCCAACAATGTGAGACCGAGCAGTCACAAAGAGGTGCTCTCCTGGAGTTGAACATCAGACATTCTAATGTGGGGCAGGGATGGTTCTCTGTGATGAGTAATAGAGAGCAGTTTTGTTTTTGAGGCATTAAAGTTAACCAGCCAATTCCTGCCTCAGTCAACAACCGATTGGAGGTCCTTTTCGAGACAAACGGCCAGGTTAGTTTTGTCAGCGACACTAGATTTATTTTTGAGGCAGGAGTAAATAGTAGTGTCGTCCGCGTAGATGCCTATTTGGGAACCTATGACGTCAGGAAGATCGTTAATGAAGATAAGGAACATAGTAGGGCCTAGGATAGAGCCTTGGGGAACACCTGTGTTCGTGTGGTAGGAGATGGAGGAGAACCCGTTGAGAATGGCCTTCAATGTACGGTTCGACAGGAATGATTGTATTAAGTCGACCTGAAATTCCATAACCCTGAAGCTTGCGAAGAAGGCCGGCATGCCAAACCCTATATATAAATGCTATCAAATTTTGACAAACTGTATATATACTGCCTGGACTTTTCCAAATGTCCCCTTTCCTAAAAGATACATCTCTTTCCAAAACGAACATAAATGACCAGAAAAAATATTAAATAATTACAAGAAAACGTTCAAATCAAAACAGTTTTTTATTATTTAAAATAAATAAAAGCATAAATTAATTTCTCAAACTAAAATAAAACAATAATATCTACACGAAAACAATTCAACAACAATATCAATATTTATTTATTTTCGTTTATTATGAATTAAATTTCATCACTTAGCGTCCTCCATAATTTACATTGAGATTCACAGTTAATCTGAAGTATATTTATGAGCGTTTTATATTTAAAAACTTTGAAAATCGTAAACGACATTTTTACTTCTACTTATAAATACTTGTAGCAAAATAAAATCCTTACAATTGTCTCGATAAAGTGCATCAGAAATGAAAACGCGTCGGTAAAGAAAAGTTTTCTATTTGCTTTTATTCATATTATTTTTTTACAGATATATTTTATTGACATCTGAATTTTCTCTCTCTCGCTCCCGCAAACACACACACACACACACACACGCGCGCGCGAGCGCGTATATATATTTAGGCAGCACATTTAACTTAAGCATGTTTGATTAAATAATTTAGACATATTATGTCTATGTATTTTATTTTTCGGCCTTTCAAGTCCAACAAATAAGTTCTTGGTTGGCTGTAGAAAATTGATCAAGAAAAATTCCAAAATTTTCTTTCAAATAATTTTCATTTTCCAAAGTATGTTCAATCTCCTCTGACACCATCTTCAGTGGTTGCATATCTAGGGATGTGTTATGCGTTAACACCGTAAATTCAAACTATTTTTCACCGCTATGCAAGGGAGGTAACTTAGTAAATTTGTAAAAGATTTTTTTATTGTAGTAATTTAATTTAGTATTTTTATATAAACATTTTCTGCTACAAACATTTAGGAGTATAAAAAACAAAGTTCTTGAATTATTTAACTAAATATGCTTGAACATATATATATATATATATATATATATATATATATATATATATATATATATATATATATTAGCAGGATATTTCATTCAAGCATGTTTGGTTGAATAATCTAGACATGTTATGTCTATTTTATTTTAATCCTCTCAAATTCACGGATCAATTTCTTTTTTAGACTCATTAAGGTAGGCGCCATAGTTTTTTCATTTCTTTTATTTCCCAAATACTTTCAATCTTATCGAGTATAACAACAAAGTTCTTAAATTATTTACCTAAACATGCTTAAATATATATATATATATATATATATATATATATATATTTTTAAGGTGTGCTATATTTATGAGATAAAGTGCTCAATATCAGAGATAGAGCGTATTTAAATATAAAAGTGAACATTGAAGTCATTTGACGGAAGTGGCTTCTTTATTTTTTATTTGGGTTAATTTATATTACTTTTCATTTTTTTATCTTAGACATTCATATATATATATATATATATATATATATATATATATATATATATGGTAGATTGATCCGATAAGTGATTACCCAAGTGCAATTTGTAGGGTAATGAGGTTCTTTTGTTATTAAAACCTGGAAAATTTGCAACGTCGAAAATTACGGTAGCATTCATTACCGATGGAGCCTTTTATATCATGCAGCACCATCTTCATTGTTTGGTTATGGAAAGTCTTAACCTCCAAGTTTCTTAACTGAATGCCAGGCCCACTGTCTTCGTTTCTCCTCATTCTGATGTATGAAATAACAGAATAAGTTTCATCGAAATCAAATTCCTGAGACTTACATTAAAGAGCGTAACGGTTGAAAACCTTATAACAAAAAGGAAGATGTTACAACAAAAGAATGCATCGAATAATTGAATAATCGAATTCACACCAAACCGTTAATCCGAAAAGTGTATTCTTGGTGGAAGGAAGATAAGAAAAATCACAAAGATAATGAAAAAAAATAATATATGTCGCGACCAAGTAAATGGTTAAATAAATAACAAAACAAGTGTTACAGATATACCATAATTTAAACAGTAAGCACAACAGAAGAGTATTAGACGACTAGTGAGTGTGTGTCGATTGACCCAGCGATCAGTCTACTCGACTGTTAATATTTAACAGCCACTCCACGAGGGATGTATGTGGCACAAGGCCAAGTTTACCGTGGATTTTCCGAGCTCGTAGGCTCGGCTAAAAATATTCCCTTAGAACCCATATAAACGGATTCAGGGTCTGTCTATCTCCTCGGGCGAAACTTTTCCCTACGGCAAAGGCTCGTCCGGGTTCCTCTCCGCTCAAGGCAGAGAGTTTGACAGTAATGAACAATCTATGCGACTGGTAATATTTAACAGCCCACCACGAGGGTGTATACGGCACAAGGCCGGTTTATTGTTGGTTCTCAAAGCCCGTAGGCTCGGCCAAAAATATCCCCTTTGAATCCGCCTCAACTGGTTCAGGGCCTGTCTACCACCCCGGACGAAATTTTGCACTGCGGCAAAGCATCGTCCGAGTTCCTCTCTGCCGAGGCAGAGAGTTCGACAGTTGAACAATATATGCGACTGTTATATAAAACAGTCCCTTCACAAGGAATGTATGTGGCACAAGGCCGAGTTTAACGTGGGTTTCTCCGAGCCCGTAGGCCCGGCCAAAAATATTCCCTTTGAAGCCGTATAAACGGGTTCAGGGACTGTTTACCTCCCCGGACGAAACTTTGCCCTGCGGCAAAGCTTCGTCTGAGTTCCTCTCTGCCGAGAGTTGGACAGTTGAACAATCTGTGCGACTGTTCCCCCAAGGCCTTCTCTCCTACTAATCTTATAGTAGGCGGAAGAGTCCAACATTGACTCTTTAGAGGGATGACACCACAACAATATATTACTTAAACAGAATAAAAAAGATTATAAAGAAAGATAGAATATTATTTAAAAGCAAAACTGAAATGAAAGAAATAACGTCCGAAAATAAAAATCATAAGAAATTCAAAAGAAAGCAAAAAAAAAAAAAGTAAAAAAAAGAAAAATAAATGGATGAAGAAATAAAAATAAGAACGTCCCAGGAATCCTTTGCGCCAAAGCAATAAAACAGTTCCCCTTGCAAAGAATCCTTAGCTAACAATATCAGCAAAGTAGACGGAAGCGGCTGTTTTCGTAAGAAGCGGAAGTAAAAGTTTTCGAACAGAGCGAAAGAATTTCAGCAGGAAATGTCATTTCAACCTCGCCTATCATGTGAAGCTTTTTTTTTACGATTCAGGAAGGGGGGTGGAATTTTCAGTTGTCTCTTAATCCTTTTCGCCTTTTCATGAAACTGCAAAGGTGACAATAGTTGCTCCGTGGTCTTTCTCACCTTTCTGAAATGCAATCGAATGGGGTACTCTATGAAAGGTTGATGGTTTGGTAGACAAAGACAACCGCACAGACAGACAGATAGATAGATAGATAGATAGATAGATAGATAGATAGATAGATATGAAGAGATCGAGATAGATATGGATACTCTGAAATAGAGAGATAGATAGATAGGAAGAGATCGAGATAGATAGATAGATAGATAGATAGATAGATAGATAGATAGATAGATATTACGAAATCGAGATAGATAGATATGAAGAGATAGATAGATAGATAGATAGATAGATAGATAGATAGATAGATAGATCAACTTCTCTCCAGAAAGGACATCTTAAGGACAAATTCAATGAATAAGATATTTCAGATATTTACTAAGTAGTGTTTAGTGTGATACAAGTATAATTTTAGTGTGATTGACCATATTAAAAAGTCGTCCTTAGTATGATGATAAACTGCATCCGGAAGAAAGGGCCTCTGATCGGGAAATTAGGGGATTGAGGAAAGTGAACCACCCTTAATTAATGTTGTTCCCATATCCACCATGACCGGAGGTGGTAGCAAGAAAAGAAGGAGGAAAAAAAAAAAAAAAAGAAGAGTAATAAGAAAAGAATGAAAAGAAGAACGAAAAATAAAAAGGAAAGAATAATGAATGTAAAAAGGGACGAAAAAGAAAAAGGAAAGAATAATGAATGTAAAAAGGGACGAAAAAGAAAAAGGAAAGAATAATGAATGTAAAAAAGGACGAAAAAGAAAAAGGAAAGAAAAAAGAATGAAAAGAAGGAGGAAAAATGAAGAGGAAAAAGAAAAGAATGAATAGAATGATGAAAAAAGAGGAATGTGAAAAGAAAGAAAAGGAGGAAGAAAAATGAGGAATGGGAAAAGAATGAAAAGAAGGATAAAAAAGAGGAATGAAAAAAGAATTAGAAGACGGACTAAAAAGGAGGACTGAGAAAAAATAAAAGGAAGTATGAAAGAGGAGGGATGAGAAAAGAAGGAAAAGAATGAAGTAACAGGAGGAGGAATAAGAAAATAAAGAAAAGACGAGAAAAAGGAACGAAAAGAATGAAAGAATGGGAAAAAAGAAGGACAAAAAAGGAATGAAAAAAGAATGAAAAGAAGGAGGAAAAATAAAGAGGAAAAAGAAAAGAATGAATAGAAAGATGAAAAAAGAGAAATGAGAAAAGAATGAGAAAAAGGACGAAAAAAAGAATGAGAAAAGAATGAAAAGAAGGATGAAAAGAGAGAAATGAGAAAAGAATAAAAAGATTGATGAAAAAAGAGGAATGAGAAAAGAATGAAAAATGGAGAATGAAAAGAAATGATAAAAAAAGAAATGAGGAATGGGAAAAAAAAAGAAATGAAAAAGAATAAAAGGATGAAAAAAAGAATAAAAAATGAGAAAAAAAATAAAAAGAAAAAAAAAAATTAAGAAAAGAATGAAAAGAGATAAAAAAAAAAGAAGAATGATAAAAAGAAAAAATTAAAAAAGAAAAAAATGAAAAAAAAAGAAAGAATGATAAATTAATTAAATGAAAGATAAAAAAGAAAAATGAGAAAATAAAATAAAGAAAAATAATAATGAAACAGGAATGAGAAAATAAAGAAGAATGAGAAAAGAATTAAAAGAAGGATTAACAAATTGGAATGAGAAAAGGAAAGAATGGTGGAAAAAAGTGTATAAAGCAAAAATGACGGAGACAAAAAATAACGAAAAAAAAAATTCAAACGCTTTTGGAAAAGTACACGTAAATGAAAATGGCGCAGTGAAGGGAGATAATCAGTAATCAGTGTGAAGCTAATATAGGCAAACGCTTTTGCAAATTTATCCCGAGCAGACAGACATGGCTGCCAAAGTCATTCATTTCAACATCGCCTTCCAAATAATGAAACACCTGAGTGACAAAACTGCCTGACTATTAAGTCGGACCAGGCAACAGTTAACCACAGTTTACTTGGCATTGATTGAATTTAGACCACTGCCATTGCGAGGTGATTAACCTATCGTTTGTCGGGATTTTGTGTAGTTTTTCTTCATGTTCTTTCTCTTTCTCTATCTCTCTCCACGTACACACACACACACACACACACACACACACGCGCATACACTCACCAACATACGCAGCTAAAGACGCATGACATACATAATATACTTGCATGTACATATTCAGTCGTATGGATATGAGTTTGTAACCTTGGGCTTCACGTTTTTGTGATAGTGACGACTGAATATATATATATATATATATATATATATATATATATATATAATATATATATAATATTAAGAAATGGACAAAGTCGACAATTTATTTATTAAAGACATTTTTATAAAAAAGAACGTTAAACATAAAAATGTCTTTTAATAAATATATATATATATATATATATATATATATATATATATATATATATATATATATATATATATATATATTCAGTCGTATGGATATGAGTTTGTAATCCTGGGTTTCACGCTTTTGTGATAGTGAAGCCTAAGGTTACAAACTCATATATATATATATATATATATATATATATATATATATATATATATATATATTGACAGCATCTTTAATTCAAGCATGTTTGATTGAATAATCTAGACATATTATGTCTATTTTATTTTAATCCTCTCAAATTCACGGATCAATTTCTTTTTAAGACTCATTAAGGTAAGCGCCATAGTTTTTTTTTTCCATTTCTTTTATTTTCCCAAGTACTTTCAATCTCATCGCAGATCATTTTCAGGGGTGAATTACTAAGACGAAAAAAATTAATGTCATTGATAATTTAAGCGCATTCCCCCCACCCACAATTCACACACACACACACACACACACACACACACACACACACACACACACACACACACACACATATATATATGGACATAGTAAAACTAAAGACAAATCATATAAAAAAAAAAGATATATATATATATATATATATATATATATATATATATATATATACACTACCAGTCAAAAGTATTTGTCGACCCTCAAAATGTTTTATTTCTTATCCTAAAAGTGTTATTTTCGATGAAACAAGTTATGCACCTAAAATGTCTTTATGTACTATACTAAATACAAGACTTCCCGAGCCACATTAAATACAAATTAAATTATCTTGCATGAGTACAAATCCTTGACCCACAAGCCGTGTTCCAGATGGGATCGCATCAATTTTCGGCACGGGATTTAAGTCCGCTGATTGCGCCGGTCGAGACATCAGTTGAAGGACGTGTTGGTTCTCTTTGCTTTTAATGTACCTCTGGCAGAGTTTACTAGTATGCTTTGGGTCATTATCTTGCATGAGTACAAATCCTTGACCCACAAGCCATGTTCCAGATGGGATCACATGATGCTGCAGTATCCAGTGATAGCTGGTCTTTCACCAACTCTTCGCTGCATATAGATCCCCCTATTTGACCCAAAGATTTCGAACTTTGATTCATCAGTCCAAAGCACTATATTCCACTGCTCTATTTTCCATTCTTTGGCCCACTGGAGTCTTTTTGAAATTGTTTTAATTCCTCAACAGTGGTTTCTTGACAACAATTCTACCATTTTGGCCAGCTTCACAGAGTCTTCACTTCACTGTGGATGGTGACACATTTTTTTTTCAGGACATTGATTCAGTTGTGCACTGATGTTTGGTGCAGTCAGCCTTTTGTCATGCAAGCTGATGACTCTGATGAAATTGTCCTCTGCTCTTGTTTTGTCATATTTCATGATGTCTCCTAACAATATAATCCACTGTAGTTCTGGGAATTTCTTTTTAATTTCTCTGCTTGAATATCCTTCTTTTTTTAAAGTAGTGATCTCTTGTCTTTGTTCAAGTGTAAATTCATGTGTTTTGGGCATTTTGTTGAGAAAAAAGTTGCAAAATTTAGTTTTTAATTTAAACCAAATAAGAATAACAGATGTCACTACTGGGCAAGGTCCATTGGTAGCATAGATAAAATAGGTAGTACCTAGCAAGCAGTCATTCAACATAATATAGTCTAATGTGAGTTCAAATGGTGGTATAATGTAACTTTTGGAAAATTTTTATTCATGCTCCATACTAAAAAAGCAAAACACCTTCAAATCAATTTTTCAAAAGATATCTGGTTATACTAATGTCAAAGTTACTGAGGAAAACTTGTATTTAATATAATAAATAAAACCATTTTGGTGCTTAAATAGTTTCATTAAAAATAACACTTTTAGGATGAGAAATAAAAATTTTTGAGAGTTACCAAATACTTTTAACTGGTAGTGTATATATATACATATATATATCCTTCTAATACCGCAGTCTGTATATATATATATATATATATATATATATATATATATATATATATATATTATATATATATTGGGGACCTTGTGGCACGTAGTGCACCATGTCTCTGTATTCGGCCCCTCGTGTGGATGGTCCTGCACGAAACCTTCACCACTACAATCAAATGGGCTGTTGTCGGGATGTCGGTTTCCTCGAACTGATCTGCTTGACCCTCATACGTCGAATTCGATGGGAGAGTCGAGTATATATATATATATATATATATATATATATATATATATATATATATATCCATATATATTCGTGTCCAAAAATTCATGTGCAAAAAACTTTAAATAATCTGTAAAAATGTTATAAAGTTTAATGTACCTAGTTTTAAGTATAGCTAAAATAACTAATGTGATTTCAGGCATTACTGTAAATCAGTTGGCAAATGTTTTCCGTGAATTACAAAATCGTATTACCCTTTGTATTGCTAATGATGGAGGACATGTGGATACTTAAATAAAATTTCAATAAAACCTTAAAAAATATAGAGTTACTTCTTTCTAATCCTTTTTACAAATTATTTCTGTCGCAAATTCAAATAAAGTTGTAAATTTTTAAAGTGAACACGAATTTATGGACACCCTGTATATATACAGACTGACATATATATATATATATATATATATATATATATATATATATAGACTGAGGTATTAGAATAATCCAGAACCTATACTGGCAACAAACCACCTTCATATGGTTAGAAAATGAATTTAGTACAAAAAAAAAAAAAAAAAAAAGAAAAAAGAAAGCGACATAAGCCAAGAATATGTCTTCCAAGTGAATTTATACAAACTATACCGTGGAATGATTCTGAGAGAATTAGAAGTCCCACTAGTATTTATCATCATCAGCCACAATCTTAGCGACATAATGACACAGAATGACACAGTGCTGATAGCAGACTTAGAAAGGAAACTACAAGAAATTCTTCAGAAGATAGTGAAGGAAAGCGAGAAGAAAAGAATTCTCACCAATTGCAGAAGACAGTGCATAGTTGTTAGCAAAAGAAACAGATCAACATGCA
>CAHIKZ030000091.1:517500-575000 GCA_903632075.3 Acanthosepion pharaonis | reverse complement strand
AAGAATTCGAAGAGAATATGCCAAAAAGAATGGGACAAAATACCACTCAATGTGTGCAAATCATTAGTTGAGACGTGCAGGAATAGACTGGTAGCTGTTGAGGATATTCCACAAAGTATTAAATTAAGTTAATATGCTTTTTTTTTTGTTTTGTACGAATACTTTTTTCATCAGTTAAAATGAAAAAAATGCATTAATTTCTGTTAGAATAAGAATTAATTAAGTTTATTACTGTTTTTTAATAAAATGTATCTTTACACATAAAATGTATGAAAATTTGTTTTAGTTAAGGCTTTTACATTTATAAAAATACAATTTTTCATGTGTACGAATATTTATTTTCCCCCGCTGTATATTATTATTTATATATTATATGCGCGATATTTATTAGAAAGCGCTCAATATCAGAGATAGAGCTAACATCCCATCAATCGAACCATATATATATATATATATATATATATATATATATATATATATATATATATATATTTCAACATATTTTAATACTTATATATATGTTCGAACTTTTTAATTTTTATATGGTTTTAAATATTTTTCTTAATATAAACTATCTACAAACGTTTCATTGTTAGTTTTACATTTTATTTGTAAGCATATTTTAGAAAATTTAATGGTAACAATTTTTTTTGTTATTTAATTAATAATTTCGTTTTAAAACTTCTTTTTTTCAACCTTCCTTAAATTTCACTTGATTTTTCTTATAACTCTAACTTGGGGTGTAAAGGTTGATATCTGGATTGAATTTGTGTATCTTTTCCATTTAAGCCCGGACAACATCACCCTCCTCTTACCACTACTCAGGCTGTTTGTGTTGTCCGTTTAACTCTGTGTCAATTTTTCAACTTGTTTCTTTTTTAAATATTTAATTTTAAGTTTCTAGTTCCAATTCTGAATACAAACTAACATTTGATTTGAATATATCTAACGCATTGACCTTAGTTGAAATAGATTAGTCTCTACTCATGAGGTAATTTTGAATTTCACTATTATGTAATATATATATATATATATATATATATATATATATATATATATATATATATATATATCCGATCCCATTTTATATGGAGTTTACAGGGAATTTTTGGCCGTGCCTACGAGCTCGGATACCCCACATTTTTCGGCCCTGTGCCACATCTGACTGCGTGGGGAAGTTGGAGATTCGTCTCCAGCTGTGCTGGTCTAACTCCCTGCCTTCGGGCAGAGAGGATCTTCAGACGATGCTGTGTCGCAGGGCAGAGTCTCATCTCGTGAAACAGCTACCCGACCCTGTCTTATACGTGGCCTATGGAGAATTTTTGCGTCTTTGTGTCACATCTGACCGCGTTGGTGGCTGATATTATACATTTAGAGATTCACTAGCAGCATGGCCCGGCGTTTCCCGTGCTTGATTAAAAAATCGTACGACTCATACAGCAATTGCTATCAATTGACTTAAAATATTTTTGCCCTTCCTTGCCTTTAAAGGAGTGCCCTTTGTCGTGCTGATGTTGCTACATGCCTTACTTCTTGCCTATCTCACACTGCGGATTTTTTCTAAGCTCTATACTAAACATTAAATCTGTTACGAAAAAAGAACTAAACAAAATGAACACAAAACGATCAGCTTTAAAAAAAGACTCGTAACTGGAAAAACCGAATGAAAAAAGAATGTTAACAACAAATACTTTTTCACACCCAACCCAGTTCTGCGGAATCAGAATCACCGTTGAGTTTAAGCAAGCGAATGAGCCAATTGGAGTAAAGTGCCATGCAGATTTAAATTTTTCCCAATTGTGACAAATGCAGCTATCGATTTTTTTTGCATGCAAGCATGCTAGTTAACATTCGTGTCAGCCAGCTATTGGCTCTCACTCTGGCCAGTACTAAATGGCCGCAAATTACATGAAAACTGCCGTAGGAGCATGAAAAAATCGATTATTTCCACTATCGATGGGAGTTGGGAAATACAACGTAGGTCTTGGCTTTGCCGCTAACTTGGAGCATGTGAATGTAAATTTTGGTGCAAATCCGTCGAAAATTGCGGCCGTGCATTCGTTACATACACACATACACATCCTGCCTTTTATAGATAGAGATTGTGGTATTCACTTGATTCACTTCTAGCAGTTGACAACTTCTTCTACGCGCCGCTGGCGAATCATATATGTCTTGTCCATGTCCTAAGTATTATCGTTCATTACCAACCATCATTTGATTTTTCTATTCAGTAACCTTCCCCAGGTTACAACAACTTTCTTCGCAAATACATTCTCGTCTTCTTTTAAGTGCTTTTATCTTCAGTAGATAGCCCTCCACAACTTCCATGTTGCATACACACACAAATTTGTTAGGTAGATCCTTTGCTTTCTCCACATCTTCTCGGACTTTCAATATCCCTTTTAACTTAAATTCTCCAAGCATTGTTTCCTTCTTATGCGTCCGAGAAAATTCCACTCTCTCTTTTAGATTCTAAGTAAAGCATTTTTTATTTCTATTTCACTTAAACTTTCGGTCCATAGTATTCTCAGTATCCATCTATAGAACCATATCTCTATTGCTTAAAGTTTTCTTTTCATCTGTGACGAAACTGTCCAGCATTCATAGTGATGTATTGATATTACGTAGCAGTACATCCTTTTCTTTGTTTCTAACGAGATTTTCTTGTTTCTTAATATTTTGTTTAGCTCAGCTTAATTGGCTACATTGCAAAAATATCTAACAACCACTGAACATCGCGTTTCCCTAAGATCGCGTCAAATTAAGAACATGTTCAGAGGCTTTGCTTTAGGACAGCTTCTTTTTTGCAGATCATGATTTTGCTTCCGAAGCTTATTAACCGGATTCGTACAAAGAATTACACCGGAAATAAGAAGGAACAGTATGGTTTCTTTAAAAACACTGGAACAAGAAATGTAATATTTGTGATCAAAATAACCTCAGAGAGAGCAACAGAAATGTAGAACGTTGTATATCTATGCTTTATAGATTATGCGAAAGCGTGTGAAAAGGCGCGACGTAAAGATCTATTTGAAGTGTTAGGGAAACTTTATTTTGCGAAAGTTATTAGAATAATCTAAAATATATAGACTGGGAGTAAACGACCTACATACGGATAGTAAATGAATTGATTAAATGCAGAAAAAATATAATGCGGCTTACGACAAGGATGTGACTTCTCGCCGGATTTATTAAACCTTTGCATTTAGACAGTCCAAAGAGATTAACAGGATTTATTAATGGTGGGCACAACAATATTAGATACGCAGTTGACACAAACAAAGGTTAGCAAAGGAAAGTGAGAAGAAAGGACGAAGCACCAGGTGTAAGAAGATAGAATGTATGGAAAAGCCCATGATGCGAGCTATAGATTGGAAATGCTAAAATAAAAGAAAATGAATTATAGGCGAAGTGTTTTTAATTCATGGTTGAAAATGTGACGCTGAAATTCGAAGTACGCTGGAATAGGGAAATATATCTTCCTATGGCTAAAAAAGTATTAAGGAATATGAAACATTCGTTAGAAACAAAGAATATATTGCTAACCAGCTGTGCGATATCAATTCTTCTATATGGCCTTAAATGCTAGACAATTTGATCAAAAATGAAGAGACTTGAGGCAACAGAAACGTGGTTCTACAGAAGGATATTGAGAATTACAAAGACGGAACTTGTGAGCAACAAGAAAATGTGTAACAAGGATTGGGAGGGGTAGTACTTAAAGCTACAAAGGATAGTAAATTGGGGAGAGCTATCGTGCCCGTTCTGAAGGGACAGGACATATAGAAGGAGAGATGGGAAAGCTTTGTCCACGCAACAATCAGGAATGGTGGCAGATCTTGGGAAAGGCCTACATTCAAAATCGAACTTTGAAAGTTGGCAATCGCAATCATAGCACGCTGATCACATATGGCGGATTTTATATTGGCGTTCGATTCTTGGATGTACAAAACTTCATTGATTTTGGATTATACACGAAAACCGAATAAATCATTGTCGACTTTGTTCATTATATCAAAATATTTCGGGGAGAATGGAATCGATGAAATAAAGCAAAACAGACTCGACAATGAAAGCTTTAAATCAGGAATCTCCAAATGATCAATATCAACCCATTGGGACGGAGTGGTGGGAGAGGGTCAATGGGACTATCGAACGGGTCGACAAATGCCTAGGGGTTAAAAGAGGCTCGATAAACACCGTGGGGTTGATTGAATGTTTGTGGACGAAATCTAATAACCATATCAGAAAGAAAGATACATAAAAATAAAACTTGCCTGATACACGATTCTGATTTATATAAATTAGGTTTTATTACCTATTAATTTTATATTCGATATATTTAATAATAATAATAATAATAATAATAATAATAATAATGGTTGGAGCCCTCGGATTGGTTGGAAAAGATTCCAGTAGACTAATTGAAGGGAAATCAAAGGAATAATAATAATAATAATAATAATAATAATAATATAATAATAATAATAATGTTATATCTATGTCAGAAATTTTTTAGGCTCTCCATTTAATCTGTTTACAGATATTAGCTTGTATATAAATTTTATCTCTGCAAATATACGCATATATACATTTTAATGAAAGACGAAATTACTATACACATTGCAATGGCATCGTACATCTTAAAGAACACAATAGTGAGACTGTGTCAGCTGTATATCCAACCATCTTTATCAACAATTATGATCTATTATCTTACAATCTCTTGGTGTTTCACGTTGAAATTTGGAGGCAGCCCCACCCCCTAAAACATACAAGCAGATTCCAATAATAATAATAATAATAATAATAATAATAATGAAACTTTACTATTCGTAGGATACAGAGAAGTTAATAAACCAGACGTAGTGATTAAAGACTACAGACTAATAAAAATACCTTCACATAGATATGATAATGCCGTCAGCTAGATATATATATCTATTAAAAATATGACAAAATAAGTATCTATAAGGAAATTGAAAATGAAATATTGAAAAAAAAATGTGACACCTTAAACTACCAACTATACATTTTACAGACTAGTGCGTTCGATAAATGTCTGGGGGCAGTAGGGGTTGAGAGAACAATTAAAAATTTCGGATGAAAACTGACAAAAGTTTAATTAAAATTTATTAAATAACTGATACATATTTCTGATTTATATATAATTAGTTTCTTGTATATTTTAAATAATTACTTTATTTTGATCTGTTTAATTAACAACAACAACAACAACAACAACAACAACAATAATAATAATAATAATAATAATAATAATGATGATAAGCACAATACACCGGCTGAAACTGCAAAATACTTAAAAATGACAGCAAAGACGAATGCAACCGACCATATACAGAAGAGATGGCAAGATAAACCGCTTCATGGCCAATACTCTGCCCGTACCAAACAAGCTGACGTAGACAAAACCCGTACCCATCAGTGGCTACGTAGTGCAGGGTTGAAAGCTGAAACTGAAGGTTTTATCCTTGCTGCACAAGACTAATGCTTGCTAACTAGGAATTATCAAGCACATATACTAAAATATTGTGTCAGCCCAAAATGCAGATTCTGTGATAAATATCCAGAAACGATTGATCATCTTGTATCAGGTTGCACGATATTGGTACCCACTGAATATAATACCCGGCAAGAGAGAGTGAGCCAATATCTGCACTGGAAAATCTGCAACTTCTACGGAAAGAAACTGAAAGAAACTGGTATGAACACCACCCAGACCCGGTTACGGAGATAGGACCTGTTACAATTCTATGGAACTACACAATACACACTGACAGAACAATCAAAGCCAACCGCCCAGATACTGTTATTAAAGACAAGCAAAAAAAAGTGCCTGCTTATCGATATGGCAGTCCCTGTTGACTGCAATGTATCTTTGAAGATATTCAAAAAGCTGTCAAAATACAAGGACCTTGAAATAGAAATCTCGAAAATGTGGCATATGGGAACATCAACAATCCCTGTTGTAGTTGGAGCCCTAGGACTGTTTGGAAAAGATTGCAGTAGACTAATTGAAGGGATTCCTGGAAATCCATGTCTCAAAGAGATACAAAAAATTGTTCTGACAAGTACAGCCCACAATTTACGAAGAGCTTTATCTAATCAATTTATTTATTTATTTTGTCAGTGGAAAGTGTCATGATGTCATTTCTAACCTTAGGTCCCTGGGCGGGACCCGGAAAGAAATGTGTAAACGCCAGAAATCAAAGAAAAATAATAATAATAATAATAATAATAATAATACATTGCTGTCCATGCAGATTGTAATGTATCTTTGAAGATCTTCAAAAAAGCTATGAATGACCCCTAGTAATACATTTTTATAACACATAAATTTATAACAGACTTTATACCAGCAATAAATTTCTGAAGGAAAAATTATTACCAGCAATAGATTTTTGAAAAAAAAAAAACTTACTAGCAATACATTTTTTGAAGAAAAAACAATTAGTAGCAATACATTTTTGAAAATAAAATATTACCAAGAATACATTTTTGAATAAAAATATTACCAACAATAACAACATGCAATAGCAAAGCCTCTGATCAGGAGGTTTTGAGGAGCGTGGAACCATCGCTTAATTCTTTTGGTGATCCCAGGTTCACCCTGACCCGGGGTGGTAGCATCTGTTAGGCGCCCAGCTATGGGCAAATAGTTAACACCCAAACTTGGGTCAAAACACTATGAAAGTGTAAAAATAGATTTTAATACCAGAAATACATTTTTGTAACAGATTATTACCAGCAATAAATTTTTGAAGGAAAAATTATTACCAGCAATAGATTTTTGAACAAAAAAAAAAAAAAATTACCAGCAATACATTTTTTTGAAGAAAAGACAATTAGTAGCAATCCCTTTTTGAAAAAAAATATATATTACCAGCAATACATTTTTGAACGAAAATATTACCAACAATAAAAATCTTGTCGGCATTAAATAACCCATTAAGTTTGATATGCCGTAAAACAAACCAAACCAAGCCAAAACAATTAGGTTCTGACCAGGCTTGACGTTGATGAATTTCGATGATCATATGGGAACCGGTATTTCAACATGTTTGGGCCGTAAGCTTATCCAAACCTGTCAGCATATCACCATATTTGATTGTGATACATGTACAGGGAAAGATGAATCAATTACGAATGAAAAAGAAAGAAAAGAAAATTAAAAAGTTGGAAAGAAAAGAATAAGCCGGAAGCAAACATGTAAGAAAGAAGATAAAAAGAGAAAACATGGAATATAGGAAGAAAAAGAAAGAAAGGCGTAATAATCTAAAACAAGGAAAGAAAATAAAGGTAAAGTCACGAGAAAGAAAGAAAGAAAGAAAGAAAGAAAGAAAGAAAGAAAGAAAGAAAGAAAGAATAGGAAAAAGAAGGTAAAAATAATTATAAGTACAGGAAAAGATCAAAAAGAAAAAACCCAAAGTAGAAGAAAGTTTGGATGGAAAGAAAGAAAGAAAGAAAGAAAGAAAGAAAGAAAGAAACAAAATCCAAAAAAAAAAAAAAATAGAAAAGAAAGAAAGAAACAAACAAACAATAGGAAAAAGAAGGTAAAAATAATTATAAGTACAGGAAAAGATCAAAAAGAAAAAACCCAAAGTAGAAGAAAGTTTGGATGGAAAGAAAGAAAGAAAGAAAGAAAGAAAGAAAGAAAGAAAGAAAGAAAGAAAGAATGAAACAAACAAACAAACAAAATCCAAAGAAAATGAAAAGTGGAAAAGAAAGAAATAAAGAAAGAATAAAAGAAAGAAAGGAAGAATGAAAGAAAGAAAAATGTTTAAATAAAGAAAGACAGAAAGAAAGAAAGAAAAAAGGATAGAGTTTAATATTAAGAAAGAAAGAAAGAAAGAAAGAAAGAAAGAAAGAAAGGGTGAAAGAAATTTAAGAAAATCCAAAGAAAGTTGGAATGGAAAGAAAGAAAAAAAAAAAAGGAAAGAAACTTTTACGATATACTTTCAAACAGAAAAATCTAACAGACCCACATCGGTCCAAACTCGGGAAGTAATGTCGACGCGATGTTTTTTTTTTTTGTTTTTTTTTAAATGATTCTATCAATGTCACATTAAACCGACGCTACAGAAGTGACAATCATTCCACAAACAGAGACTTGGTAAAAGGTTAGGCGAAGAGATCATATGACCTCGCAGTCGACCAATCGTCGACAGTGCTATGATTAGATGATTTCATCCTGGCACGATCTAATTGTGAGGCTAGAATTTTCATCGCCACTTCTCGAATTCCTTTAATTGTTTCACGTCTGTCACCGAAAAGTCGACGACGCCATTATTTCCACTTTCCTTGAATACTCTCTTTGATTTGTTTGTTTAATGGCATATCAATTCATCATGGGTCATATAATGCCGGAATTTAATTTTCTCGGGAGCTTTGAAGAAATAAATATATGATATATGTTATTATGCTTTCACAATTGAATACATGGTAGATGATACTCAGCTTTTGTGCATATACATGTTTGTGTGGATATAATTAATAGAGGTGGTGATATGTGTGTTTTATATTGTAATTTTGTTAAAGTTATATTTTGGAATACAGTTTTTATTTCTTTAATAAATTGTAGGATAGTATATGGATTAATATCATGAAAGATTTCTTTTACGTTGGTTGTCTTGTTGATTTTTTTTAGTGGAATATCAACCTCTATGGGTTATTTAATGCCAAAATCTAAATATTTTGAACACAATTTTATGGTCTAATATAACTGTTGACACTATTTACATTGTTCGTAGCTTCCCAGTGCCTTTTCTATAAATAATTTTATGATTATTGTTTCTGATTAACTTTCTTCTTTGATACATAGACTTTATGAATTTAAGCGCAGTAAAGGATTGGCCGCAAGGTTTCATCACTTTACAGTTGAAATGACCAAATGCAACCGTAAGTTCTATGCTAACAGTTTCTTCTCTCGCACTTCTCGCTTATGGAACTCTTTTCCGACTTTTTCAAATCCAAATTTAATCACTATTAAGTTTAAAAACTCCTCAGTAATTTTATAGTTTTTAAACTTAATAGTGATTAAATTTGGATTTTAAAATTGGCAGTTTCTAATTTTAATATCAAATTTTATCATATACTTTAATAATTATTGGTTAGAATAAATTCTTTTTTTAATATTACCCGTATTTTAAAGAACTGAATAGCTATTATAACATGATTTCATTGTCAAGCTTTTGAATCTTCCTATACTTGGGTTTTGATTGGTCATTCTAGCTTTTGTAACAATGTTTTCCCCTAGCGAAGGATCGTTAATTAATTTGAAACTTTTCAAACCATTTATTTTATATTCAACATCATCACTTGATAAGACACCGAGGATGTTTAAACAAAATGTCTATTTTTGTAGTGATTTTATAACATATTTATGTTATAAATTTTTTTTTTTAAATAATTATATCTGCTCTACTTTGTATTGAGCACTCTTTTAAGAATAGTAATTGTTGATTATTGGAATTCATTCCGTATATACCAATTATATATATATATATATATATATATATATATATATATATATATTCGTATATCACCTAAAGAAGGCCGGTGCGCACAACGTCGTGAATATGACAATAAACATGAGGACATCAGGCTGAACAATGTAAATAGTGTAAATTGTTTTGATATATTTAAGTAACAGAAGTTAGGAGGCTATGTGTTATTACAATTGTTTCTCCAAAACGAAAATTACTTCTGACTCAATCTAAAATAATGGTTGCCATATTCCGTCGCTTGGTTATTCGTAATTCCCCTTTTGGCAAAATACCCTTGGGAAAACAATCACGTTTTATCGAATTTTCTAAACAGATTATTAGTCTCACGATGCTTGATAATGTTTTACTCATGGTAATGTCATTTGTGTGTATTTGTCCGCACAACTCTCTCGATAGAGTACAGAAGAGTCTACTTAAAGATACGATCGATCAGTTCGGGTGTTAGTCGCGCTGAATTTTTAACATGAATTGCTTAAAGTGAACGAAACCTTTTATCTCCGGTAAAGCTATATAAGGCCCTTGACTTATCGATCAGGTGAATTCTGAATCGTTAATCGAGATACCGACCCTGATGCTGATTGATAATTTTCGGGCTCCCGTTAGTAAGAAGACCCCATGGCTTCCCCAGTCACCATCTTTTTATTGATTTCATAAAGTTACCCAGATGACAACAAAGAAGCCGAAATTATCCCAGCCGAAACCACTGACACCTGCATCAGATTAATGGGCAATGAATTTGTCTATTTTTCCTTCCGATTAGGTCTCCATCTTTATCCCTTTATGTCATTGTCCTTTCATATCTAGATCTGTGAAATCTCCTTCTTTCTCTTCCAAACGACAATTTCGCGCTTTCTCGTCTGTCGCTGTAATCCCACACTGGTCGTCAGTTAATCGATAAATCGTGTACTGTCGACAAAACTGGCGCGAAACCTTCTCATAGACACGGCCTCAATTATTGAACAAAACGTGTTCACGTAAAGTTCTCTCCTACGGAACACACACCTCTGGTAACTCATCGATTATACGTGAACTGTTGTACTGAAGAATAACTTGAATTATAGTTTTTGTTTTAGTGTGATCTCTCATCCTTTTTTTAGTGAAAGTAGAGAGGGTAAATTAAAATGCCAAAAACTGCCAAAACCTTTATCCTCCTAAGACATAGTTTCAAATAAATTCACATCTACAATAAATGCGTACCTCCCTGATAATAAGCGTGTGACCAATCTTGGCTGAACCACATTTATAGGGATACCTCTCATATAGCTTACGATATCACTAAACCTTTGTTAGCCCTCAAAACGGGAGATACAAACGTTGTTCAATCGGATCTTATAGACCTTTTGAAGTTTAGTTAACAAAGCGACTGTTGCTTCAACACAGTACATATTTTTTTAATGAGAAACTTACAATGACTAGAGGTTGATCAGGATAGTTTCAGCTAGATTGTATCTCCTGTCATGAGGGCGAACAAACGCTTAGAAAGGTGTGATGACGTTTGAAACGTGGGTCTCTTGAAAACCATCAAATAAGGGCTGAATTTAATATTACTATTAAGTATGTCCTGGAATATTCCCATTCTTCAGAAAATCTAGTAGCAGACTTAGACTCAGTGGAAATAAGAACAAGACAATATATTCCTTAGATGTAGACAGTGATATGACAATAATTTACGACCACAGATTAAATAAAGGCCTCATTTCGAAATTCCCTGAAGGTTACCAGAATAGACAAATACCCGAAGAAGACAGGAAACAAAGGCTGAAACTTCGGTATAATAACAACAAAGATTAAGATATTAGTACGAATGTAAATAAGACTGTGCATTCTGCGTAATTGATTTGTTTTTTACGGTTTATCAACCTTTTCAGGTTATTTAAAGCCATAACATATTTTTAGATTGTAAGATTTCTTTGAAGATGATAATGATTTACTGATAAAAGATCTACTAATTAACCCATAGCTGGAGGAGAAGAAATGGCTTCATTCTTTTCCCAAGGCTATTTGCGCGTAAGTGAATATAACAAATGCGCCTGGAATTGGAACTCGGCTCTCCGATTAACAATTCCGAGCCGTTATACACCCGCACCTCCAAATTTACAGTACTTGGTTTTCCCAAAGGGGTCATCCATCTAGATATTGACCAGGCCCGACATTGCTTAACTTGGGTGATCGTACGCCCAATTGCATCCATTTAGCGCTAAATAAATTAAACTCGTGAGCACATTTTAGAAGCTAAGGTCGCCGCTCGAGTCTAGGCGAAAGGTTGAGATTGCAAATGCTGATTTTCAAAGCAGACAATGTCAAAAAACATACAAATAGATATGTCATATTATTTTTCTCAAAATGTCCGAACACGTAAATCTTTAGAGTCGTGAGAGCTCCCCGTCACTTGAAAAGCGAGTGCTGCGCATGCGTGAAATTCCATTGCATTTTCCAAACGTCAACGGAAATCGACTGTGATTCAACGGGAAAGTGAGCTGCGTCCGGTGATGACCTGTCCGAGCTGGGATCAATTTGATCCTAGGATCACGCCATTTCATCAATTACAACGGTAACGAGACACGCCATATATCCCTGGGGCTGATTAAACTCCATATCATGACGATTAGAAAATTTCGGATATTTCGACTCGACACGAATAACGGAGTATCTTTGGCGACAATGAATTGGATTTGGGTCGCACGACAAGAACTAGAATACACGGAAGTGTCGACGGGAAGATTGGTATCAAATATTTGTTCATGGATACATGTGTGTGTCTGTGAGTGAGCGTGCGTCTGTGAGTGAGTGTGGGTCTGTGTATTTTTTCTTTAGTTTTTTTTTTTGTTGCTATGGTTCGCGATTGTAGAAGACATGGTTGACAGATAGCAAAAATTTTACCTGAAAAAAATTGATAAATTTTAAAAAAATATTAAAAGTATATTGAAGAAATAAAACTGTGTAAACTAAGTAGTAAAAACTCTTTCCTTATATTTAATATTTGTAAAATTGGCATGACTTCTTAGGAATTATAGTTGAGGACTTTCTGCTTGACTTCTCTGTGGTTTTCAATTCAGAGTATTCCCCCTTCTGTTAGACTGGCTGTCATTCAATGCTAAAGCGCCCAGTATATATATATATATATATATATATATATATATATATATATATATATATTTCACGTAAAATTGAAACCAACGTTTGTTTGTCTGTCTCTTTAGGTTTACTTAGTTTGCTCTACTTAGCATATTGAGCACTTTGCTTAGTTATTTTTACTTTACTCGTGCCCGAGGTTTTTTTCTTTGGACTCTGAATTTCTAGACGATTATTTTTGCCGGAAGAACATGCGCCAAAAAGCATGCTCCCAACCTTATTTTTAAATTTACTGAGTTTTAAACGCACATATAATCCATAACTTCCTGTTTCCAAGGATACAGAGAAATTCAATCATTCAGACAGGGGCGGTAGCGTGTTCATTTTTATCAACTATTGTTGTATCCATTACGAGTAACTCATAATTGATACAACAATAGTTAATAAAAATGAACACGCTAGCGCCATTGTGTAAATGATTGGACTTATCTGTATCCTTAAAAACAAGAAATTAGAAATTATACGTGCGTTTAAAACTCAGTAAATTTAAAAATAAGTTATTCCAAACTTCGCTTAAAGATGAAACAGAACTAGTGCTTTTAATTTAATTATATAATTAAATTTGAAGTTTTTAGCTTCGGTTTTTGAAATTCCTATGTAGCGAAGAAACCATATTTTAAATCAGTTATAACATATATATATATATATATATATATATATATATATATATATATATATATATATATATATATATATATATATATATATATACTAGAACGTTTGCTTTCTGACCATGAGACCCGGGTTTCGAATTTCACCACAGTTGTTTTGTCAGGAAAGGGACTTCCTGACATTATCGGCCTAGAAGGTACGATCCCAGAGGCCGGCAATTTTTGTAAATTTCCTGAAAACCATGCTACGGGTTGACATAAGCCTTTGAGTGAAATTGGGTAGACGGAACTGTTCGGTGCCGTCGATAGTTGTGCTAGCACGAAGTCACAAGTCATCATGACAGAGGTTTTGAGTGTGCTGGCTTTGTTCAGATTTTTGATCATGCTAGATAATACGCTCTCTCCAAAAAAACTGTAACTAAGGCCTGTTCAACATAGTTGCCGTATAAACCACAGTTTAAAAGAAATTATTCAACTATGTATTTACGAAGATTTGCAACAGTTTTTTGCCACTTATGAGGTAGGTTGTCTATGCTTTTTGGGTAAAAATTCCGCAGGTTTTCGATAGATCTCATTAGAGAGAGTTGCCCCATCAAATTCCTTTGCAGCGATTGAAAAATGTAATAATAGTTTGGTGCAATGTCAGGTGAATATGGCAGATGGAATACAACAGAACAACAGAATTTCCGTCCTGGGTAAGACGATAAACTACATCCGACAGCAAGTCCTTTGATCATGAGGTTTTGAGGAGCGTGAAACCACGTCTTAATTGCTGGTATTCCCAGGTCCACTCTGACCCGGGGGTGGTAGCACCTGTTAGGGTCCCAGCTATTGGGAAATAGTTACCCCTCTCAGAAAAAGGGATAAAAACACTATGAAAGTAAAAAAAAAAGGTATTAATACCAGCAATACATTTTTGGAAAAATTATTACCAGCAGTACATTTTTGAAAGAAAATATTACGCATTAAAAAACGAAAGTATTTTAAGGAAAAGGCAAAGAAAAAGAACACTTATACAGAAAATCAGATAGGGACACATAATGAGAAAGCAAGATTGGAGAATTTGACACTCACAAGCTATTTTTAATCGTTTCACCCCATACAAGGCAATGAAGTCACTATGAAACAATATATTATTCGGGCGAGCTATTAAGACATTGGTGAGTCTATCACGCCCACCATCACGGGTCCTGCATTAAGGTCGGAAGACCATTAGGGTGAGAGTCCTGAAAGGAAAAGATACATGGATGATGAAGAAAAAGAAGATGAATAAGAAGAAAAAGGAGAAGATGATGAAGTAGATGAAGAAGAAAAGGGTGATGATGAAGAAAAGAGGACGATGAAGACGAAGAAGAAGAAGATTAAGAAGTAGAAGATAAAGAAGAAGAGGATGAAGAAGAAGAAAAAGAAAAAGATGATAAAGAAGATGATAAAGAAGTAGAAGATGAAGAAGAAGAGGATGAAGAAAACGAAGAAGAAGAAGAAGAAGAAGAAGAAGACGAAGAAGAAGAAGAAGAAGACGAAGAAGAAGAAGACGAAGAAGAAGAAGAAGAAGAAGAAGAAGAAGAAGAAGAAGAAGAAGAAGAAGAAGAAGAAGAAGAAGAAGAAGAAGAAGAAGAAGAAGAAGAAGAAGAAGACGAAGAAGAAGAAGAAGAAGAAGAAGAAGAAGAAGAAGAAGAAGAAGAAGTAGAAGATGAAGCAGAAGAGGATGAAGAAGACGAAGAAGAAGAAGAAGAAGACGAAGAAGAAGAAGAAGAAGAAGTAGAAGATGAAGAAGAAGAGGATGAAGAAGACGAAGAAGAAGAAGAAGAAGAAGAAGAAGACGAAGAAGAAGAAGACGAAGAAGTAGAAGAAGACGAAAGAGAATATGAATAAGGAAAATAATAATAATAATAACAATAATAATAATAATAATAATAATAAGAAGAAGAAGAAGAAGAAGAAGAAGAAGAAGAAGAAGAAGAAGAAACCAAATAATAAAAGTGTTGTGCCTTTATAATAGAACAGCTATTATTAGGAAATGAAGAACGCCGTCATCATTTGAACTCGACACGCAGATTCCACTTTTCGTGCCGACAGCCATTACGCCTACCGCACACTCTTTGCTTATATACTAAGCAAAATAAAATAAAAAAGGGGGCACAATAAGAATAATATTTGTGCCATAAAAATATACTTTTTTATATGTGGAATATTTACTTGACATTTTAACCGTTGTATTCACCAGTCTTCAATCTAACAAGTTTTGGTTTTTATGATGTTCACCCAAGACGCGACGGCCACTTGAGGTAAAAGGTTACAGAGTAAGAGTTACAGTTTATGCAACGTCAATGGCCATCTTCTATCTTCTTGAAACCAATTCATCTTATGTCCTTTCTTAAATCCTTCCTATACTCAGGTATTCTTCACACTCTCACTCGCTGTAAAACCTCCATCCCGCGTACTAGTGACATTCCAGCCTTGTTTGGAGTGGAATGATTAAAAAAATGTGTGGAAGATAAAGATTCACCCTAGACTTATAGTGATCAGGAAAACATTCTCATGGGAGACGGTTCACATAGCAGTAGTTAACAAGAAGCTGCTCGAGTGGGACTTGCATCTCATCAAAGAATTTCGAAGGGAGAGTGTATGAATCACTACAATGTGCCTGACTTGGTAGGTTGTAGCCGTGAAAGTTAGGATGGACAGGACAAAGTAGTGTAATTATCTGAAGACTTTCCGTGGAAAAAACAATATAGCAGTAAGAGGTTTGCAATGTCTTGTCTGGGGGAAAGGGGTTGTAAAGTGGAAAATAATTTGTCACCTCCAAGGACGAGGAGACACTTTTGGATTTCATCGAGAGTGGAAAGTGAAGGCTGGACAGTCCCTGACCATATATGGCAGGAGTGTTTCATTTACGGCCTGATCCGGCTCTTGTGAAGGCAGAGGTTAGTTTCATTTTGGGTTTCGGCCAGATCAGGCCGTAAATGGAAGACTGCTGCCATATAGGGGCTGTCCAGCCTTCACGGGTTTAAATCAAAAGAGTCTCCAGAACCTCTGCCTTCACAAAGGCCAGATCGGGCCGTAAGTAAAAGACTGCTTCCATATATGGGCAGGGACTGTCCAGCCTTCACTTTCCTTTCTCCATTAAATCCAAAAGCATCTCCGCTAACCTCTGCCTTCACAAGAGCCAGATCGGGCCGTAAGTAAAAGACTGCTGCCATATATGGGCAGGGACTGTCCAGCCTTCACTTTCATCTCTCGATGAAATCCAAAAGCATCTCCGCTAACCTCTGCCTTCACAAGAGCCAGACCAGGCCGTAATTGGAAGACTGATGCCATATATAGCAAGGGGCAATCTAGCCTTCACTTTCATCTCCCGATGAAATCCAAATGTGTCTCCGCTATCATCTGCCTTCACATGCGCATGATCAGGCTGTGAATGAAAGACTGCTACTATATATGGGTAGGGGCTGCCCAGCCTTAACTGGCTCTTGTGAAGGCAGAGGTTAGTGGAGACGCTTTTAGATTTCATCGAAAGTGGAAAGTGAAGGTGGGACAGCAGTATTCCATTTTTGGCATGATCTCGTAAAGGTAGAAGATAACAAGAAGAGTCATATACTTTCTAGAGTAATACAAGCAGCCGACCATTAACGATGAATCATATGTACGTTTTCCATTTGAGGTCTGGATTCAGTTTAAGTCTCAATAGGCTGATGATTTGGGAGCCATTTATTGATTGATTTGTTTGTTTACCGTGATATCACCTCCTTCATTTTTCATTTTCTTAATCTTCTTTCTTCGGAGCTTTGAAGTAATATAAATATGTTGTTCTGCTTTCACAGTTGAATACATGGTAGATAATACTCAGTATTTGTGCATAGACATATTTGTGTGGACATAATTATTGAAGGATGTGATATGTATGTTTTATGTTGTAGTTTTATTGAAATTTATTTTGGAATACAGTTTGATTTTTAAAAGAAATTGTAGAATATTATATGGATTAATGTCATTAATCTAATATAACTTTTGACACTATTTACATTAATCGTAGCTTCCCAATGACTTTTCTATAAATACTTTATGATTATTGTTTCTGATTAACTTTCTTCTTTGGTATCTAGACTTTATGAATTTAAGCGCCGTACTAGATTGGCCGCAAGGTTTCATCACTTTACACTTGAAATGACCAAATGCAACCGTAAGTTCTATGCTAACAGTTTCTTCTCTCGCACTTCTCGCTTGTGGAATTCTCTTCTGACTTCTTGCTTCTCCAGTCACTTTTTATCTTGAAAAATTTATATGCGGTAGTAATCGTTATCATGGCCCAGTGGATAAACTCGTTGGTTGAAATAAATCAGTTATTTGTTCTTTAATTGCAGGCTTTAAAATTTAATGAATAGACGAATGTTGATATGAACAAGTATCAGTTTCCTTCTTCTGTAAATCGCTTTTCCACTGAAGGGGTTTAAAATTCAATATTCCCCAGTAATTTTTTCTGTATGATACAGTATGTCGTAATGCAATGTACTCAATACGGAACAACAACTTTTTCCAGGTTTTGCTTTTGATGCTGTCGTCTGCACTCTTCAACTCAAATAATAACCTTCCATGAAAAATTCCTTTTTCGTATTTGACAAGAAGAAAATTTAACTTGATGAGTTGTTACCAAATACTTTATTCTCAGATTTTATGTAAAAGGTTTTCTCTCTCTATATTTTTTTTGCAGACAGTTGAATATCGTCACTAAGTTTTTTTTTAGCAAATTCCAAATTTGAATCAGAGGTAGTAGAGATCATTATTCAAAAGATCTTTTAAGCCATCACTTCCAAATTTTTGTGATCTACCGCTGTGAGGATTGTCCTACGTGTCAACATCACTTTTTTAAATTCACGAATAATTCACGATACACATTGTTTCCAACCGAAACATCTCCATAGGCTTCATCAATCATCATCTACGTTTCTGTTGCTGTCTAGCTAAACTTAAAAGGAACGAAAATGTAGTACAGTATGTTTATTTTGTACCCCGTTAATTTTTTTCTTTCTTCCTTAGCACAAGATAAATGAACACTGAATACAGAATAATAAATAAAAGTTTTCAAAAAAGTTTAGATCACTATCTAAAAAACATAAAATAGGACACTGGGAACGTAACCCTGTGTACATGCAGCATGTTCGGCTCCCCAGACAGAATCTTCGAATGTTCAGGTCGGTTAAACACACAGTAAGTTTTAAAAGCAAGACCTCTCGAAGAGTTGGTGGACCTTCTTCAGGGCCAATGTTCATATAGTACGATGGCGTAGACCGGTGTTGATAATTATGTATTCAGTTATTACGGTGGAAACACGGTATTGTTGAACGGAGGACATCGTAGACAGAAATCAACAGCCAGGGTCCTCAAAGGTAATGAAATCAATGACCAGGTGTTCATGACCGAATCGAAACTTCGAAACTTAGAAGCCACCAACTGTGGCTGGGTATGGAGAAGTTTTAATTCCACCAGGTCTAATTTAATAGAGAGAGGTATTTTTGTACTGCTGTCCATCCATAGAAAAAAAACCCAATAGCTACTCATGATTGAATATAACTAAATGCGGATGCTATAGTGGCGTACATGGAGGGATTACAAATTGCATATTATGTCGACATGTTAGATAGAAAACGGTTGATTATCGACTCAAAGAGGTTAAGATTATAGCGATCAGGGAATCCGTTCCACATTTTCTTTTTGTCAATTCACCCCAAGAAAGGCGATAATGGCACTAAGACGCAAAAGGGAATGAAAGAGAAAGAAACCCTTGAAGGGACCAGAATATCAATCCAATCCTAAGTTTTATTAGTAAGTAAGTTAAATTTTCAAGACATTAGAAGTATAGAGTTGAAGAAGACATTAGAAGGAACGAGAGAGTCAATCCTAATCAGTAAACAAGGGATAAACCTCTACCCCTGTTCAGAAGACCTAGGTGGAGTGTGAACAGGACGTTAGGTGAACCTATCAACTTTTATTAGGAGAGAAAGAAAAAAAATAATTAGAAAATAGAAATTCAATAACATTGGCTCTATAGAGTTGAAGAAGACATTAGAAGGAACGAGAGACTCAATCCTAATCAGTAAACAAGGAATAAACCTCTACTCCTGTTCAGAAGACCTAGGTGGAGTGTGAACAGGACGTTAGGTGAACCTATAAACTTTTAATAGGAGAGAAGGAAAAAAGTAATTAGAAAATAGAAATTCAAAGACCTTGTCTGTATAGAGTTGTAGAAGACATTAGAAGGAACGAGAGAGTCAATCCTAATCAGTAAACAAGGATAAATCTCTACCCAGGTTCAGAAGACCTGGGTGGAGTGTGAACAGGACGTTAGGTGAACCTATCAACTTTTATTAAGAGAGAAGGAAAAAAATAATTAGAAAATAGAAATTCAAAGAACTTGGCTCTATAGAGTTGAAGAAGACATTAGAAGGAACAGAGAGACAATAATCAATAAACAAGGAATAAACCTCTACCCTGTTCAGAAGACCTAGGTGGAGTGTGAACAGGATCCTAATCAGGAAACAAGGAAAAAAAAAAACTAAAATAGAAATTCAAAAAGACCTTGTCTCTATAGAAAAAAAGTTGAAGAAAATAGACATTAGAAGTTCCTAATCAGTAAACAAGGGATAAACCTCTACCCCTGTTCAGAAGACCTAGGTGGAGTGTAAAAAGGACGATAGGTGAACCTATCAACTTTTATTAGGAGAGATGGAAAAAATAATTAGAAAATAGAAATTCAAAGACCTTGGCTCTATAGAGTTGAAGAAGACATTAGAAGGAACGAGAGAGTCAATCCTAATCAGTAAACAAGGGATAAACCTCTACCCCTGTTCAGAAGACCTAGGTGGAGTGTGAACAGGACGTTAGGTGAACCTATCAAATTTATTAGGAGAGAAGGAAAAAAATAATTAGAAAATAGAAATTCAAAGACATTGGCTCTATAGAGTTGAAGAAGACATTAGAAGGAACGAGAGAGTCAATCCTAATCAGTAAACAAGGGATAAACCTCTACCCCTGTTCAGAAGACCTAGGTGGAGTGTGAACAGGACGTTAGGTGAACCTATCAACTTTTATTAGGAGAGAAGTAAAAAAAATAATTAGAAAATAGAAATTCAAAGACATTGGCTCTATAGAGTTGAAGAAGACATTAGAAGGAACGAGAGAGTCAATCCTAATCAGTAAACAAGGGATAAACCTCTACCCCTGTTCAGAAGACCTAGGTGGAGTGTGAACAGGACGTTAGGTGAACCTATCAACTTTTATTAGGAGAGAAGGAAAAAAATAATTAGAAAATAGAAATTCAAAGACATTGGCTCTATAGAGTTGAAGAAGACATTAGAAGGAACGAGAGAGTCAATCCTAATCAGTAAACAAGGGATAAACCTCTACCCCTGTTCAGAAGACCTAGGTGGAGTGTGAAAAGGACGTTAGGTGAACCTATCAACTTTTATTACGAGAGATGGAAAAATAATTAGAAAATAGAAATTCAAAGACATTGTCTGTATAGAGTTGTAGAAGACATTAGAAGGAACGAGAGAGTCAATCCTAATCAGTAAACAAGGGATAAACCTCTACTCCTGTTCAGAAGACCTAGGTGGAGTATGAACAGGACGTTAGGTGAACCTATCAACTTTTATTAGGAGAGATGGAAAAATAATTAGAAAATAGAAATTCAAAGACATTGTCTGTATAGAGTTGAAGAAGACATTAGAAGGAACGAGAGAGTCAATCCTAATCAGTAAACAAGGGATAAACCTCTACCCTGTTCAGAAGACCTAGGTGGAGTGTAAAAAAGGACGATAGGTGAACCTATCAACTCTTTATAGGAGAGAAGGAAAAAAAATTAGAAAATAGAAATTCAAAGACTTTGGCTCTATAGAGTTGAAGAAGACATTAGAAAAAGGAACGAGAGAGCCAATCGTAATCAGTAAACAAGGGATAAACCTCTACCCCTGTTCAGAAGACCTAGGTGGAGTGTAAAAAAGGACGATAGGTGAACCTATCAACTCTTATTAGGAGAGAAGGAAAAAATAATTAGAAAATAGAAATTCAAAGACCTTGGCTCTATAGAGTTGAAGAAGACATTAGAAGGAACAGAGAGGTCAATCGTAATCAGTAAACAAGGGATAAACCTCTACCCCTGTTCAGAAGACCTAGGTGGAGTGTAAAAGGACGATAGGTGAACCTATCAACTTTTATTAGGAGAGAAGGAAAAAAATAATTAGAAAATAGAAATTCAAAGACATTGGCTCTATAGAGTTGAAGAAGACATTAGAAGGAACGAGAGAGTCAATCCTAATCAGTAAACAATGGATAAACCTCTACCCCTGTTCAGAAGACCTAGGTGGTGTGTAAAAAGGACGATAGGTGAACCTATCAAATTTTATTAGGAGAGAAGGAAAAAAATAATTAGAAAATAGAAATTCAAAGACCTTGGCTCTATAGAGTTGAAGAAGACATTAGAAGGAACGAGAGAGTCAATCGTAATCAGTAAACAAGGGATAAACCTCTACCCCTGTTCAGAAGACCTAGGTGGAGTGTAAAAAGGACGATAAACAAGGTGAACCTATCAACTTTTTATTAGGAGAGAAGGAAAAAAAAAGAAAAAAAAATAATTAGAAAATAGAAATTCAAAGACCTTGGGTCTATAGAGTTGTAGAAGATATTAGAAGGAACGAGAGAGTCAATCGTAATCAGTAAACAAGGGATAAACCTCTACCCTGTTCAGAAGACCTAGGTGGACTGTAAAAAGGACGATAGGTGAACCTATCAACTTTTATTAGGAGAGAAAAAAAAATAATTAGAAAATAGAAATTCAAAGACCTTGGCTCTATAGAGTTGAAGAAGACATTAGAAGGAACGGAGAGTCAATCCTAATCATTAAACAAGGGATAAAACTCTACCCCTGTTCAGAAGACCTGGGTGGAGTGTAAAAAGGACGATAGGTGAACCTATCAACTTTTATTAGGAGAGAAAAAAAAAATAATTAGAAAATAGAAATTCAAAGACCTTGGCTCTATAGAGTTGAAGAAGACATTAGAAGGAACGAGAGAGTCAATCGTAATCAGTAAACAAGGGATAAACCTCTACCCTGTTCAGAAGACCTAGGTGGAGTGTAAAAAGGACGATAGGTGAACCTATCAACTTTTATTAGGAGAGAAGGAAAAAAATAATTAGAAAATAGAAATTCAAAGACCTTGGCTCTATAGAGTTGAAGAAGACATTAGAAGGAACGAGAGAGTCAATCCTAATCAGTAAACAAGGGATAAACCTCTACCCTGGGTTCAGAAGACCTAGGTGGAGTGTAAAAAGGACGATAGGTGAACCTATCAACTTTTATTAGGAGAGAAGGAAAAAAATAATTAGAAAATAGAAATTCAAAGACCTTGGCTCTATAGAGTTGAAGAATTAGAAGAAGGAACGAGAGTCAATCCCTGAGAGAAAAAAGTCAATCCTAATCAGTAAACAAGGGATAAACCTCTACCCATTAGAAGGAACGAGAGTCCTGTTCAGAAGACCTGGGTGGAGTGTAAAAAGGACGTTAGGTGAACCTATCAACTTTTATTAGGAGAGATGGAAAAAATAATTAGAAAATAGAAATTCAAAGACATTGGCTCTATAGAGTTGAAGAAGACATTAGAAGGAACGAGAGAGTCAATCGTAATCAGTAAACAAGGGATAAACCTCTACCCCTGTTCAGAAGACCTAGGTGGAGTGTAAAAAGGACGATAGGTGAACCTATCAACTTTTATTAGGAGAGAATGAAAAAAATAATTAGAAAATAGAAATTCAAAGACATTGGCACTATAGAGTTGAAGAACACATTAGAAGGAACGAGAGAGTCAATCCTAATCAATAAACAAATGATAAACCTCTACCCCTGTTCAGAAGACATAGGTGGAGTGTGAACAGGACGTTAGGTGAACCTATCAACTTTTAAAAGGAGAGAAGGAAAAAAATAATTAGAAAATAGAAATTCAAAGACATTGGCTCTATAGGCGTTGAAGAAACATTAGAAGGAACGAGAGAATCAATCCTAATCAGTAAACAAGGGATAAAACCTCTACCCCTGTTCAGAAGACCTGGGTGGAGTGTAAACAGGACGATAGGTGAACCTATCAACTATTAGAAAAAAATAATTAGAATAGAAATTCAAAGACATTGGCTCTATAGAGTTGAAGAAGACATTAGAAGGAATAAGAGTCAATCCAATCAGTAAACAAGGATAAACCTCTACCCCTGTTCAGAAGACCTAGGTGGAGTGTAAAAAGGACGATAGGTGAACCTATCAACTTTTATTAGGAGAGAAGGAAAAAATAATTAGAAAATAGAAATTCAAAGACATTGGCTCTATAGAGTTGAAGAAGACATTAGAAGGAACGAGAGAGTCAATCCTAATCAGTAAACAAGGGATAAACCTCTACCCTGTTCAGAAAATAAAATTCAAAGACCTTGGTGGAGTTGAAAAACATTAGGACGATAGGTGAACCTATCAAATTTATTAGGAAGAGAAGGAAAAAATAATTAGAAAATAGAAATTCAAAGACCTTGGCTCTATAGAGTTGAAGAAGACATTAGAAGGAACAGAGAGTCAATCGTAATCAGTAAACAAGGGATAAACCTCTACCCCTGTTCAGAAGACCTGGGTGGAGTGTAAAAAGGACGATAGGTGAACCTATCAACTTTTAGGAGGAGAAGGAAAAAAATAATTAGAAAATAGAAATTCAAAGACCTTGGCTCTATAGAGTTGAAGAAGACATTAGAAGGAACGAGAGAGTCAATCGTAATCAGTAAACAAGGGATAAACCTCTACCCCTGTTCAGAAGACCTAGGTGGAGTGTAAAAAGGACGATAGGTGAACCTATCAACTTTTATTAGGAGAGAAGGAAAAAAATAATTAGAAAATAGAAATTCAAAGACATTGGCTCTATAGAGTTGAAGAAGACATAAGAAGGAACGAGAGAGTCAATCGTAATCAATAAACAAGGATAAACCTCTACCCTGTTCAGGACGAAGACCTAGGTGGAGTGTAAAAAAATAAAATTCAAAGACGATAGGTGAACCTATCAAAACAAGGGATTTTATTAGGACCTAGGTGGAGAAGGAAAAAAAAATAATTAAAAATAGAAATTCAAAGACCTTGGCTCTATAGAGTTGAAGAAGACATTAGAAGGAACAGAGAGTCAATCCTAATCAGTAAACAAGGGATAAACCTCTACCCCTGTTCAGAAGACCTGGGTGGAGTGTAAAAGGACGATAGGTGAACCTATCAACTTTTATTAGGAGAGAAGGAAAAAAAATAATTAGAAAATAGAAATTCAAAGACCTTGGCTCTATAGAGTTGAAGAAGACATTAGAAGGAACGAGAGAGTCAATCCTAATCAGTAAACAAGGGATAAACCTCTACCCCTGTTCAGAAGACCTAGGTGGAGTGTAAAAAAGGACGATAGGTGAACCTATCAACTTTTATTAGGAGAGAAGGAAAAAAAAATAATTAGAAAATAGAAATTCAAAGACCTTGGATCTATAGAGTTGAAGAAGACATTAGAAGGAACGAGAGAGTCAATCGTAATCAGTAAACAAGGGATAAACCTCTACCCCTGTTCAGAAGACCTAGGTGGAGTGTAAAAAGGACGATAGGTGAACCTATCAACTCTTATTAGGAGAGATGGAAAAAAATAATTAGAAAATAGAAATTCAAAAGACCTTGGCTCTATAGAGTTGAAGAAGACATTAGAAGGAACAGAGAGTCAATCGTAATCAGTAAACAAATGGATAAACCTCTACCCTGTTCAGAAGACCTAGGTGGAGTGTGAAAAAAGGACGATAGGTGAACCTATCAACTTTTATTAGGAGAGAAGGAAAAAAATAATTAGAAAATAAAATTCAAAGACCTTGGCTCTATAGAGTTGAAGAAGACATTAGAAGGAACGAGAGAGTCAATCCTAATCAGTAAACAAGGGATAAACCTCTACCCCTGTTCAGAAGACCTAGGTGGAGTGTAAAAAGGAC
This sequence comes from Acanthosepion pharaonis, assembly GCA_903632075.3. Lineage (NCBI taxonomy): Eukaryota > Metazoa > Mollusca > Cephalopoda > Sepiida > Sepiidae > Acanthosepion > Acanthosepion pharaonis. The sequence continues at coordinate 549,700 of CAHIKZ030000091.1, read as the reverse complement.
GATAGGTGAACCTATCAACTTTTATTAGGAGAGAAGGAAAAAATAATTAGAAAATAGAAATTCAAAGACCTTGGCTCTATAGAGTTGAAGAAGACATTAGAAGGAACGAGAGAGTCAATCGTAATCAGTAAACAAGGGATAAACCTCTACCCCTGTTCAGAAGACCTAGGTGGAGTGTAAAAAGGACGATAGGTGAACCTATCAACTCTTATTAGGAGAGATGGAAAAAAATAATTAGAAAATAGAAATTCAAAGACCTTGGCTCTATAGAGTTGAAGAAGACATTAGAAGGAACGAGAGAGTCAATCCTAATCAGTAAACAAGGGATAAACCTCTACCCTGTTCAAAAGACCTAGGTGGAGTGTAAAAAAAAAAAATAGGACGATAGGTGAACCTATCAACTTTTATTAGGAGAAGAAAAAAAAATAATTAGAAAATAGAAATTCAAAGACCTCTATAGAGAAAATTGGCTCTATAGAGTTGAAGAAGACATTAGAAGGAACGAGAGAGTCAATCCTAATCAGTAAACAAGGGATAAACCTCTACCCCTGTTCAGAAGACCTAGGTGGAGTGTAAAAAGGACGATAGGTGAACCTATCAACTTTTATTAGGAGAGAAGAAAAAAAATAATTAGAAAATAGAAATTCAAAGACCTTGGCTCTATAGAGTTGAAGAAGACATTAGAAGGAACAGAGAGTCAATCGTAATCAGTAAACAAGGGATAAACCTCTACCCCTGTTCAGAAGACCTAGGTGGAGTCAGACGTTAGTATCAACTTTTATTAGGAGAAAGTAAAAAATAGGACGTTAGAGTTGAACATTAGAAGGAACGAGAGAGTCAATCAATCTTTCTATTAAGGAGAGTGTAAAAAAAGGACGAAAAAACCTATCATTAATTAGGAAAATAAAATTCAAAAATAGAAATTCAAAGACCTTGGCTCTATAGAGTTGAAGAAGACATTATAAGGAACGAGAGAGTCAATCGTAATCAGTAAACAAGGGATAAACCTCTACCCCTGTTCAGAAGACCTAGGTGGAGTGTAAAAAAGGACGATAGGTGAACCTATCAACTTTTATTAGGAGAGAAGGAAAAAATAATTAGAAAATAGAAATTCAAAGACATTGGCTCTATAGAGTTGAAGAAGACATTAGAAGGAACGAGAGAGTCAATCGTAATCAGTAAACAAGGGATAAACCTCTACCCTGTTCAGAAGACCTAGGTGGAGTGTAAAAAGGACGATAGGTGAACCTATCAACTTTTATTAGGAGAGAAGGAAAAAAATAATTAGAAAATAGAAATTCAAAGACCTTGGCTCTATAGAGTTGAAGAAGACATTAGAAGGAACGAGAGAGTCAATCGTAATCAGTAAACAAGGGATAAACCTCTACCCTGTTCAGAAGACCTAGGTGGAGTGTAAAAAAAAGGACGATAGGTGAACCTATCAACTTTTATTAGGAGAGAAGGAAAAAAATAATTAGAAAATAGAAATTCAAAGACCTTGGCTCTATAGAGTTGAAGAAACATTAGAAGGAACAGAGAGTCAATCGTAATCAGTAAACAAGGGATAAACCTCTACCCCTGTTCAGAAGACCTAGGTGGAGTGTAAAAAGGACGATAGGTGAACCTATCAACTTTTATTAGGAGAGAAAAAATAATTAGGAAAAAAATAATTAGAAAATAGAAATTCAAAGACCTTGGCTCTGTTAGAGACCCTAGGTTGAAACGTTAGTGAACCTATCATTAGAAGAAGGAAAAAAAATTAGAAAATAGAAATTCAATCCTAATCAAGTAAACAAATCGGATAAACCTCTCTACCCTGTTCAGAAGACCTAGGTGGAGTGTAAAAAAGGACGATAGGTGAACCTATCAACTTAATTAGAAAATAGAAATTCAAAGACCTTGGCAGAGTTGAAGAAGACATTAGAAGGAACGAGAGAGTCAATCCTAATCAGTAAACAAGGAAAACCTCTACCCCTGTTCAGAAGACCTTGGAGTGTAAAAAGGACGATAAGGTGAACCTATCAACTATTAGGAGAGAAGGAAAAATAATTAGAAAATAGAAATTAGAAAGACCTTGGCTCTATAGAGTTGAAGAAGACATTAGAAGGAACAAGAGAGTCAATCGTAATCAGTAAACAAGGGATAAACCTCTACCCCTGTTCAGAAGACCTAGGTGGAGTGTAAAAAAAGGACGATAGGTGAACCTATCAACTTTTATTAGGAGAGAAAAAAAAATAATTAGAAAATAGAAATTCAAAGACCTTGGCTCTATAGAGTTGAAGAAGACATTAGAAGGAACGAGAGAGTCAATCGTAATCAGTAAACAAGGGGATAAACCTCTACCCCTGTTCAGAAAATAGACCTAGGTGGAGTGTAAAAATTAGAAGGACGATAGGTGAACCTATCAACTTTTATTAGGAGAGAAAAAAGGAAAAAAATCAATTTTAGAAAAAGAAAAAATAATTAGAAAATGAATAGAGTTGAAGAAGACATTAGAAGGAACAGAGAGAGTCAATCCTAATCAGTAAACAAGGGATAAACCTCTACCCCTGTTCAGAAGACCTAGGTGGAGTGTAAAAAGGACGATAGTGAACCTATCAACTTTTATTAGGAGAGAAAGAAAAAATAATTAGAAAATAGAAATTCAAAGACCTTGGCTCTATAGAGTTGAAGAAGACATTAGAAGGAACGAGAGAGGCAATCGTAATCAGTAAACAAGGGATAAACCTCTACCCCTGTTCAGAAGACCTGGGTGGAGTGTAAAAAAGGACGATAGGTGAACCTATCAACTTTTATTAGGAGAGAAGGAAAAAAATAATTAGAAAATAGAAATTCAAAGACCTTGGCTCTATAGAGTTGAAGAAGACATTAGAAGGAACAGAGAGTCAATCGTAATCAGTAAACAAGGATAAACCTCTACCCCTGTTCAGAAGACCTGGGTGGAGTGTAAAAGGACGATAAAAGGACGATAAAAAAAATAATGAACCTATCAAAAACTTTTAAGGAAGAAAGGAAAAAATAATTAGAAAATAGAAATTCAAAGACCTTGGCTCTATAGAGTTGAAGAAGACATTAGAAAATAGAAATTCAAAGAGAGTCAATCGGTAAACAAGGGATAAACCTCTACCCTGTTCAAGAAGACCTTGGAATGTAAAAAGGACGATAGGTGAACCTATCAACTCTTATTAGGAGAGATGGAAAAAAATAATTAGAAAATAGAAATTCAAAGACCTTGGCTCTATAGAGTTGAAGAAGACATTAGAAGGAACGAGAGAGTCAATCGTAATCAGTAAACAAGGGATAAACCTCTACCCCTGTTCAGAAGACCTAGGTGGAGTGTAAAAAGGACGATAGGTGAACCTATCAACTTTTATTAGGAGAGAAGGAAAAAAATAATTAGAAAATAGAAATTCAAAGACCTTGGCTCTATAGAGTTGAAGAAGACATTAGAAGGAACGAGAGAGTCAATCGTAATCAGTAAACAAGGGATAAACCTCTACCCCTGTTCAGAAGACCTAGGTGGAGTGTAAAAAAGGACGATGGTGAACCTATCAACTTTTATTAGGAGAGAAGGAAAAAAAATAATTAGAAAATAGAAATTCAAAGACCTTGGCTCTATAGAGTTGAAAAGACATTAGAAGGAACGAGAGAGTCAATCCTAATCAGTAAACAAGGGATAAACCTCTACCCTGTTCAGAAGACCTAGGTGGAGTGTAAAAAAGGACGATAGGTGAACCTATCAACTCTTATTAGGAGAGAAGGAAAAAATAATTAGAAAAAAAAAATTCAAAATACCTTCAAAACTCTATAGAGTTGAAGAAGACATTAGAAGGAACAGGAGAGAGTCAATCGTAATCAGTAAACAAGGGATAAACCTCTACCCTGTTCAGAAGACCTGGGTGGAGTGTAAAAGGACGATAGGTGAACCTATCAACTTTTTAGGAGAGAAGGAAAAATAATGAAAAAATAATTAAGAAAATAGAAATTCAAAGACCTTGGCTCTATAGAGTTGAAGAAGACATTAGAAGGAATAAGAAAATAGAAATTCAAAGTCAATCGTAATCAGTAAACAAGGGATAAACCTCTACCCCTGTTCAGAAGACCTAGGTGGAGTGTAAAAGGACGATAGGTGAACCTATCAAATTTATTAGGAAAATAATTAGAAAATAGAAATTCAAAGACCTTGGCTCTATAGAGTTGAAGAAGACATTAGAAGGAACGAGAGAGTCAATCGTAATCAGTAAACAAGGATAAACCTCTACCCCTGTTCAGAAGACCTGGGTGGAGTGTAAAAAGGACGATAGGTGAACCTATCAACTTTTATTAGGAGAGAAGGAAAAAAAAATTAGAAAATAGAAATTCAAAGACCTTGGCTCTATAGAGTTGAAGAAGACATTAGAAGGAACGAGAGAGTCAATCGTAATCAGTAAACAAGGGATAAACCTCTACCCCTGTTCAGAAGACCTAGGTGGAGTGTAAAAAGACGATAGGTGAACCTATCAACTTTTATTAGGAGAGAAGGAAAAAATAATTAGAAAATAGAAATTCAAAGACCTTGGCTCTATAGAGTTGAAGAAGACATTAGAAGGAACGAGAGAGTCAATCCTAATCAGTAAACAAGGGATAAACCTCTACCCTGTTCAGAAGACCTAGGTGGAGTGTAAAAACTGATAGGAACCCATCAACTTTTATTAGGAACCTATCAACTTTTATAGAGTAGAAGAAGATAAGGAACGAGAAAAAAATAATTAAGAAAATAGAAATTCAAAACGACCTTGGCCTATAGAGTTGAAAAATAGAATTCAAAGACCTTGGCTTAGAAAGAACATTAGAGAGAGAGTCAATCGTAATCAGTAAACAAGGGATAAACCTCTACCCTGTTCAGAAGACCTGGGTGGAGTGTAAAAAAGGACGATAGGTGAACCTATCAACTTTTATTAGGAGAGAAGGAAAAAAAATAATTAGAAAATAGAAATTCAAAGACCTTGCATCTATAGAGTTGAAGAAGACATTAGAAGGAACGAGAGAGTCAATCGTAATCAGTAAACAAGGATAAACCTCTACCCCTGTTCAGAAGACCTAGGTGGAATGTAAAAAAGGACGATAGGTGAACCTATCAACTTTTATTAGGAGAGAAAGAAAAAATAATTAGAAAATAGAAATTCAAAGACCTTGGCTCTATAGAGTTGAAGAAGACATTAGAAGGAACGAGAGAGTCAATCCTAATCAGTAAACAAGGATAAATCTCTACCCCTGTTCAGAAGACCTAGGTGGAGTGTAAAAAGGACGATAGATGAACCTATCAACTTTTATTAGGAGAAGGAAAAAAATAATTAGAAAATAGAAATTCAAAGACCTTGGTCTATAGAGTTGAAGAAGACATTAGAAGGAACGAGAGAGTCAATCCTAATCAGTAAACAAGGGATAAACCTCTACCCTGTTCAGAAGACCTAGGTGGAAAAAAGGACGATAGGTGAACCTATCAACTTTTATTAGGAGAGATGGTCAAAAATAATTAGAAAATAGAAATTCAAAGACCTTGGTCTATAGAGTTGAAGAAGACATTAGAAGGAACGAGAGAGTCAATCCTAATCAGTAAACAAGGGATAAACCTCTACCCCTGTTCAGAAGACCTAGGTGGAGTGTAAAAAGGACGATAGGTGAACCTATCAACTTTTATTAGGAGAGAAGGAAAAAAATAATTAGAAAATAGAAATTCAAAGACCTTGGCTCTATAGAGTTGAAGAAGACATTAGAAGGAACAGAGAGAGTCAATCGTAATCAGTAAACAAGGGATAAACCTCTACCCTGTTCAGAAGACCTAGGTGGAGTGTAAAAAAGGACGATAAACCTATAAAGACTTTCTTATTAAAATAAAAATTTTATTAGAAGGGAAAAATAATTAGAAAAAGAAATCAAAGACCTTGGCTCTATAGAGTTGAAGAAGACATTAGAAGGAACATTAGAGAGTCAATCCTAATCAGTAAACAAGGGATAAACCTCTACCCCTGTTCAGAAGACCTAGGTGGAGTGTAAAAAGGACGATAGGTGAACCTATCAACTTTTATTAGGAGAGAAGGAAAAAAATAATTAGAAAATAGAAATTCAAAGACCTTGGCTCTATAGAGTTGAAGAAGACATTAGAAGGAACGAGAGAGTCAATCGTAATCAGTAAACAAGGGATAAACCTCTACCCTGTTCAGAAGACCTAGGTGGAGTGTAAAAAAGGACGATAGGTGAACCTATCAACTTTTATCAGGAGAGAAGGAAAAAAAACCTAATTAGAAAATAGAAATTCAAATTAGACCTTGGCTCTATAGAAAATAAAATTGAAAGAAGACATTAGAAGGAACGAGAGAGTCAATCCTAATCAGTAAACAATGGATAAAAATCTACCCTGTTCAGAAGACCTAGGTGGAGTGTAAAAGGACGATAGGTGAACCTATCAACTTTATTAGGAGAGAAAAAGACCTTGGCTCTATAGAGTTGAAGAAGACATTAGAAGGAACGAGAGAGTCAATCGTAATCAGTAAACAAGGGATAAACCTCTACCCCTGTTCAGAAGACCTAGGTGGAGTGTAAAAAAGGACGATAGGTGAACCTATCAACTTTTATTAGGAGAGAAGGAAAAAAAATAATTAGAAAATAGAAATTCAAAGACCTTGGCTCTATAGAAGAGAAGACATTAGAAGGAACGAGAGAGTCAATCGTAATCAGTAAACAAGGGATAAACCTCTACCCCTGTTCAGAATAGAACTGGAAAAGTGTTCAAAGACTTTGCCTCAAAAAGGACGAAGGAACTAGGAGAGTCAACCTATCAAGGGATAAAGCTCTTATTAGGAGAGATGGAAAATAATTAGAAAATAAAAATTCAAAGACCTTGGCTCTATAGAGTTGAAGAAGACATTAGAAGGAACAGAGAGAGTCAATCGTAATCAGTAAACAAGGGATAAACCTCTACCCTGTTCCAGAAGACCTAGGTGGAAAAAAGGACGATAGGTGAACCTATCAACTTTTATTAGGAGAGAGGAAAAAATAATTAGAAAATAAAAATTCAAAGACCTTGGCTCTATAGAAGTTGAAGAAGACATTAGAAGGAACGAAAAAATCCTAATCAGTAAACAAGGGATAAACCTCTACCCCTGTTCAGAAGACCTAGGTGGAGTGTAAAAACGATAGGACGATCAAACCTATTCAAAGACTTTATTAGGAAGAAAGGAAAAAAATAATTAAACAAGAAAATAGAAATTCAAAAAATGACGATTGGCTCCTATAACTCTTATTAGAAAGAAGACCTCAATCAATCAGTAAACAAGGGATAAACCTCTACCCTGTTCAGAAGACCTAGGTGGAAGGACGATAAACCTATCAATTTTATTAGGAGAAGGAAAAAAATAATTAGAAAATAGAAATTCAAAGACCTTGGCTCTATAGAGTTGAAGAAGACATTAGAAGGAACGAGAGAGTCAATCGTAATCAGTAAACAAGGGATAAACCTCTACCCTGTTCAGAAGACCTAGGTGGAGTGTAAAAGGACGATAGGTGAACCTATCAACTTTTATTAGGAGAGAAGGAAAAAAATAATTAGAAAATAGAAATTCAAAGACCCTGGCTCTATAGAGTTGAAAAGACATTAGAAGGAACGAGAGAGTCAATCGTAATCAGTAAACAAGGGATAAACCTCTACCCTGTTCAGAAGACCTAGGTGGAATGTGAAAAAGGACGATAGGTGAACCTATCAACTTTTATTGGGAGAGAAGGAAAAAATAATTAGAAAATAGAAATTCAAAACATTCATAGACCTGAAGAAGACATTAGAAGGAACTCTAATCAGTAAACAAGGGATAAACCTCTAAGAAGACCTAGGTAGAGTGTAAAAAGGACGATAGGTGAACCTATCAAATTTTATTAGGAGAGAAGAAAAAATAATTAGAAATAGAAATTCAAAAAACCTTGGCTCTATAGAGTTGATTAGAAGGAACGAGAATCAATCCTAATCAGTAAACAAGGGATAAACCTCTACCCCTGTTCAGAAGACCTGGGTGGAGTGTAAAAAGGACGATAGGTGAACCTATCAACTTTTATTAGGAGAAAGAAAAAAATAATTAGAAAATAGAAATTCAAAGACCTTGGCTCTATAGAGTTGAAGAAGAAGACATTAAACAAGAAGGAACGAGAGAATCCTAATCAAAAAATTGGCTCTAAAACAAGGGATAAACCTCTACCCCTGTTCAGAAGACCTGGGTGGAGTGTAAAAAGGACGATAGGTGAACCTATCAACTTTTATTAGGAGAGAAGGAAAAAATAATTAGAAAATAGAAATTCAAAGACCTTGGCTCTATAGAGTTGAAAGAAGAAGGAACGAGAGAGCATTAGAAGGAACGAGAGAAGTCAATCGTAATCAGTAAACAAGGGATAAACCTCTACCCTGTTCAGAAGACCTAGGTGGAGTGTAAAAGGACGTTAGGTGAACCTATCAACTTTTATTAGGAGAGAAGGAAAAAATAATTAGAAAATAGAAATTCAAAGACATTGGCTCTATAAGTTGAAGAAGACATTAGAAGGAACGAGAGAGTCAATCCTAATCAGTAAACAATGGATAAACCTCTACCCCTGTTCAGAAGACCTAGGTGGGTGTAAAAAGGACGATAGGTGAACCTATCAACTTTTATTAGGAGAGAGAAAAAAAATAATTAGAAAATAGAAATTCAAAGACCTTGGCTCTATAGAGTTGAAGAAGACATTAGAAGGAACGAGAGAGTCAATCCTAATCAGTAAACAAGGGATAAAAACCTCTACCTCAAAAATTAGAAAATAGAAATTCAAAGAATAGGTTGAAGAAGACATTAGAAGGAACGAGAGAGTCAATCGTAATCCTAAACAAGGGATAAAACCTCTACCCCTGTTCAGAAGACCTAGGTGGAGTATAAACAGGACGATAGGTGAACCTATCAACTTTTATTAGGAGAGATGGAAAAATAATTAGAAAATAGAAATTCAAAACATTGGCATGTATAGAGTTGAAGAAGACATTAGAAGGAACGAGAGAGTCAATCCTAATCAGTAAACAAGGGATAAACCTCTACCCTGTTCAGAAGACCTAGGTGGAGGGTAAAAACAGGACGATAGGTGAACCTATCAACTTTTATTGGGAGATGGAAAAAAAATAATTAGAAAATAGAAATTCAAAGACCTTGGCTCTATATAGAGTTGAAGAAGACATTAGAAGGAACGAGAGAGTCAATCGTAATCAGTAAACAAGGGATAAACCTCTACCCCTGTTCAGAAGACCTAGGTTAGTGTAAAAAGGACGATAGGTGAACCTATCAACTTTTATTAGGAGAGATTAGAAGGAAAAAAAATAATTAGAAAATAGAAATTCAAAGACCTTGGCTCTATAGAGTTGAAGAAGACATTAGAAGGAACGAGAGAGTAAAACAAGGGATAAACCTCTACCCTGTTCAGAAGACCTAGGTGGAGTGTAAAAAGGACGATAGGTGAACCTATCAACTTTATTAGGAGAGAAGGAAAAAATAATTAGAAAATAGAAATTCAAAGACCTTGGTCCTATAGAGTTGAAGAAGACATTAGAAGAACGAGAGAGTCAATCGTAATCAGTAAACAAGGGATAAACCTCTACCCTGTTCAGAAGACCTAGGTGGAGTGTAAAAAGGACGATAAATGAACCTATCAACTTTTATTAGGAGAGAAAAAATACCAGGAAAAAATAATTAGAAAATAGAAATTCAAAGACCTTGGCTCTATAGAGTTGAAGAAGAATTTAGAAGGAACGAAAATCAATCGTAATCAGTAAACAAGGGATAAACCTCTACCCCTGTTCAGAAGACCTGGGTGGAGTGTAAAAAAGGACGATAGGTGAACCTATCAACTTTTATTAGGAGAGAAGTTAATTAAGAAAATAGAAATTCAAAGACATTGGCTCTATAGAGTTGAAGAAGACATTAGAAGGAACGAGAGAGTCAATCCTAATCAGTAAACAAGGATAAACCTCTACCCCTGTTCAGAAGACCTGGGTGGAGTGTAAAAAGGACGTTAGGTGAACCTATCAACTTTTAAATAGGAGAGAAGGAAAAAAATAATTAGAAAATAGAAATTCAAAGACATTGGCTCTATAGAGTTGAAGAAGACATTAGAAGGAACGAGAGAGTCAATCCTAATCAGTAAACAACCTCTACCCCTGTTCAGAAGACCTAGGTGGAGTGTAAAAAAAGACGATAGGTGAACCTATCAACTTTTATTAGGAGAGAAGGAAAAAATAATTAGAAAATAGAAATTCAAAGACCTTGGCTCTATAGAGTTGAAGAAGACATTAGAAGGAACGAGAGAATCAATCTTCAGGGATAAACCTCTGCCTATTCAGAAGTTGAAAAGGACGATAGGTGAACCTATCAGTAAACAAAGGGATTTACGGAGAGAGTCAAAAATAATGAAAAATAGAAATTCAATCTCTATAGAGTTGAAGACATTAGAAGGAACAGAGAGTCAATCCTAATCAGTAAAAAATGGATAAACCTCTACCCCCTGTTCAGAAGACCTAGGTGGAGTGTAAAAGGACGATAGGTGAACCTATCAACTTTTATTAGGAGAGATGGAAAAAATAATTAGAAAATAGAAATTCAAAGACCTTGGCTCTATAGAGTTGAAGAAGACATTAGAAGGAACGAGAGAGTCAATCCTAATCAGTAAACAAAGGGATAAACCTCTACCCCTGTTCAGAAGACCTAGGTGGAGTGTAAAAAGGACGATAGGTGAACCTATCAACTTTATTAGGAGAAGGAAAAAATAATTAGAAAATAGAAATTCAAAATACCTTGGCTCTATAGAGTTGAAGACATTAGAAGGAACGAGAGAGTCAATCGTAATCAGTAAACAAGGGATAAACCTCTACCCCCAGTTCAGAAGACCTAGGTGGAGTGTAAAAAAGGACGATAGGTGAACCTATCAACTTTTATTAGAAGAAGGAAAAAAATAATTAGAAAATAGAAATTCAAAAGACCTTGGCTCTATAGAGTTGAAGAAGACATTAGAAGGAACGAGAGAGTCAATCCTAATCAGTAAACAAGGGATAAACCTCTACCCCTGTTCAGAAGACCTGGTGGAGTGTAAAAAGGACGATAGGTGAACCTTCAACTTTTATTAGGAGAGAAGGAAAAAAATTAGAAAATAGAAATTCAAAAGACCTTGGCTCTATAGAGTTGAAGAAGACATTAGAAGGAACGAGAGAGTCAATCGTAATCAGTAAACAAGGGATAAACCTCTACCCCTGTTCAGAAGAACTAGGTGGAGTGTAAAAAGGACGATAGGTGAACCTATCAATTTTTATTAGGAGAGATGGAAAAAATAATTAGAAAATAAAAATTCAAAGACCTGGAAAATTAGAAGAACGAGAGAGTCAATCGTAATCAGTAAAAACCTCTACCCCTGTTCAGAAGACCTAGGGTGGAGTGTAAAAAAAGGACGATAGGTGAACCTATCAAATTTTATTAGGAGAGATGGAAAAAATAATTAGAAAATAGAAATTCAAGACTTGGCTCTATAGAGTTGAAGAAGACATTAGAAGGAACGAGAGAGTCAATCCTAATCAGTAAACAAGGGATAAACCTGTACCCCTGTTCAGAAGACCTAGGTGGAGTGTAAAAAGGACGTAGGTGAACCTATCAACTTTTATTAGGAGAGAAGGAAAAAATAATTAGAAAATAGAAATTCAAAGACCTTGGCTCTATAGAGTTGAAGAAGACATTAGAAGGAACGAGAGAGTCAATCGTAATCAGTAAACAAGGGATAAACCTCTACCCCTGTTCAGAAGACCTAGGTGGAGTGTAAAAAAGGACGATAGGTGAACCTATCAACTTTTATTAGGAGAGTTGGAAAAAATAATTAAAAAAATAGAAATTCAAAGACCTTGGCTCCCATAGAGTTGAAGAAGACATTAGGAAAAAAACAAGGATAAACCTCTACCCCATTTCAGAAGACCTAGGTGGAAAAATGGACGATAGGTGAACCTATCAACTCTTATTAGGAGAGATGGAAAAAATAATTAGAAAATAGAAATTCAAAAGACCTAGACCTTGGCTCTATAGAGTTGAAGAAGACATTAGAAGGAACGAGAGAGTCAATCGTAATCAGTAAACAAGGGATAAACCTCTACCCCTGTTCAGAAGACCTAGGTGGAGTGTAAAAAGGACGATCCTATCAACTTTTATTAGGAGAGATGGAAAAAATAATTAGAAAATAGAAATTCAAAGACCTTGGCTCTATAGAGTTGAAAAGAGAAGGAACGAGAGTCAATCGTAATCAGTAAACAAGGGATAAACCTACCCCTGTTCAGAAGACCTAGGGTGGAGTGTAAAAAAGGACGATAGGTGAACCTATCAACTTTTATTAGAGAGATGGAAAAAAATAATTAGAAAATAGAAATTCAAAGACCTTCGCTCTATAGAGTTGAAGAAGACATTAGAAGGAACGAGAGAGTCAATCCTAATCAGTAAACAAGGGATAAACCTCTACCCTGGGTTCAGAAGACCTAGGTGGAGTGTAAAAAGGACGATAGGTGAACCTATCAACTTTTATTAGGAGAGAAGAAAAAAAAAAATTAGAAAATAAAATTCAAAGACCTTGGCTCTATAGAGTTGAAGAAGACATTAGAAGGAACGAGAGAGTCAATCGTAATCAGTAAACAAGGATAAACCTCTACCCTGTTCAGAAGACCTAGGTGGAGTGTAAAAAGGACGATAGGTGAACCTATCAACTCTTATTAGGAGAGATGGAAAAAAATAATTAGAAAATAAAAATTCAAAGACCTTGGCTCTATAGAGTTGAAGAAGACATTAAAAGGAACGAGAGAGTCAATCGTAATCAGTAAACAAGGGATAAACCTCTACCCCTTTTCAGAAGACCTAGGTGGAAAAAAAGGACGATTAGGTTAACCTATCAACTTTTATTAGGAGAGAAGGAAAAAAATAATTAGAAAATAGAAATTCAAAGACCTTGGCTCTATAGAGTTGAAGGATTAAAGGAACCGTAATCAGTAAACAAGGGATAAACTTCTACCCCTGTTCAGAAGACCTAGGTGGAGTGTAAAAAGGACGATAGGTGAACCTATCAACTTTTATTAGGAGAGAAGAAAAAAAATAATTAGAAAATAGAAATTCAAAGACCTTGGGTCTATAGAGTTGAAGAAGACATTAGAAGGAACGAGAGAATCAATCCCAATCAGTAAACAAGGGATAAACCTCTACCCCAGTTCCGAAGACCTAGGTGGAGTGTAAAAAGGACGATAGGTGAACCTATCAACTCTTATTAGGAGAGATGAAAAAAAATAATTAGAAAATAGAAATTGAAAGACCTTATCTCTATAGAGTTGAAGAAGACATTAGAAGGAACGAGAGAGTTAATCGTAATCAGTAAACAAGGGATAAACCTCTACCCCTGTTCAGAAGACCTAAAAGGTGGAGTATCAACTAAAAAGGACGATAGGTTCAACCCATCAAAGAAGACATTACAAGGAACGAGAGAGTCATTAGAAGAGAGAAGGAAAAAATAATTAGAAAATAGAAATTCAAAGAAATTCAAAGTTGGCTCTATAGAGTTGAAGAAGACATTAGAAGGAACAGAGAGTCAATCTAATCAGTAAACAAGGATATAAATCTCTACCCCTGTTCAGAAGACCTAGGTGGAGTGTAAAAAGGACGATAGGTGAACCTATCAACTTTTATTAGGAGAAGGAAAAAAAAATAATTAGAAAATAGAAATTCAAAGACCTTGGCTCTATAGAGTTGAAGAAGACATTAGAAGGAACGAGAGAATCAATCCTAATCAGTAAACAAGGATAAACCTCTACCCTGTTCAGAAGACCTAGGTGGAGTGTAAAAAGGACGATAGGTGAACCTATCAACTTTTATTAGGAGAGATGGAAAATAATTAGAAAATAAAATTCAAAGACCTTGGCTCTATAGAGTTGAAGAAGACATTAAAAAACGAGAAAATCAGTAAATTCAAAAGACCTTGGAGTGTAAAAAGGACGATAGGTTAACCTATCAACTTTTATTAGGAGAGAAGGAAAAAAATAATTAGAAAATAGAAATTCAAAGACCTTTCTATAGAGTTGAAGAAGACATTAGAAGGAACGAGAGAGTCAATCGTAATCAGTAAACAAGGGATAAACCTCTACCCCTGTTCAGAAGACCTAGGTGGAGTGTAAAAAGGACGATAGGTGAACCTATCAACTCTTTATTAGGAGAGATGAAAAAAATAATTAGAAAATAGAAATTCAAAGACCTTGGCTCTATAGAGTTGAAGAAGACATTAGAAGGAACGAGAGAATCAATCGTAATCAGTAAACAAGGGATAAAACCTCTACCCCTGTTCAGAAGACCTAGGTGGAAAAAAAGGACGATAGGTGAACCTATCAACTCTTATTAGGAAGAGAACGAAGAATCAGGAAAAATAATTAGAAAATAGAAATTCAAAGACCTTGGCTCTATAGAGTTGAAAATAGAAGACATTAGAAGGAACGAGAGAGTCAATCGTAATCAGTAAACAAGGGATAAACCTCTACCCCTGTTCAGAAGACCTAGGTGGAAAAAAGGACGATAGGTGAACCTATCAACTTTTATTAGGAGAGAAGGAAAAAAAATAATTAGAAAATAGAAATTCAAAGACCTTGGCTCTATAGAGTTGAAGAAGACATTAGAAGGAACCAATCCTAATCAGTAAACAAGGGATAAACCTCTACCCTGTTCAGAAGACCTAGGTGGAGTGTAAAAAGGACGATAGGTGAACCTATCAACTTTTATTAGGAGAGAAGGAAAAAATAATTAGAAAATAGAAATTCAAAGACCTTGGCTCTATAGAGTTGAAGAAGACATTAGAAGGAACGAGAGAATCAATCGTAATCAGTAAACAAGGGATAAACCTCTACCCCAGTTCCAGAAGACCTAGGTGGAGTGTAAAAAAGGACGATAGGTGAACCTATCAACTTTTATTAGGAGAGAAGTAAAAAATAATTAGAAAATAGAAATTCAAAGACCTTGGCTCTATAGAGTTGAAGAAGACATTAGAAGGAACGAGAGAGTCAATCGTAATCAGTAAACAAGGGATAAACTTCTACCCCTGTTCAGTAGACCTAGGTGGAGTGTCAAAATGACGATAGGTGAACCTATCAACTCTTATTAGGAGAGATGGAAAAAAATAATTAGAAAATAGAAATTCAAAGACCTTGGCTGTATAGAATTGTAGAAGACATTAGAAGGAACGAGAGACTCAATCCTAATCCTTAAACAAGGGATAAACATCTACCCCTGTTCAAAAGACAGGGAATGTGTGTGAACAGGAGGATAGGGGAAACTATCTATTCCTACTAGGAGAGAAGGAAAAATAATTAGTAAATAAAATTTCACAGCCGTTACAAGTATATAGTTGAAGAACTCATTTGAAGGAACGAGAATCCATATCCTAAACTGTAATCAATGGATAAATCTCTAGCTCTGTTCAAAGTCAGGAGAGGAGTGTGAACCGAACGATAGCTGAACGTATCTATTCCTACTGGGGAAGAAGGAAAATATTTAGTAAATAAAATTTCGAAGCCCTTAAAAGTATAGAGCTGACTTATGGAACCAAGGAATTCAGTTCGCGTGATCATCTGTCATAAAAATATATATGGAGAAGATAACGTTTCATCTCTGAGAAATTGCTTGATGGTTGGAAAGCAATTCTTCACCCACTATTCAAATCCAAGTCGAGGCTGTGAAAGCAATATTCCATTATTGGTTTGACTTGACTTTAAACCTAGAACACTAACCATCAATTAAAGTTACACCACTACAAACCATGGCTATATCATACCCAATTATGAAAATATCAAAAAAAAATATTAAATATAAATCTTTATTTGAAATATTTTACATGCAGGCACTTCAAACTTTGTACTTTGAGTTAACATTAATAGGAACTGAAAAACATATTATTTCGGCAAGAAAATCAGGTACTGAAAATTGTAATTAAAAATAGGAAAATTTGCGCTGGGTACTATATACCAATGGTTATTGTTCTAGAGAAAGAGCATGCTTTCAACCCAAATATATGAAGGGAATTGGTAATGTACGGTCACCCTATGGTGACTTTGTATACGATAACTTTGAATTAAATATCAACACGCATAGACATTTGTATTCGACAGTTAATATAAAATATTTACTCCTTAAGGAAGAATCCCAATCATAGTTTTTAGCGTTCTTTTTGATTAGAAATAGAAACAATGAAATAGGAAAATGTAAGAGCAAAGACAAAATGGGTGTGTAAGAAAATCTTGAAGTGAAGAATTGAAATATATTTTATTCTTGAAAATCTGACGATAAAAAAAAAAAAACATCGCCGGTAGGACCAAAAAATCAAGAAAACAAAATTTAAGAAATTCGGTTCGACTGCATTTGTTTTATCTTCCCCAGAGACGAAAAACCCTTAATCTGGTTTTTCTCTTATTTTTCGGTAAATATTAAATTGCTCTTATCTAAATCGACTCCAACGTTATCTCGGACCTAAAAAAGAATTATTTAAGAACAAGTAGACGACGGCAATAAAAAGTACCAATATCTATTAAGTTATGCATAATAATAATACTAATAGTAGTAGTAGTAGTACACTAGCCCCAAATGAATCCAAATATATGCATTGCATATTACAGAAATAACTTCTTTAGAAGGTATGTCAACATTATAATCTCTCTTTTGTGACTCAAAAGAAAAAATTCGTTACCACTTTTGCAATGCCAACGAACACTCGTTGTCCCTTTCGTAATGCTTGTTGTAGTAGAGACTTTGTAATTGCAGATACAATTATAGTAACGCCGTTGAATAATGTTCGTGTCAGACGCCTTCGAATATCACCCGCACTAATAGTACTTGCTCGATAATACTCGCTCGACAAATAACCCGTATAGTGATCTGAATAGAGAAATAGTTCAGTGAATAGAGTAGAGAATAGTGGCCCGTATAGTAATAGAGGATAGGGGAGAAATGGTGATCAATTAGACATCACACAACTTCCTACTTATGCGTTTCCTACATGGTCTACTTAATTCAATAATGGGATCGCCTGTGTTTGCTCACTGGCGATCTATGTTCAAACTCAAGTGTCGGCAGCGACACTTTATTCCTATATAACATTTCCATATTCTGAAAAAATGGTATGAACACAAACCAGCACCAAAGGTAGAAATGTTACAGTGCTCTTAACCGTATACCAGTCATGGCCTGACGATTGAGTTTAAGAATGAAACACACTCTTACCACTCTGTGTTGACTCTAATGTTCACTTTCACACACACACACATATATATATATATATATATATGTATATATATATAAATTATTAGGAGTATTTGATAATTATATTTAAGTAATTCACCGAGTCTGATAGAAATCTCAACAGAATGCAGAAAGCACTGGACGGCCGTTTCGTCCTATATTTGGGACTCATCAGCAGTGCACATCCACTACCGAGAAATGAAACCCTGACAGTTAGGTTGTCAAGCAAACATCATACCAACTGTTCCACTGGGCCTCGGTGACAAAGAGATTGCAAATCAGACTCAACAAAGCGCGGCTCACTCACATATTCCGTGGTGGAACTCTACGGGGCCGACTTCACAAGACACCGTGTCTTTCCAGCAACAGACTGCTGGTTTTCCCGATTCTTTTATTGGCATGAGACATTTTCGCACGACCCGGATCTTGTCCAGTTACAGAGAGGCTCGTATCTACACATGCCAACCCGTTTCGCTCCTAACAGGAAAAACCCTGTAGTAAATGGTGTTGACAAACATGTCCGCACAGGATCCGGGGCCTCTACTGCGTCTGTACCGACGCGTGTTCCCCATATTTCCATAAATGACATTCCGATATGATCAGTTCTCAATTCGATATCTATGCTGACGACACACCTATTTACTCCTGTTTTAATAGTAACACTGATCGGCAGCTGATCTAAAAAGTGAACTGTAATCCGTTGTTAAATGGGGTAAAGAGTGGCTTGTTAATTTTAACGCCTCAAAAACCAAAACTGCTCTCTTTTAATCATCTGAGAGAACGCTTTTTACCTTCCATCAGCATGGCTGTTGCTAACCTCTAGGAGAGTGACTCATTTAATTTTCTCGGACTGATGTTTTTAGCTGATATGATGTGGAATTAGTATATGGAATCACTAAGTCTGTATCTAAGAAAGTTGGTTCACTCTGTCGTGCTAGATAATTTTTCTCTCCAGAATCTATCTTACATATTTTAAATTCTACTATTCGTCTTTGCCTTGAATATTGCTGTCAGATTTGGTCACGTGCTCCTGCTATATATTTAGAGATTCTTGATGAAATCCAAAGAAAAATCTGAAATGTTATTAGTCCTGACCTGGCATCTCAGCTTTATTCACTTTCCCACCATAGTAATATAGCTTCCCTGTGCCTTTTCTATAAATATTTCCATGGTAATTGTTTTGATGAACTTTCTACTTTGGTACCTAGACTTAATAAATTCAAACGCAGTACTAAAATGTCAGTAAGGTCTCATCATTTTACAATCTAGTATAGGAGATAAAGAAAACTAAATATAAAATGGAAGTCACTTAAGCAAGTTTTGCAGAACACAGCAAATTACTCTAAAACGAAAGCATTGACCTATGAAATCGTGTCATGTTCTTAAATAGCCTCATCAGAACATATCGATGTCATGCATGGAGTTCAATTTATTCAAAAATGTCTAAACTATCCTTTATATTCGTCTCAGATCATTGATTAAAATGGCTTCTAGGTATTAGAGAAAACTATATTTCATGAGATCTCATAGACTGACACGACAGAATGACAAACCTCAAATCTTTAGCAAATAACATAAACCACATTTGAATACCTTCAACAGCGGCAAGCAACTCGAAAAGACAATAATGACAAAAGATGTTGACTTTCCACATTACCTTCACCTTTTGAACCCTGCGTTCCTGAACAATTTTAACCCTTCTGCCTGAACGCCCGAGTCAAAATTCACAAATAATTGGTATGTTATGTTTCACGGTAAAATATAAAAATAGTTACAAGTGTTTACCCACGGTTCAATCGGTGGCTGGGTATTACGTCATTTTTCTCTACTACCAGTAAAGCGGTAGTTCTTGGCCCTGATCTGGCATCTCGTCTACAGTTGCTCTCTCATAGACGCTCATAACACTCAGTATTCCATTAAGAAATGAATCATTCGAATTTCGAAGATGCAGCATCGAACACACTTTAAAACGTCGAATTCTTTGATTTTCACTGACGTAGAATCTATTTCTCGAGTTCCTTCATTTTACCATTTTCTTGGGATATTCCGATATTGTTGAAATGAGGACACCCATTATCTGAGATATTTCTCTGAAATTTTGATGTGTGTTTTGTTTGACTAATGTTTTGAAATCTTGATTATCAATTGCAGATGAACGTCCTCTACCACCTTGATCTTCAAAGACGAGTATCCGAACTTCAGAAACCAGCGCCATATTGTCCAATACGTGCAACAAAAGTAAATGCATCATTTATTTTTTCATGTTCAAGATGATTTTTTAAGTTAAATTCTGAAAGTGATCAATAAAAAATCAACAAAGAGGACTCTGTAATTGTTAGGACTGATTTAAACAGATTGTTAATCCCCCACCAGGATAAAATGATCTTTAGAAAAGGGATCATATTTTATAAAATATGATCCCTTTTCTAAAGACCATACAGGATACAAAAGTATTAGAGCAATTAAAACTTTAGCTTTCGGTTGACATATCTTCACAATAAATAAAATCGTCGGCAATTTTGATTATTCTGAAGATGTGTCGGCGGCCGAATGTAGCTAAAATTATAATCACTGTGATATATTTGTATCCTGATTTATTAATAAAATATAACTTTTGATAAAGATCATATATATATTATACTTAAATATTTGTATCTATAAAAAGAATGTATGAACATAAAAATATCTTAAAATAATTGTCTTGTGCTCGACGAGTTGGGTAACCAACGCACACCAAACGTAAGTATATATATATGTTTATTATTATATATTTCTTTGCTCTGTCTAATATGTAACTCTCGTAACGGATTAGGTCCTCTCGGACACTGGCGTGTTTATTTAAAAACAAATACACAAAAATTCCCCGTCTTCACTAACTGGCGTCAATAGCTTTGGAGTAGAATCTCCAAGTGATGCCAAATCAGCTGGGTTTCGATCCTGGCTTGAGGCGATCGGATGTCTAGTCGCACTGATGAGCTGAGATACAGCGAAATAGTCTGCCTATGGATGACAGTATATATATATATATATATATATATATATATATATATATATACTCCAAAATTCGCTTGAGGATGAAATGGAACTAATGTCTTTAATTTAATTGCAAAATTAGATTCGTGGCTTTTAGCTTCCATTTTTGAAACATGGTTAGAACTGTGTAGCGGAAAAAAGACATATTTTAAATCAATTAATTTATAATATTAATGCTCTGTAAATTTACATTGAGCACTATTTTGTAAAAATAAAAATATCTATAAGAACACCGGATTATATATCTTACTGTTCTTTCTTTTTATTTAAATACATACATATATATATATATAATCTACTTTATAAACTATATGAAATATACGTGGGCTCTTTTTTCTAATTATATATATATATATATATATATATATATATATATATATATCATTCCTTTACAAGAAGAAGGAAGCCATGTTGTTACAAAGCACTACCTGAGAAGAAACAATTCACGCCACAAGAGGCAAGGCAGCATACATGCTACAACAATGAAGAAAGCAATGACCTTGCAAGAGATAGACACGCATGCGCACGACAAGAACAAAACAGCCGAGCGGGCTACAATACAAAAATTAATCGTGTGTACAATACAAATTTAAAATATAAAACGAGTATATTCAGTTTGAAAGAAAGTTCTGTCTCATTTGATGGCAGAAAAGAAACATTCTTTTTTGGTCTGAATTGATAATAGATTTAATCAAAATAATTGTTCCTGTCGTTATCGATAAATAAATCGCTTCTGTTTGTCAAAGTTCTCATCTCGCGTGCGTCAATTTCTGCAGGGTTCGATGCAAACAAATACCCAATATAAGTTTTAATCAATTCACAATTAATAATTAATTTAAATGCAATGTCAATCGCTATCTTCTGTCTCCTTAATTCCTGTTCGCTTATTGTTCTCTCTTCACTATAGTAGTTTTTCTCGTATTCTTCAACACTTAGTAACAACCTTTGCGTCTTAGTGGCTTTAGTGCCTTGCCTGGGGAGAAAATTTAATGCAATGTCAATCGTTATCTTCTGTCTTCTTAATTCCTATTCATTGTTTATTGTTTATTGTTCTCTCACCTGAATAGTAGTTTTTTTCATATTCTCTAACCCCCTTGTATCTTAGTGGCTTTAGTGCCTTGCTTGGGGAGATATTAAATTCAATGTTAGTCGTTATCTTCTGTCTTGTTAATTCCTGTTCGTTTATTGTCCTCTCTTCTGTATAGTAGTTTTTCTCGTATTCTTCAACAACCTTTGCGTCTTAGTGGCTTTAGTGCCTTGCATGGGGAGAAATTTTAATGCAATGTCAATCGTTATCTTCTGCCTTCTTAATTCCTATTCATTGTTTATTGTTCTCTCACCTAGTAGTTTTTTTTCATATTCTCTACCCCCCCTTTTTGCGTCTTAGTGGCTTTAGCGCCTTGCTTGGCGGGGAATTTAAATGCAATGTAAGTCGTTATCTTCTGTCTTCTTAATTACTGTTTGTTTATTGTTCTCTTTTCTGTATAATAGTTTTTCTCATATTCTCTAACCCCCAGTAATGAAGAAGAAGACAACAGTCCGAATAATGTAAATAATGTAAGTGAGCATACTTGTTGTCACTTTGTCTCTAGTTATAACCACTAGAAATATATGGAGAATTGTTAGAAATAAATTTTTAAGGAGCAGTATAGATATGAGATTCTCATGTCGAATTGTATTTGAATATTTCCTTATATATTTGCGAGAACTGATTTCACTCCATAAAAATTTCATCTCATGTTTCCCGACCAAGGTGCTCCTCACGAGAAAGCTAATAAATTCATAGAGAAACAAACAGACAAAAATATTTCAGCAAAAGAAACGAAAAAGAGAAACAAAATATTAAGAAATAAAAAGTAAGAATGTTGTTGGTACGTTCTTTGCGGGAAGACAATGACGCATGCGTATTGAGTATTTTATAAAAAAAAATGGCTGTAGAAAGATTTTCAATCAAATACCTTTCTTATTTTCTCGTTATTTGAAAACTTATATATACGCACCAAAATTATACACACACGCACGTATATATATATATATATATATATATATATATATATATATATATATATATATATATATATATATATATATATATATATATATATATATATATATATATATATATATATATATATATATATACATACGCACGCAATCAGACACACACATATATATGTATATATACACTTGTGTGTGTGTTTGTTTCGTTCCTACAAGCGAATTGCATTTCTTGGAAGCACCTGTGGCAGGTGTTGAAGCTCATGTCTTTGGTAGATATATATAAGCATCCAGGGCTATTCTCTGAATAATGTTAGAGATATCTTAAAAGTGTCTTCTCTTTTGTTAACACGTTAGCCAAATCGAAAACACACCTCTGTCAATGTTATAAAATAGTCCCTTGTCGATGGTGGTTGTGCTTCTTGTTTTGAAGAAGAATTGCTGTGTATTGAATCTCTGGATCTATTTCCGGAGTCTGTTGCGCTTGTCTTCAACTCATGTCGGCATTGAAGAGAATTCTTCAACAGTTTCAAAATAAGGGAATTGAACACATGCTTGAATTTCACAGATATTTATATTCAAAACATAGCAGTTCCGAAAAGTAGAAAATACATATTTATGTTATGTATGGCAGGCACAACATTGTTCGCCTGGAGACTATCTCAGCTCAGGAGATTAGAGACGTCCTGTCATTAACACATACTTTGGTTGAAAGAGTGAGAGAGAGAGGGGGGAAGAGGGAGAAAGTTTGTGTGTGTGTGTTACTAATCTACCTCTTGTTATTCAGTTTTATACAACACCAACAAGTGGTCATTAAAAGAAGTCTCAAGTCAGACAAGGTGGGATAATCTCATATCTCTCGAAATGGGAATATGCTGGAATATGTTTTCCCTGTTATGTTCCACAAAAGATCCTGAACATCTAGAAAAAGGGTATGAGCGAAAAACGTCGAGAACCGGAGATATAAACTTTTATCATCATGCTAAAAGAATAAAAACGCAGACACAATTAATTTTTTACAATGATATTCTCACAGGACAAGGACCAAGAGACACTCCAGGTAGAGGGCTACAAAGTAAAAGGTACCATCCCAAGTAAGGTGGTACTGTCACCAAGCGTCTACTGAAAAGTAAAAGACTTTCGAAAGAACCGGAAACGCAACCCTAAACAGGAAACAAGGTATAAACCTCTACTCCTATTCAAAAGACCTGAGGGGAGTGTGAACCGTTCAATAGACGAACCTATCTACTCCTATTGTGGAAAAATTAAGTAAATACTAAATAAAATTTCAAAGTTTTAAGACGTTAGAAACCGGAAATTCATTCCAAAACAGGAAACAGCGGATACACCTCTACTCCTGTTCGAAAGGCCGGGAATTACTTTGAACCGGTCTATAAGCGAATCTATCAACTCTTTTATACAAAAATATAATTCCGGTTTATTGTTTGTCGAAAACTCAAAACTAAACTTGAGCAGTAATCATTGCATTGAAAATACTGAGTCGGTCCATTTACAAGTATGGGATTCTGTAGTCAATGTCGCTTTGCAACTGCATTAATTTGAAACTTACTAGTTCATTATTTGTCACTTAGCTGACGGCAAAGTGATCAAATTTCAAATGTAAATTGTTTTCCCCTTTAAAATACGATGTTTATTAGAAAATATATTCAATTTAAATACTGAAGGAGTCATAAAAATGATCTCAAAGCGCTGCAAATTTATAGCATTTTCCAGTTACCCAGGATGTTGCAAGATTATTTTTTTTTTTTAAATCGAACTTCCCCCATATCTAGGCAGTAAAGCCACTAAGACACGTGAGCTTCCTGGGTGTGAATGAATTAGAAAGTAGGAGCATTACAAAGGAGCGAAAGCAATAGAATAGTAATCAGGAAGAAAGTAGGTAATGTTTGATATTGCATTTAAATCTTTTGAAGATCAAAGTTGATCTGAAAGCATGGAGCCGGAAGGAAGTTCTACATGCGGGAAGTGTGAGAAAATTACGAGATACGTCAACTGCAAATTGATTAGAACTTGTCATCAATCTAGTATTGCGCTTAAATTGATAAAGTCTGGGTACCAAAGCGGAGAGGACATCTGAACAATTACCATGAAAGTATTTATAGAAAAAGACACAGGCAAGCAACTTTACGGCGATGGGAAAGTGACTGAAGCCGAGATGCCAAGCCAAGACCAATAATATTGCTGATTCATCTTTGGATTTTATCAAGAACCTCTAAATATATAGCAGAAACACCGGGACATATGTGGAAGCAATATTCTAAGCATGAACTAGTTGTAGACTTATAGATATGCTAGATAGATTCCGGAGAGAAAATTGTTTCACATGACACAGTGAAGCAACATTCTTAGCAGCTGACCAATGGATTCAATATAGTCTTTCCACTTCATGTCAACCGAGAACATTAATCCGAGAAGTTGCAACGAGTCACTTTCCCTGGAGGTTAGCATCAGCCATACTGATAGAAAGCAGCAACGAGGTCTCTCTCAGATGAATAATAGAGAGCTGTTTTGTTTTGAAGGCATTACAATTAAGAAGCCATTCTATGTTCCAGTTAACAACATAGAATGGGAAATTAGTCCTCTGCAACGGAGATGTTCATTTCAATTGCATTCAATTTTTTTTATGTAAGTTTGTGTGTGCATGTGTATTTTAATTTAATGGCAAACCGTAAAATATTTCTGCAACATTTTTAAAATAATTCTATTTATTATCAAATAATTCCTGAAAAGTTCAATAAAATTTCATAATTATCTGATATTTTTAGGATAAAAAAATCTTGTCTCGTACCATATGCTTTTATTGCTAAGCAATTTATTTTATTGCTTAGTAAGAATTGCTCAGACTGAGTGAGTGGTAATACATTATTCAAATGTCTTATTTAAAATTCAGTCAAACTGTATATATATGTGTGTGTGTGAGCTTTTGTCTTCATTAAATGACACAAAGCCATATGTCACTCAGGCAAAGAAGAGACATATTTGTATACATGATATACATGCATGCAAAGACATGTGGAGTGTGTGAAGGACAGAAAATGAGAACTTCAGTTATAATAGAAATTTCTGTGTGGATTCCCCACTTCTACTGTCCATAAAACTCTGTCACTCGCGCTGCTTCTCTTTCTTCCTAAGCTGGCCAGTCCATATAATACATATGTCGCTCTGAAGGTAATGTGTTCTATTTTATGAAGTTGGTCTACTGCGTTAGAAGCGGATTCGAGAGAGGATGAACCTTCTCATGTCTGCATGTGTTACAAACAGTAGTCTGGTATGATGCTGTCTGACATGAGTGTGCTTATGAAGCAGACTTGTATCACTGAATTCTTCCGTGGAGAAAAAAAAATTCTCTCGCTGATATTCATCGGCATTTATTGAAAATTTATGGAGACCAAACAATGGATATGAGCACAGTTACGTGGCGAGTAATGCGTTTACGCAATGATAAGAGCGACAGATGTAACAAAACATCTCTAGCGTCTCTGAATACTTAATAATTATAGCGGAATAGTGGGTTTTCTGTGCGGATTTTTGTCTTACAAGAATACCTCTCTAGGGTCGTCTGTTTGTAACCTAAAGGTAGATTTTTGAAAAGTGGGTCTAGCTGAGCAATTTCAAGTAAATATCCAAGGCCCAAGAGACACTCAAAGTAGAGTGTTACAGTGTGGTGTCGTATAAGCGCAAGAAAAGGCAAGGAGCGAAGTCCGTGGGGTTATGCAGGGAGGCTAAACGGTTAACCCTAGAGATGAAGGATTCAAGACTGTAGTGATCGGGAAAACAGTCTTTCGGAAGTTCATGGGAAGTTGCTGTCAAAGTAGAACTTACTCCTTACTAATGGAAGACGAAGGAAATGGGGAGGATTCCTACTTGTGGATGCATTATGACGGGTGTCAGTTGTAAAAATCAGGGCTACTGAAAGCGAAGTTTGTAACTCGTGTGGCACCATTTACCAAGGCAGAAAAAGAAAAGAAAGGAAAGAAAGGAAAAGAGGGGTGAAGACCCAAAGCGTGGATGATAAGCAGAACACCCACGGCTAAGAGACAATGGATAAAGGATATTTTGATGAATAACAAATGGCGAAGAGTGTCAATTACAATGAAAAAAAATTCTGAGTGGATAAAGGAATCGGGTGTGTTCTGACGACGGGCTGTGTTATTGGGATACATAAACAAACCGCTAATGCGGGAAGGCATCTGATTGGCAAACCACAGACCGACTAGCAAAAGAAAAATCCAAATGAAAATGTTATTTTGATAAGTGACGAAAAACAGGTGCACTACAGGGCTTTGGATAGATATGAAAATTAATTGTGCCAAAAGCCGCACACGAGGTGGCCACTGACCGATTTCTTTCGACAGAACATCTTTAGCCTGCGATAATAAAACTATGTTATCAGAAATGTGTACCGAAAAAATGAATGGGAACCTAGAAATGTTTCTTTTTTTTTCGAGGGTCTGGCCGTGTTAAAAGCCACCCATTCTGATAATTAGCGATAAGATGACTGACGAAGCCCAGGTGAGAACAAGAGTTATGACCACCATCGATCGTATTGTTCTGTTTGCGGCTAGAGAAAATGATAACTGCGATTAAAAGAAAGAAAAGGAAAAGAAAAAGATAATTTTTTTGTTAAGCAAGATATTTTTTTTTTCCTGAAACAAAGCCGCGGGATCGTACACGCCCGACTAGACATCATTGGTCGAGTGGTGATCACGTGACGCACGGAGGAGGCTGTCACCGCCCATTTAGAGGATGGGTATGAGAGGTTGCTACGAAGAAGTGGGGAGGGCAGTTCACGCACCTCTGAAGTATGGTGAGAAGGTGGAAGTAAGAGAAGAATGGAAAAAAGTGGAAAATTCCTAACCAGAAATAAAAGAGTTGGATATGATTTTAGAATTATCGAGGACCCCCCGGCGCCGACAAACCCACCCCGGTTTTGGTCGGCGTCCATATAAGCGAAGTCGCAGCGAGCAGAAATCAGTTCGAGTTAGAGTTTCAGTTCCAGTTCCAGCAGAGAGCTCGAAGTTCGCAGTGGAAGTTGGTTCCACTTCGCAGATAGCTGACTTGAAAGATTCACGCAAATTCCGGACTCCTCTTCAATCCAAGAACAATTAATTTGAGGAGCGACTTAGATCCAGACCACCAAAATAAGTTTTTTTTTCGACTTTCGCCCGAAGACACACCGAAAACCCATTTCTTAAAGAGCAAACAACTTGAAGCGTTAAAACTCGCCTAACGGAAAAACAACGTGTCACAATCCATAGAACGGGTCGGGAAATGGACGCAGTCCTATGTATCCAACAACTAGACATAAAGTTTGTTATCCTTTTTTTGATACCTTGAATTTTTGAGTTATCATTTTATTTTTTTTTATGCATATTTGTGCGGTGTCACCCCCGTTTGAACCCGATTTGCATTACGGCCCTAACTACTGATTGATCTCGTCTGCCTAAGATCAATTCACAACGTGGGTAGGCAAACTGGAGATCAGTGCAGTTACTTTGGTAACCAGGCGTTGGAAGCGAGTTGGGAACGACGAGGCTGATATCGAATCTAACCAGATTCCCATCCGACTCACAAAAAGGTTAGAACGTCACATTTGGGTGCCGCGACCGATACCAAGCCAGTTGGTCGTCACAGGACGAGACAACACGACTGACGCGACAGGCGGACGTCACGTTTGGAGCGGCGACACCCGAACGGATCAGCGAGGAGCGAGCGAAGGCTGCGTTTAAGGACGTCGCAGCTGACGCCGCGACCAAAGGACGTCACACTCGTTAAAACCCATGTCATTGAAATTAGCGATAGAGACGCTGGCAACGTTTCGTCTGGACAAAAATTGGGGGAGAGGTTGTAGAGTGGTAAATAATTCATCACCCACAAGGTAGTGTAGACGCTTTTTAATTCCAGATATGATAGCAATGCACCATTTTTCGTCTAATCTGGCTCTTGTAAAGAGTATAACAAGTTTGAGGAGTCAGATACTAGCTGAAGCGTTACAGTGAACCGACCATCTTCCCATCATCTTTCAATAAATCGGATGAATTCCACTTAACGAGCTTGAGTCCCACTAGACGTTGAAAGTAACGACACTCATTGCGAGAATATCCATCTATCAGGATGGGTAAGAGTTCGGGGTCTGCTCGGTGGTGGTGGAACGTTACTTTGAATTTTATAAGCCAGTCCTTCCCCCATTGAACCCTCAGGGCCATATCAAAGGAGTGATGAACTGATAGGTTCTGGTCACCCAGATTTTGGGAGGTGAGCTCTGTTGTGCTATCGCCATAGATATTCGTTAAAGATCGATGTCTGTTGTTAGGTAGATCAATGAGGAACACCGGT
Source organism: Acanthosepion pharaonis (assembly GCA_903632075.3). Classification (NCBI taxonomy): domain Eukaryota; kingdom Metazoa; phylum Mollusca; class Cephalopoda; order Sepiida; family Sepiidae; genus Acanthosepion; species Acanthosepion pharaonis. The sequence continues at coordinate 520,988 of CAHIKZ030000091.1, read as the reverse complement.
ATTGATCTCGTGGGTTTTCCAATCACTGACCATTGATATGTATTCAGTCTTATCGAATGAAGCTGCGACAACTTCGCGTTACAAATAGAAATTCCTCTTCATTGTTATAACGAAATGATTCATTCTCAAAGTAAATGTCTTTCCGAATATTTTAATTTATGCGTTTTTTTTTAACCTTTTCGATTTCTTTGGAGGTGTGTGTTTTGAACATCTGCCGCCATTTTGTTCAACTAAAGTAGTCAAACAGGCCAGAATCGGAAATGTATTTCTAGAGAACACGCCTCCACCTTGAGGAGATCAGACAGAAGGAGAGAGAGAGAGAGAGAGAGAGAGAGAGAGGAGAGAGAGAGAGAGGGGGTAGTGACGGGTGGAAAGAGAGATTTAATATTTTATTATTTACGTTAAAAGAACAACTTAAAAAGATGACAGAAAATTGATTTCTGGAAAAATAAAAAAAAGATATTTGTATATGGCTCATTGTCAGACTATAACGACGTGGGCGGGAGAAGATGTATTTGCACACAAATACACACACACACAATCACATTCACATACACACAGACACTCCCCCATCGAGAGTATCAGATAGAACGAGAGAGAGAGAGAGAGAGAGAGAGAAAGAGAGCGAGAGAGAGAGAGAGAGAGAGAGAGAGAGAGAGTGCGTGTGTTTTGGTCTGATCTGGCTCATGTAAAGATAGCGTATAGCAGGCGGGGAGTCAACTGGAACAGTACAATGAGCTGAACATTTTCCCCGCCTCTTTACCAATAGATCGGATATATGAGTCTCACTTGAAGTCTCTTTGCATATTTTTCCTTGTTCACGTCAAGATCGAGAGAATATCAATATGCCATACTTTTTTTACAAGGACATTCACCATGTATAAGGACCAAGAGCCACTCGAAGTAGAGGTTTAAAGAGTAAGAAACAAAGCTGATGGTGATATATACGGAAGATTACGGTTGATCCTAGACTTGAACAGGTTAAGATTGTAGCAATCAGGGAAGCGCCCCCTTGGATGTTGATTCCATAAAACAGCCGTTGGTGGTAAGGAGCTGCTCGAGTGGAACTTAGGTCTCACCAGTGGAATGATGATGGTTTAGTACAATGTGCGTGACATGGTGGGTTTTAGCTATGAAGATTAGAACTGGAGGGGGTAAGAAATGTAGTTTGTCTGAGTACTTTCTATAGAAATAGCAATATAGAAGCGAGTGACTGGCAATATTTCGTCTGTGAGAAAAAGGTTGGAGGGTGAAAATAATTCATCACCCACAAGGACAAGGATACAATTTCGCACTCTATGATGATTGGAACTAGATAGTTACTCTACTCACTTTCCAGTTTACATATACTTTAAAAATGGTCGGTTCATTGTACGACTCCAGCATCTGGCTATCTTTAAAAGCGTCAGGTCAGATCAAAAATGGAGTATTATTGTTATATCTGGTATAAAACTGCCCTGTCCTCACTTGCCTGTCTTGATAGAATTAAAAAAAAATGTCTACGCAGCCATGTGGTTGATGAATTATTTTCCACCTTACAACACCTTTCCCTTAGACGAAATGTAAGCGTCTCGCTATTTTCTCGCTATTCCTGTTACATTCTTCCGACCCACCACTCGTGAACTTTGTAACTGTGACCCTCCAAGCCACGTCCACATGGTTGAATCATTCTCATTCCCTTCGTATTCCATTAATAAGAAGTAAGTTCCGCTCAGATAGTTTTTTCCAAAGAACTGCTGCTTTGTGGAAAAAAACACAAAAAAAAATCTCCCAGCAGGTTCATTATTTAGATGATTCGGACTATTGTCCTCATCTTTGTCGTCATATTTATTACAACGTTTCGGCCGTTGTACGCTCCGGCCTTCTTCAGGTGGTTGGAATGTTGAACTTAACCCTTTATTTCGCTCACTGTGATAGACTGTTCTAGTTCCACGTGCCACCTGTTTAAAAGTTGCAATATGAGCTCTGGTAAAACATAAATGACAACAGCAAAAAATTGCAATATGGTAAAAATGAAGACATTAGGTTTATAATACCCAGAAATTCATACACAGTTTCCCTCAAGAACACATGGCACAGTGGATAAAGGCGTTGGTTAGATCCAGTGACAGGACCCAAAGAGTATGAATTCAATACTCGGTTAAGGCAGTGGAGAACTTTCAGAGGGAAATTAACAGGAGATAACTGATAACTGACATCCATTAACCACGTCACGTGGAACTAGAACAGTCTACCCCAGTGAGCGAAATAATGGGTTAAGTTCGACATTCCAAGCACCTGAAGAAGGCCGGAGCGTACAACGGCCGAAACGTCGTAATAAATATGGCGAAAAAGATGAGGACAATAGTCCGAATAATGTAAATAATGTACATAATACCTCATCTCAGAAATATAGACAGATCCCAGCAGGTTGTTTTCGCAATCACTACCATGTTAACATCTTCTAGGGGTAACTGTTATCTTTCCTACATGAAGGTCATCTTTTTGTCTTTTTTTACGCTCAGGCAACATCATACATTGGCTTTTGGGCCCAGTATTTGAGTAAATATTTGTAGGATCACTTCGTCGTGTTCTGGATTTATCTCATCCACAGTGTGTTACCTGGTGGAGAAGGCAGATGTCACCGGGAGGTAGATTTGTATTTTAGCTGCGACTAATGAGTCCTGCAATGTTTTGTCAAATAAAACTATAGAGAAAACATATGCAATCTACTCAGAACCACACAGTAGATAAAATCACTCAATGGAGTTTAAATATCGTTTGAATTATCCTAAATAAGATAGTTCACCCATATAGTATAGTTCTGTTATTACTGAGTAACATATTACAGCAAGGCCGCCCAACCGTTTCAAAATAGCTAGATATATTTCGGACATAACTTATATATCGATTTGCCCAGATATAAATACAGAAGTTTGGAGGTGAATCTGATGAAATAGTAAACATATAAATCAATTTAGAAAATTTTTATTTTTATAATGATCCGCAGATCAATCAATTTTCTGATAACACCGATTGATCGACGAAACATGTTAAAATAATTTTTCCAAATTATATTTTATATTTACGATATAAATGTTTATATGATACATGTATTTTGCTTTCAGATCAAAGATTAAAAACGGCATCAAACGAATGAACCATTTTGGCCTGAAAGAAAATGAACATTTTTTTCAAACTCTGTTGTCTGGCGCTGCACAATCACAAACGAATCTCTAAAAGTATAACAAAACCTACTTCCAGCAAAAACAACTAGCGAGACGTGAAAATGAAGAACGAAGGATGCTTCTTCTTTTATGTGCCGTGTCCCTTCAGGATGTAGGAGATCATGGTCCTCCACTATTTCCTGTCCTTTATATCACTGAATAAATTTACTACAAAACGTAAATATAAACCTAAGAAGTTGAGTCAATGTGTACAAATTACCCCACTGGATCTAGACTCTCATATGGACGCCATGTACGCTGACCAACTCGTTCGGAAATGTC